>JAAWXA010000089.1:230435-318818 GCA_038090715.1 Florisuga fusca
ACCGCCCGCTTGAGCCGGCTGGAGAGCCGGGAGCGGGGAGCGGGGGGAGAGACCGGGGCGGGGATCCCGCAGCCCCAATACGCAGCCCCGGCCGCTCGCCTGGAGCCCGGCTGCGGGGAGCTGCTGCGGGACAATTCCCGTCTGGAGGAGGAGAAGGGGAGGTTGGAGCGGGAGAAAGAGGAGCTGGGGAGGCGGCTGGAGAGCAGCGCCCAGGAGATCGCCCGGCTGCGGGCCGGCCGCTGCCAACCCGGCGGAGAGGGGCTCGGCCGCGACCCTCTGCCTGCCCCCGGCAAAGGTAAGGCCGGGACCCCAACAGAGTGCTCAGGAGCCGGGGGGCTCAGCCCTGCGAGGGGGTTGCAGCCCCGTTGCACCAAACCCCCTCCCCATCCCCAATCCTAAATCCCTAAATCAGGATTTGCAGTCAGAGCTCTCCTCATTCCATCACCCCACAGCAGAGGGGGGATGTAGGAGACCAGGCTAATCCGGGGAGATTAGGGGTTTCCCCCAAGGAGCATTAAACCCCACACCCGGGGGGGCAACAGGGTCCCCATCAGGGGGCTGGGATGTGCCCCGTCGCAGGAAGATGGGGCACCCCCCTCCCAGCCACGGTGTTGGGGTTTGGGGGGGCAACATTCTGTCCCGGAGCCCTCCAAGGGCCGGCACGGTGCTGAGGGGGACTGGCTCTGCCCACAGCCCCTCGCTGGGACCCCCAGCCCCTCACCTACCAGGAGCTGCAGTCGGAGAGGACGGAGATTCCCGCATCCCGGCTGCTGGAGGAGACGGCACTCGGCCGCCCAGGGAGCCAGAACTCGGGTACTGCTGCCAACCCCGAGCTCTGCTCTGCCCTTCCCCAGGGGCTTCCCCAGGCCCTGCCCAGCACTAACACCCTTCTCTCCCCTCCTCTCCCCAAGCAGGCTGCGGGGAGCTGGTGTGGGTGGGGGACCCCATCGTCTTCGGCCGCGCCGAGTCCATCGCCGGCAAGTACGGGGTTTGGATGAAGGACCCCGAGCCCCTTCCCCCCTTCACCCGGGAGACCACCTGGCGCGTGGACACGGTGGGCACGGAGGTTCGACAGCTCTTCCAGTACCAGGCAGCCGAGCAGCTGGCCCAGGGCTACCCCACCAAGGTTCACATCCTGCCGCGGCCGCTGGAGAGCACCGGGGCCGTTGTTTACCGCGGGGGGTTCTTCTTCCAGCCCCGCCGCTCCCGCGCCGTGGCCCGATACGACCTGCGGGGAGAGACCATCACAGCCCAGAGGGAGATCCCCGGGGCTGGCTACCACGGGCAGTACCCCTACTCCTGGGGGGGCTACACTGACATCGACCTGGCGGTGGATGAGACGGGGCTCTGGGTGATCTACAGCACCGAGAAGGCCAGGGGGGCCATCGTCCTCTCCAAGCTGGACCCCGAGACCCTGGAGATCCTGCAGACCTGGGAGACCAACATCCGCAAGCGGGGGGTGGCCAACTCCTTCATCATCTGTGGCACCCTCTACACTGTCAGCAGCTACTCGACCCCCAATGCCACCATCAACTTCGCCTACGACACGGCCACGGGCACCAGCAGGGCCCTCAGCATCCCCTTTGAGAATCGCTTCCGTTACCTCAGCATGCTGGACTACAACCCCGCCGAGCAGCAGCTCTTTGCCTGGGACAGCTCCAACATGGTCACCTACCCCATCCGCCTCTCCGGGGAGTGAGCCAGGGCTGGGGACCTCCTGTCTCAGCCCCTGTGATCCCCACACGTGCCTCAGCACCCTGCTTTGCTCCCCAGATCACCCCAGCATGGCCAGGAGCAGCAGACCAGACAGCTCTGTGGGATGGTGGGGGCCATGTGCTGACCAGCTCTGCCTTGAGGGGACCCCCAGCATCCTCACTGCCACCTCCATCCAGCAACAGCTCCTTGTGCTTGAGTGCAGCAGAGGGAAATGAAATGCTTTCCTAGAGCCTGGCTGAGCCTCCCAGAGCAGGAGTGCCCCTCCTGGGCAGGTTTGGAATGGGCCACAGCAGTGCCCAGCCCTGAGCTGCTCCAGCATCCTCCAGGAGCACACCCCAGGCACCCTGAATCCAGAGCAGAGCGAGCTCAGGTGTGGCAAAGGGCAGACAGGGCAGGCAGCAGAGAGAGGGAGAGGCTGCCCTGGAGGGTGCCACCTGAAAATAAACACTTTTCCACGTTGCAAGCAGCAATCCCCTCCGTGAGGCTGGAGTTGGTGTCTCCAGGTTGTGGCTGAGCAGGAGCAGCACTACTGCTGGGCCAGCAGCAGTTTTGGGGAGGGCCTGCTGAGTCCACAAACCCCACTGCATCCCACGCTGCTGATGCCTGGGGGCATCCTGGAGCTCAGTCATCTCCAAAAATCACCAGGCAGGATCAAAGGCATTGGGGAATGTGGATGCACAAGGAAGAAAAGCCTGGAGCACAGTGGTGAGGGCTGGCAGAGCGTCCAGTGCCCCCCTGGTGTGCCCAGTTCCCTCTTGGCCACGTGCTTTGGGCTTTATGGGCTGTGCTGGCACCGAAGGCCTCGCTTGGCAGGCTCTGCTCCTCCATCCAAAGCTTCCCATTTTAACTATTTATTGTAGAAAGTTTATAGGAGGCTTTTTCTTCTTCTTTCCCTGGCATTAGGGACAGAGAGGGCAACACCAGCCACATCCCCCTGGGGATGCCCAGGGTTCTGGCCAAATAAATGTCGCCCAGCACTGCTGCTGCCTTGCACCACCTCTTTCCAAGCCTGGATTTTCCTGGGATTTGGTGGGATGAAGCCCAAAGGGCACCCAGGGATGGCACTGCTTGGAGTCAGGAGGCCTCAGGGATGGGCAGGGCTGTAAACTTGGGGTGAAGGAAGCTCTGGGGGGTCCCCCAGGAGCTGTTGATACACAAACTGAGGTTGGGAAGGTGGAGGCAGCACTGACCTGACCCAGCCAGGGACAGCCTGGCAAGCAGCTGCTAACCCAACACACAGAAAACCTGGCACCTAGGAGGGGAGAACAGGTTTTCTATTCCAAAACAGGTCACGAGGAGAGGCTGGAGCCCTCCTTCACCCCACAGCTCCCTGAAGGTACAGGGCAAATCCCAGCTGGAATGGGAGGGTTTGTTCAGGGGTCCCCAGGGAGCAGCAGCACTGAAAGCTTCTCAGGAAGCAGAGACATTGAGACAGCCCCATTCCCATGCCCATCTCCATTCCCATCCCTATTCCCCATTACTATCCCCATCCCCAACCATTCCTGGCTCCCCACTCTCTGCCAGTGTCAGGGTCTTTTCCCGCTGGGAAAGCCCAGCACAGAACTGACTGAGAAGACAAAGCAGTGTCCACAGGATTTCCAGAAGGCTGGGCTGGAGCTAAGCAGTGCCAAATACTCAGCTTAACAGGTTTTGGAAAAACAAGACCTGAGAGTCCCTCCCCTCCTGCATCCCAGCAAGGAGCCAGCCTGAGCCAGAGGGGAAGCTGGATCTGTCCCCAGTCACATTTAACCCTCTTCTGCTCACACCCTTGAGAAGAGTCACTGCCTCCTCACACACCAAACATCAGCAAGGAAAACAAAGCTGTGAATTCCCCAAACTAAACAGTTCTCTGTTAGGGGAGGTTTGGCACAACTATTTGTGATAACCAGAGTCCCAGAAGAGAGATTCCAGGTTCCAACCAAATTAAAAAAGATCCATTCCAGCATAAATGGCCAGGAGCGAGTTACTGGGTTAAATGGCACAAAAATAACCAGTGAAGCAGGGTCAGCAACTGGAAGCTCAGCCTGGCCTCAAAGGCAGCTGGAGGCTCCTGAGGGGAGAGAGACATCAAAATCTGCTCATCCAGATGCACTAAATGCTCAAGTATTTTCTCCTAATTAAGTTTCTGCAGAAACATGATCCTCATTTTGCTCAGTGCAAGAAACAGAAGATTCATACATTCTGACATGGAGCTGAAATGGGAAATTCAGCTGATTTTCTAGTGGCTTTACTGGAGAATTAAAGATTAACCCTTTCAGCAGCATTTCCTTCAAAACTGAGTAGTCCAGTGAACAGTTGCCCATTTGTAAAGGGTCTTTCCAAGAGGGAACAGGCAGGTGGCAGCCTCCAACAGGGGAACACCCCCCAGCTGGGTGACTCTTCCAGCACACTGAAACACCCATTTTCCATCTCTCTTTGCCCAGTTCCTTACCTTCATCCTGCTTTCCCTTCCTGGGCTTTACTTGGAGATCCAACTCATGCCAGCACCTTCTCCAGGCAGGAATTCTTTCCCAGAGACCCAACATGAGGTGTCTGCTGTTTGTAACAAACTCAGAAGCAGAAGTGCTGGGGTGCAGAGAAAGGAACTGCTCCAAACCACTTTTCTGTACAGTCTGGGTGGACTGCAAACCCTGCACTTGGCACACGATGCTCAGGTGCTCTCCTTGCCCCCTGCAGCACTCTGCTAATCATGAGATTACCCAGAGAGAATTTATTTAGAGAATACTTTATTAGTTTCTGTAATCAAACCCATGTAAATAAGACCGTACATATTTAATACAGTGCGTTACCCCTGTACAAATGGAAAAAAAAAATTAAGTTTAACATTTCTAGACCAATATGGCTGTTAATTTCTGTACAATGCCAACTCACACTACAAGTGGGATACTTTTTTCCAAAGTTGACATCACAGCTAAAGTTTCCAAAAATTCAAATTATATATATATTTATATAAAAAGATAACCAAGAGCGATTCACTAGGCATCAATAGCAGCAACAGCCTTTCCAGCTTCTGCAGTCATTGAACAAAATTATACACATTAGACTTTCAACTCACTCTTCCTAAAAAAAGAAAAAAAAGGAAAAAAAAAGAAAAAGAAAAAAATCCCAGAAAAAACCAGCAAATTCTGCTACTGATGTGGTACCTGGTGCTTTTTATTAGCTTTTTCAATCATTGTCTGGAAAAAAAACCTCTAGAATAACATTATTAAAAACAGCTCCAGTATAGCACAGTCACTACTACATATCATAAGCAGGTACAGGATATCTTACATTCACAGAAGTATCATACAGTACTGTCCTACAGCTAGAATACTAGAGGATACAATTAAAAAGGCATTTATTTGACTTGATTCTACTTTCCAGCACACTGTGGGCAAGGAGGTGGTGCGATGCAGCTCTGATATAAAGAATGCACCTTTTAGGTCAAACTCTCATTAATCTGATAAGGTTTCTTTTATTCTTGTGGCACAAGCTCTAAGTGCTCGTTGCTGGATACAGACATTAAGCTGGAAACCGTTTGAAGATCACTTGGATGGTACAGAGACAGCTGGAGAGAGGTGAAGAGAACAAACCTGACTATTGATGCAAGGAACCTGCAGACTCCAGAGGTGAAGGACCCAGGGGGGTGTGGGTGGAGAGAACACAAGTGGCCAAGTAGCATTTCCAGAGGGTGAATCTAAATACAGTATTTTTTCATCCAAGAAGCAGCAGCCAGCAAAGCACTGCCACGGGGAATTCAACATCAGTGTGACCCTGGCAGAGGGAATTCTGCCAGCCACAGGAATCCCTCTCTTTATTACAAGATAGAAGCTTCTTAACTCACTAAAAAATGAACACGTGTTACTTGGCCCAGCACCATCTTCAGAGCTGCATGTTCTCATGGGTTTACAAAAAGATAAATAGCAGCTGAAGATCAGAGCCTGAAGGAAACAAGGAGTATTCATTGTGTCAGCCTAGGAACATGCTTCCCTGACCACCTTCTTCCCCACTGCTGCCATTTCTCAATTTTTTTGTTCACTGTGGGGAGCACACAGGTGTGTGAGCCAAAGCACGTGCAGAACGTGCACACACCACAAGCAGCACTCATGCTGTTAGAGAAGACACAAGCCCAAAGAGCCCAGCAGCTCAGCTGGATACACAGCAGTTTGCATTCCTAACTGCTGACAGCTTCCATGTCCTGTTCAGAGCCCTGCAGGGGGAGAAGACTGCTGTCCTGGCCTTTGGGCTACAAATTCATGCTGCTGTCAATCTCACCTGCCCCCTCCTCCCCCACCTCCAAAGAAACACAGCCTCTAAGATTTTGTTTCTTCAGTTTTGATTGCCTGAGGTTTGATTGGTCCAGTTCTAACAGGTTTTGGTGCTGCAGCAGGTGCAGGGGTAGGTTTTTCCTCTGTTTTGTCCTGGCAGACTCCTGAAGAGTCAGCTATGGCCTCAGCAGGTTTGCTCCCATTCTCCTCCACTTTCTGTGCTTTGCCTCCCATGGGTTTGCTCTGCTGCTGCTGCTGCTGCTGCTGCTGCTCAGAAAAGAATCTCTGGGTGGACTGAAGTACCTCTGCTCTCTGCTTGGCCTTAAGAAAGGGAGAAAATATATTTACTGAAGAGAGGGCACAGGAGTAAGAGCAACTTCACATAAGTATTTCCTAAAGAAAAGAAGGACTGACCGTAGTGGCCCATTCCCTATACAGGCAATGTCTGTCCAATTGCTTCCCAGATGTCACCACATCTGGGCACTTGGATCCTCAGGAGCAGTTATACATCATGCCAAGGCTCTTCCTAATCCTCATCCCAGAAAAGAGGATCAAGGACAAGACCCCGAAGCATTTGCAAACACCTTTCTGTGCTGTTGTAACTGCCAAGCTAAACAAGTATCAGCACTGCCCTCCACAGAACAAACAACAAGAAGTGACATTTTGCAATTAGAAAACTGCCAACTAGACTGCATGTTGGCATCTTCTTCAAGAGGAAAAGTCATTGCTCTGCTGTCAAAGTGATGCCAAGAAAGCTGGCTTTTATACTGAGAGGCCTCATTTCAACCAGAAAAAAAAAAATCATCCCTCTAGTGCCTGAAAGCAGAACATGAAACCAACAACCTAAAACCTGCATGCAATAAGAGAAAACCTGTGCAAGGCAGTGGAGCAGTCACTAGTGAAAGGCAGCCCTCAAAAGGACAGGCAGTTTCTGCCAGTGGCAGTGCAAAAATCAAGAAGTCCTGCAGTCAAACACTCCAGATGCTGCAAGGCAGGAATCTCCTGGGTTTTCAGAGGCTGCATTTCCCTAGCAGGCTGGCTACAGTCACCTGTAGGAGAGATTCAACACCCAGGTAATAACTGTGCTTCCTGGAGCACCAAAAGCAAATCCAACCTTTTGCCATCAGCCCTGCTCTGTGTGGACTGCAGGAGCTCCAGAGATCCTCCCCTCCTGACCTGCTCCAGCCATGCCTCAGGAGCTGCAACTCAGACAAACAGCTGCAAATCTGCTTTGACTTTAAACCATTTAAAATATGCCCTGGGACCCTTCTAACACACTGAAGTTTTGCCCCTTCCCCAACCAACCAAGCTGGTTCTGCAGGGGAAGCCAGCAGCACAAGGCTGTTCTACATCACTCACAACTTGCATTAAATTCCTCAGTGTGCATGGAACTCCAAATCAAACACACCATAAAATCTACAACACTATTTAGCAAGATCAGAGAGGGTTGGGTTTTTGTTTGTTTGGTTTTTTTTGTCTGTTTGTGTTTCTTTACTTTGATCTCGAAATCATCTTTCTCACACCATTTCATTTCAGGGATTCCATTTTGCACCTCCCCATGACAGAGCCTGAGGGCACACAGCTGAGTTAAAGAATCATACCAGGACAGAGAGAGGAACAGATCCATTTGCAGGAAGGCACCAGTTACCCACCTGTGGTGCAAACTGTGCAGGGAAGGGCTGTGTCATTCTCACAGTGGCAGCTGCTGACTGAAACTGCTTCTGGTAGACAATGCTGTTCATTTTGTTGGACTGATTGTTAGGGCTGGTAGAACTGGCCCTAAAGAAAGAAGACCAGTTAGAATCACACTGCTCACTCAGAGGATGTTCCTGACTTTAGTTACAACTAGAGATTCAGCACTGAAGGGGAGAGGAAATTAATCTCTTAAGACAGCTGTTATCAGGTTCTTCTGCATATCCCATGAGCTCCAGATGCAACCAAACTCTGAACTGAATAACACAAAGAGAAACCATAAATGATGAGGATATGGAGGTTCAAGGGTAAAATCTGTATGGAAGAGATCCTTCCCAGAGTTTCCTAACAAAAATCCTGATGTTCAAAGTGCCTTCCCCTTCTCATCCCTGCTAGTTTAGGTCCAATCCTACCCCTTCACACTGTTTGCTTCTTGGATTCAAGTTCAGAGCCTGTCACAACAGGCATCAAGCAGAGGCAGCAGGAGCTGCCATGTGCAGCTGCTTCCACTCCCACCTGGTGTCAGATGTTTCAAAATGCACTTGAAAAGATTTCAGGAATTCTCAGAAAATGCTCTTTTATTTGGCTAAGAACACGACCCTCCATTAAAACTTCTAAGAGGTGATGAATCACCAGGAATTAAATCAAGTCTGAAAGAGTATCTGGGGGAAGAGCACCAAACAGCCCTCAGGAAAGGGAAGAGACTGAGCAGCTTTCAAGTGCTTGGAGCTTGATTTGCAGAGAGCTCTTCTGGGGAGTGTGTAGGTGACACACGTGGTGGCACAACTTCAGCACTGATGTCAAGCTCTCATTTCCACTTCCCCAGAAAAGCCTGAACATTGTCACTCTGCTACAGTGAAAGCCACCAAATGCAGCCCCTGTGCACTGGGCAGAGCTTTCAAGAACAAAGTTATCTTCTAGCAAAGCCCCATTTTCAAGTTCCTCCAGCCCACTACTGAACTTCCCCCACAAGCAGCCCACTAAGTCCACCATGAGGCACATCTCTCTGCACATGGGCAAGATTCTTTCTCTAAATTAACCAAGCAAACTTGCAAGCAGCTTATTTCACTTGTGAGCAGCTTATAATCCTGCCATGATTCCCATTTCTCTAGCAGAATTGTTGCCACAGCTGCAGTGTAAGCCTCTAAGTGTTTTTACTTGCAGCTCTGCAATTCAGATAAACTCTCTGGGTTTTATCCCTAAGCACATCTTCCCTGCCTCTCCTCTGCTTTCCTGGTACAATCCCAGGTTGTTTTACATGACTTGGTGAGTTCCATTGAATAAAATAAAAACATTTTTCAGGTTTTATTTCAGAGCTATGTACTTCTGGCCAACTGATGACCTAATGGAATGCTCATTTTAAGCTAAGATTAAGCACTGTCCTTCGTGTTAGTAGGTTCTCACCTCAGACCTTTCAGGATTGGCTGCTCATGTGTGCCTGGGTCCATTTTCTAGCCCTGATTTCAAGGAATTTTTGAGTTTTAAGAGATACTTACCTGAAGGGACTGGAGGTTGGAGTAGTACTTCTGCCAGTAACTGGTGGTGTCCCAGGTTTAACATCAATGCCACCTCCAAAGGCCTTCAGGTCCATTTCTGATATCTGAAAAGCACAACAATTGACATGCTAGTTCTCACTGAAGCAAAAATGACATTTACCAAGTTAGCTGTCAGCTTACCTCACATTTTTCTCAGTGAAAATAGGTCACTGAAATGGAGGTGGAAGCCAGACTGCAAAACAGATTCTTTGATATAGGACAACACCAGCACCTCTGAGTACAATCCTTCTGCACTACTTGACACTATCAGCACTGGTACTGGATTTCCAGCTTCATCTTTCTGTGCAGTCAAATGGTTTTTATGAAGTATTTCACCTATGTGGCCCTAAAAAAAGCTCCCTGAAAAAATTTCCTTCCCTTTCTCAGGTATCACATGAAAATATTTATAGATATCATTCTGAAAAACACTGAAATGAGAAGTGGCCTAAGATAACCCAGTTCTATAAAAAAAAACCAAACCAAAACAGTAAAACTGGAGCTGTCTGTCATTCACTCAGAAAATCTGCAGACTCTAAATGCAGCAATGAATCTTGCATGTTATTTGGGAAATGCACTCAACAGAATAAAATCAGGCTCTGGAACAACACAGACATGAAGCATAATGGCAACAACTGAAACTGAGTTGCTGTTTCAAGTTGATTTTCCCCAGCAGAAAACATGATGGAACTCTTAAAACAGGGCAGTAAAGTCACCTGAGGCCACCATCCCCCTGTGGCTCTCTCATTTCTTGTTGACAGGAGGGATCATTTTCCAATGCCAGCTGTAGCAAGAAACATGCTGCTCCTTGGAAAATGGGCTCATAAAAAATCACAAAGCTGAAAAGGATTGGCTAGATCCTAGGAAGCTAGAAAACTGCATGGTGCAAAAGTGACTTCTCATGGGTGACACCTCACCTCAGTGATCTGAAATTCTGGTTGCCACTGCTGTCCAAGACATGCAAGTAACACCTGAGAGAGGTTTTTCTTATCACAGCTGTGCTCCATGGGGACAGCAGGGTCATTTTATCCTCAAAAGCACACTAGAAGTTGTGTAGGTTTCAGGTGCAGCTCCAGAGTTATACCTCCTGCTCTTTACCTGCTACATCTGGCTGTATCTGACAGACATCTCAGCTGTCTGTGTCCAGTGTCATCACCCACTGCCCCCCTGAGGGTGCACAGACCCACTCACTGAGGAACTAAACCCTGCCTGGCTTTTCTACCTTCCCCTCCCCACTTTTTGAAGCAGATTGTTAAGATTCAAGAGACAACACAGCTTTGTATAAATGTTAATCCAGTAAGCCTCCCAGTATGGATACCTTTCCAGTTGCAGCAATCATGCTGTGCTGAGTTCCTGCTGGGATTAATCCCCTGAAAGGCTGGGTGACTTGGGCAGGTCTGCTTAGGTTTTGAGCCTGTGCTTGTGGTGGGGTGTGCTGTAGTGGTGGTTGTAAAGACTGGGGCAGGGCAATGAGTGGCTGTGCTGTGGATCCAAAGTTGGGCAAAGAAATCTGTGATCCTGGCAGAGGTACTGTCACCTGGAAAAGAAGCACAAAAATCACCAGTAACATATACACAAAGGCCATTTTTAAACTTTCTTTACAAGCTCTGTGATTTCAGCTATATTCAAGGCAAATGGCTTAATAGGTTCATGTATTTACCCAGAAAGCTGCAAGCAAATAAATGAAATAGTCTGAATGAAATGAAATTGTTTAGCCTGTGTTTCTAATCAGCTCTAATGGCATCTGGGTATCAGCTTCTCAGAAACAAAATGGCAACATATTTCAACATGATTTTGCTGTATAAAGCAGTAGATTTCATACAACTCAGAAAATACAGGTAGAACAAAATAGCTTGAGGGGGGGATGGGGTTATTTATTTACTTCAAATAATTTTAGTCATCATACAGACACTGTTTGTGATGAAAAATAGATTTTAATTTACAGGAGTCCCAAGAGCAGGTGGTTCAAGCTTAAAAAGAAAAATAAACAAACCAGTCCTGTAATCTGAAGGATAACAGTTTAGAGGTAGAGAGACAGCCAAGCTTTAACAGACTGAAAACACTGACCCTTCCAAAAGGTCCTTAAAACTTAATGCCAACAGATGACATCCAACTTCTTTTTACAGCTACTTAAAAAAAAAAAATGGATCCATCAGATAGAAACCATTAAACAGCATCCTGTATACAGGAGAGAATGCTGGCAGACAGCAAGTTAAGAGTTCTTTTACAAAAAAAAAAAATCAAATAACTTAAAATGACTGGAGTTATTTTACAAACTTCCTGCTGTAGCTCACTGGTTACTGGCCTGGCTGGCCTGTTTGCCTGTATGATCACCTACCTGCCAGCTTCTCATTTATTTTCTCCACATTTGGTATTGCTGACATACAGAGCAGCTCTGAGGTCTCCTCTCAGTGAGATTTGTTGTTGACAGGCTGCACGAAGCACCTGGAGCTTGTCTGTCTCTCCTTCCACCATCACTAACCCAGACCTGCCCCCATAAAGGCAGCACCTGCCTCAATCTATTGGCAACACTGCCAACTAAATCTTTGCCTGGCACTGGAAAATGAACTATTTAAGAGAAGGATGCTAGACACAAATTATCCACATGAGCTTTGTAAGCCCTCCCACTTATTAGAACTCAGTTCTTCAGTGCTGCTGCAGTAGTTCTCCTATGCTATCAATGTTCACTTCTTGCAGTTCAGAATTTAAGATTCTCTCAGTCCCAACACCTCCACCCTCTCTTCCCACAAAAGCCATCACCAACAACATGCTTTTAAGAAGAATACAATTTAGGAAATTTACCATGCCATAGTTTACCTGCTGGAGAGCACTGGGAGACTGTGCAGTGTTGTAGAAATTGCTCTGGCCAGGCTGCTGAACTTGCCCAGAGTACAGATTTGAAGCCTGAGTGAGTGTAGCTCTGGCCTAGGAAGAGTGAGAGACACCAGGACATCAGGAATACTTAGGAGAGCAGTTCTGAGACACCATGACACATCATTCTGTATTTCAACCAGCTGAGTAGAAACCACAGCACAGGAAACTCACAAGCTAAAGCTTTCAAGTTGTGATAAAGCTCTCCTTTGAGAGTGCCAGAACAGAACTTTATCACCAACAGTAACAGAAATGAACTCTGAAGCTGCAGTTACTGATAGAAGGAGCCCTGAAGCTTGGGGAACAGTCCTCAGTTCAGATTATGGTAAGGCAGCTTCATGAAAGTAAGAAAATTCTCTTCCAAGAGTCATTAAGGTGCCACCTTGATTATCATGCAGTTATCAGAGGTGGGCTCATCCCAAGCTGAGCAATCCTTGAGTCATTATTGCATTATCTGTCTCAAACCACTGCAGAAGTTGTGGGCTTTGGAGCATTTCCTACCTGGAGAATGTGTGTGTCAATAAGCTGAGAGCCTCCCAGTCCTGAAGCTTGGCCAAGCTGATGTTCATATAAGATAGGGATAGGCTGAGTGTTGGAAGTCTGCTGGAATGCCAGGCTGGACTGTGCCTTGGCCAGCTCCTGGTGCTGCACTGCAGGGAAGTTGTGTAGGGCTGTACCAGACAGAACTACTGGTGATGGCTGAGACAAACCACTCTGCATAAAAGCTTGCTGGGATCTGCAAGAGATTGAAGCATTAGACAGAAAAATGCAGTCAGAGCTCAGTAACATGCCACCAAAAATTAAGGACACAAGTTATATTCTTTAAATGGATTTAGCTCTACTGAAGGGATTTTCAGTTGAGAAAGGCAGATTTTTCTGTTTACTCTGCACACAACCAAACAGCAGATGCTACTAAAGGTCAAAGGAAAAAATAAGTAGGCTTTTTATTTAAATTTTGAACTACATTTAGCTATTTATATGTGCATGCTAAAATAGCTTCTGTGTAACTTAACTGGAACACCCAGGAGCTCCCAGTTCTTAGCTCTTGTGCCATAAGGCAGGCTGGTGGAGCAGCACCACATGTGAAGAGTTCCACTTAGTCATAAAGGAAACTGCTTTGTCCCACTGACTGCACAGATCTCCTTAGTCCAACTTTTAATACTTACAGGTTAAAACACAGGATGCTGACAACTGCACTTTCCAAATGAATGCTTTGGCTTCAAACCAGGGACACAGCCAACCACTAAAGCCTTTAATTTTAATTAGGGATTACATGGCCTTGTCACCAGCAGGGGGAAGCTGCAGTTTGTTTAAAAAACAAAGACCCAACCCAGTACAGCAAAGCACCACAACAGATACCCTTGGGTTAACTTTGTTCTGTACCTAACATTCTTACAGCTCAACTATGAGCACTGGAGAAATCTTCCCAGAACATACTATCTTCAAAGCAGACAAAAATATTTCCACAAGCTTTTTTTTTATAATTCTGTTGGTGTTATTTTTAAAACCAGTAAGCTGCACATCTCAAATCTTGCACCTTGAAGATGTGGCAAAAGCATTTGTGGTCTTACAAAGTGCAAAACCCCCAACTCCATTAGTACTGGGGTTGTGTGACCAGCCAGAAGCATTTATTTAACCTGGCCCAGGTGCCAGGCTGATTGTGTTTCTGTAGCTTGCCAACTGTTTGCAGCAACCTCAGTCAGCTGTGGCAGCACAATCAGCTTTGGGCTCAACAGTCAGACAAGCACAAGGTCAGGATACAGATGTAAGTCAATAAAACCTTCTGTGCCTTCAGACTTCTCCATTGCACCCAGCAGGTTTTCCCACAGCACATGCAAAACCCTCTCATTAAATTTCCAATGAAACTTTGTCAAAGTGAAACTAACACCATCTGTCAGAATGGTACCACTGTCAGTCAGTTTTGGTAGGAACTGCAAGGAAGCTTTGGGAAGACTTACAGTAAGAACCTGGCTTTCAAACTAGGGGTTCAAACTAGGATTGTGAAGCATTTCCAGACACCAATGGTGCTTTGATTAGAAAATACCAATGACTGAATTAAAAAGGGACACACACACTCCTCCTGTTCTATTCTCCTAGCATGAAAAACTGATGCTTGCAGCTTTTTAGCCTGGTTTCCTAAAGACACAAGTATGATGCATCATTTTTGAGCCCACGATTTCACAACTACATCTGCACATGCAGACTAAGCAGCATACAAGAGTTCTCAGACAGATAAAGATATTCTGGGGGAGGCAGGTAGATGAGGCAGCTATAGAGGACAGAGTTCTATATATTCTTCCACTCAAAAAAAACCCCAAAGAAATCTGTTTATGCTACCTACCTATAAGGTTGTAAGGAGGAGTTGAACAACTCTTGGGCTTGTGAAACAGCTGGTGCTGCTCCTAAACTCAGCTGAGCTTGATGCTGTCCTTGCAGAGGTGCATAGATGGGGATGGGGATCTGCTGAACTGAAGCAGGCTGCACAAAAAAAGAAGCCATTAAATACACAAGGATAAAAGTCACATGGAGTATCTACAGGTAAATGTGTGCCAGGATTTCTGTTATGTTATAGAAACCAAAGAATTGCAAATCCCAAGGTTGCATGCAGAGCTGGTATTGCTCCCATTCAAAAAAACCTATTTTCTTGTTGAATTTTACACTCTTCCTTTCAAACAACCAGCAGAAACTGAATGGAACATTTCTATGTGTACAGAACAAGGGCACAAGATTACACACTATTTTGTACTACAAAAGCTGAGTAACCCTGGACTCATACTGTCACACAAACACCTGCCATCAACATATTCTTTTAAATGAAGTATATTTGTGAGTACAGGCTCATTCTCTCAACTTTTATGACAAATGCTTTCATCCAGGAAGAGCAGAAATCAAACACCCCCTGCATGCAAAAGAATGAAATAAGCAGGGTAGGCACGACCTCACTCATGCAGTGTCTGCCCCCAGTACCTCAGTAGTAGAAATTTAAAGGCAATATGAACAGGGAAGGGACAAAAAGATGAAACAGAAGTCTCTGAATACCTGGGAAAGCCCTGGTTGAAAGCCTTGCTGTTGGGCCAGAGAAGGTGGTGCCAGCCGTGCATGCTGGGTGTTGAAGAGGTGACTTGTGTCCATATAAAAGGCTGGGATTTGAGCTGCAGTACCTCAGGAAGAGCAATACAATTAGTACCTGATTCCAACCATCTCCCTGCTAGAAAGGTTTTCATGAAGAGTTAGAGATACAGCCATTACCAGTAGTTCTCAGTGTGACAGCTACCAGAGAGTGGGAGCAGAAACAGAACTCAGGAGCTGGGTGCTACACCAGCCTGGGCAGCTTTTCCAATTCACCCCTTGCTGCTCCTGCATGTGCAGCTTCAGCCTCATGCAATTCTTGGGGCACAAGCATCAAATTCTGTCCAAAACAGGGTTTTGGGTGAAGGAAAAGGAATAACAGGCTGTAATGTCATGTCATTTAGGTTCACTATAAGTAGGGTTTTCTTTAAAAGGAAAATGCCATGATTCTGAGCCCTTGTGGCACTTCTAAGAAAAAACAGACAAGACTTAGTCACTCGTGGTCTTCAAGGGATTTACAGTTCTGAAATAGAGCACCTCAGGAGATTCAAACTTACTTTCTCCAACAATCTGAGAAGACAGCATTATCTTTATACTTACTGATGGAAACTTGCATATTTGGTGTAAGACAATTAACTGAATATTTGCTTACAGAATGCTCTCCATCATTCTGTCTTTACCTCAGATAAAACCAGAACTGAGTTCAACTCTCCAGCCTCAGAACTCCAAAAAAGCAGACAGGTGGCTTTCTCAGCCATAGACACTATTACCTGCTGCAGACTGAGACACATAGACCTGGGGACTCTGCTGTTGCTGGGCAATGAGGGATGGCATGCAGCTCAGCTGGGAAAAGTGACTGGCAGAAGCCAGGCTGCTTGTCTGCAACTGCTGTGGTTTCACTTTACAAATATTAGGAGGGTCTGAGGTGCTTGCAGTCTTCGTGCTCAGAGAAGAGGTTGTGTATGTTCCAGCTCCTAGAAGGAGAGAATCAAGTTGTACACCATAAAGCAGCTGAAGATATTTCAAAGCCTCATCTTCCAGTGGTCAAAGTTTTGGGGCAGCTATGCAACCACAGCCACAACTGCTTAACAACACTGAAACCTAAAGCAGCTGTTTCCATCAGTGTAAGGTGGACAAGGAGAACAACTCCCTTATGTCTACTCTAGGAAGTGCTGCAACCATAACAGATCTCCTTCCTCAAGTACAGGAACATATACACATAGAAGTAGACAGCTTGGTTAGTTATGCAACAAAATACTGGAATTTACAGTGGTTGTGCCTCTCATGATTGAGCTGGGGTGCAAAGAAAGGCCTTTCTCAACATGCACTTCAGTGGAGATTTGGGCATATGGTTTAATATTCTAAGGTACAAAGATTTAGTCAGTTACAGCATCTGTGTTTGTTGCCAAGAATCAAACCAGAAACCAGCACTGGTTCTGACCAGCTGCTGGACATTTGCTCTGCCTAGATTGAGGAGCTCTTGGTATAAGCTGTCAAAGCTTTGACTCCAATAGGAAGAGCACAAATACAAGTAGGACTGGGACTAGCTGGATATCAAAACTACCATCTGCTCCAAAATCTCCTCACTTGCCTCCATTCAGCTGAACAAAATGAAGACAATAAGGCAGTCAACAGAAGTTTACCTCCTCTTTCAAGCCCATGTAAGTAGCATAGGGAGAGAGATGTCATCTTAATATGCTTTTCAGCTGACTGAAGTGAAACAGGTGAAGTACCTAAATTAAAATTAATTTAAAGGTATTTGGGAAGCTGCTGTTCAGATCTGACATTTCATACTAGCATAAAACTTGAGTTATCTTTGTGTTCAACTGAGTGCCAAATGGAATCCCATCTCTTGAAAGACAACCAAGGAACAATACAACAGGACACTACAGTCTTGGCAGCTGGTACCTGACAGTGAAGTTGTTGGTGTAACTGAGGCCACAGGAATAGGGGGCATTGATGCACTAGAGAAAGAGCTGTAAGTACCACTGCTTGGCCCAGTGTTGCTGCTGCTGCTGCTGCTGCTGCCACTGCCACCAGCGATGGGAGATGCTGCTGAAGTCACTGGTGAATTCTTCTCCCCCATGTTTGGGGAATTCTCCCATGCTTTGCGTGCAGACTCCATCTATTTAGAAGAAAACAAATTCCTTCATCTATTAGGAAGTTTCAGCTAGGCAAACAGTCCTCTTTTAGCAGTTCTTTTTAGTTAAAAAGGCAATTCAGGCTTCATGCCAGCCTCTTTTTTAAGTCACCATAATCGTGCAACTCTGTTCATGCAAAAAGCACACAGCCTCAAAGTGGAGCTTCTTATCTGTTCCAACTGCACACGTGCACAGTTCATCATCTGAACATTCCAGGCTCAAAAGAGAATTCACTCAGGCTGATTTGGCTTGGTTTTGTTTGACATGAAAAGCAAGACACACAGTGACCAAAAAGAAATGTAAAAATCCCTCCAAGTATTTCCATAAAGTCCTTTGCTAACAGGTTCTTTGGGCCATTTCCATGAAACAACCCATTGCTCTCTTGGTAAATATCATCCACTTCCAGTGACCACCAAAAACATCTAATCCACAGGTCAGTAAACACAAGAGCAATCAAATTTAGATTTCCAAAGCAACCATTGCTGAATAAACTATTGGGAGCTGACACAGCTTGTGCATGCTGCTTTACAGGGATGCTAAAAATGCTTCATGCTCCCCTATTTCTGCAATAATTTTGAGTCTAATCTTGCACAGCAAGGAATATGAAATTTCAAATTTAAATATTTTATTCACGGTCATCTTCCACTAAAAGCAGAAAAACCTTTTGGTTTGCTGCAGCCCATAAAAATCTCATGACTGCTACATAGGACACACAATGCCAAATCTGACCTGAGACACTTCTGGGGAGCTACTGAGAAGGAAATATTAAGGCTACACTCAATAACTTGAAGGCTTAAATGCAGCCCAGGGACTTCTCCACAACCTTCAGCTGTCTCCAGTTGCAACAAAAGATTTTGCTAGCAGAGCTGTATGGCACAGGCTGAAATTGCTCACCTGGCAGCCTATGAGCTCCTGAGGCCAGGAGTCTTTAATGGTGTATGTAAATGGACACACACATGTTCACCAGTACCTCTGACCTCACTGCCTTGACCAGCAGAGTACCCTGACAGGGAGTGGCAGCCCCAGAAAGGTCATATTCCAACCTACCCTGTTTGACAGCAGCTAGGCACAGCCTGGACAGCCCAAACATGACTGAGGTTATTTGTCTCGATGCTTCCCAAGTGATAAAAAAGCAAAGCAATATCCAAGGAAGTAACAGCTGATCAACACACACTCCAGTGGGGAGTGGGGTTTTGTATTCCTCAACAGAGTAAAGGGAGAGGAGGGAGACTTTGTAACACATTAAATTATTTTGAGGTAAGTCACCCCAATTTTCCTTTTTGAGACCATCTTCCTCAGCAATCACACTGGGGTTTCCCCTCCACAACATTGTCTTCCAAATTGGTTCTGAGTCTTAGGGAGGGCAAACTTCTGAATTTATTATCAATCTGCTGGAAAGGTGGAGCACAGGTAAGACTGCAGGATCCTTCCTGAGCACCAGAGGCTGTGGTAAGTCAGGGCAACCAGCTTGGACTGAATTGGTGTTAAGAGAAAGTGAAGAACCTGTGAAAGTCTAAACAGAGAAGGTGGAGAAGCTTCTGTGTTAACTGAGTTTAATGATGTGTTGGAGGAACCACTCATGTCAAAAGCTAGAGTATAACACACTGCATTTTGTCTTCCAAACCTAACCACTGCCAAGATGCCAAATAATCCCACCCTTCCCCACCACCACCATGCAATAATGGGCATGTAACAGTCCTGAGTTTCCTAACAGTTTTTTCTTTTAGAGAGCTCCTTAACCATCTCTAACTTTCTGAGCCAGAAAAAAAGATGCAAAAGAGATTGGCACTGCAGGAGTGCCTGTGCAGCACCATCTACAGAGCAGATACAAAGGAGTAAGAGGCTCTAAATTGAGAGCTGGGCAAGTGCTGGGAAGTTATGGGACATGGAGAGCACAGGTTGGATATCATGGTTGCCTGAGGTTTATCTTCACTGCTGACCCACTGAGGCCTTCACAGTGCAATCATGGTCCAATACACATTACCCAAAAGCTTAACTGGAGATAAATGCCAATGTGCTATAATCTGCCAAAGTTTTAAGTGATCAGAAAAGTCAGAACGTGTCACATTCTGTACCAGATGCCTACACAGGCACTTCAAATGGAATCCTGGAACATGGAGAAGGACCAAGCAATTCAATTTAAGACTGCTTTAGACTTCCTTTTGCTTGTCTCCTACCAATAGTCTTGCCAGCAAAGTCCTCAAGAGGATGTCTGCCTTAGTAAAAGTGTCTTTAGCAAAGTTACTCCAAGGAAACCAGATCTCAGCAAGTCTTCATGTGAGCACCTTGCACCTACACCCTGACAGAATGATGCCAAGTGGCTGCACCAAGTGGGGCTGAATTCCCCTGCTGAGCCTCCTCAGAGACAGCTTTCTGTGACAGGAGATGAAAGAAAGAGGAGATGCACAAGTTACTCCTTTATAGAGGCAGAGCCTGGAGATTTTTTTCTTTTAAATGGAAGGAAAAGAAATGCTTTCTTCTCTCAAAGATTATATTGAAGAGGATGGCACACAGAGCAGCTCTGCTCTGTCTGGACCAGAAAGCCTGTTGCAAAAGTGACAACCTCAGTGTGTGTGTTAAAACAAGTTTGTTGCCTTCAGCAAAAAGGAGGCAAGAGTTCCAGTGGAAAAAAAAAATAAAAATCAAAAAGACATTATAGACAAAGCTACTTCTAAATGCCATTCCATTCACATTTTGGTCAGTGTTCTTCAAGGCACCATCAAAACATGGATCTTCACCATATTTTGTTAGCACACACCCAAGATCTATCACCCACTGAGAAAGCAACCAAAGCACCAACAGCAGGAAAAACTGCAAGAGGAATGCCACAGACCCTGCAGTTTGCTCTGTAACTGAGCAGTGTGACATTCTTTGCAGCATGGTGGTACAGTAACATTCCTACCTGTATTACATGGCCACCAGGTACCCAACTGACAAACAAGGAGACTGCTGCTTCAGAAAATGCTTTCAGGCGCCAGAAAGTCAGAGCATGGTAACTCATGGCATGGGAATGCAACAGGAAACTAGATCTGGGTAAATCACTTGTCCCTCTCCAGCCCTCTCCCCATTTTTGCTGGCCTGTTGTTTCCAAGTGGGTTAGGTTACTTTTTTTTCAGGAAATAAAGCGTTAACAAAAGGAAAGCAAAGATTCAACAGGAGGTGATTAATAACTATCATCTGTAGAGAACAAGAGCAAGCAGCTGTCAAACCATGCCAGTGAGACAAGTCTCACTGAGACTGACAAGCAAGCTTCTCCAGTGTGTTAGTTCTGCCTCCTATACCTGGTTTTATTTCCTCTTTTAACACTACAGAGCTCAAACATCACTCCTCTCAACACTAGAAGCAGCAACAACATTCCTGCTGGTTCAGTCACAATCACAAAGCCCAATCCTGTGCACAAAAAACCACAAACCAAAACCCAGCAAAAACTCCTAAAGATAACTCCTAGCAGCAAAGCTAGAGCCTAACTCAGTGTTAGTGAGTTATACAATGCACACAGTCCAAAATCCAACAAAATCAGAAACACCATTCAAAATAATCTACACCCTTGCTCTAGACTGGAGAGCAGAAAGCCCCAGAACATTTATAACACAACAAAACATGTTCTGACTGGCTGACCAACCTGCCCTTCACAGACACCAGTACACCACCTACACTGCATTACTCAGGCCTTTAGCCATCCAACTCAAAACAGCACTGATCACAGCACCAAGATCTTAACAGCTACAAAGAAATCCAGCTGGGCTTCCCAAGAAACTCCTTACAGATTTTTATACCAAACCAGGCAACTTGCTCTCAAAAAATCCTGTCAGATCTGATAGTCTGCCATGAACACTATGGTACAATGCTAAAATCCTAGGATCTTTTTTTTTTTTTTTTAGGGCAGTGGGTGCCAAGATTGGTTGAGGTGCCAAGTGTTAATGCAAAATGGGGTTAGAGACTGATCAATTTAAATGCATCCCTTGATAGAGTCTTGTGTTTCAGCCATCCGTTTATGTGCAAAAGCAGTTCAGCAGAGGAAACAAAGGAAGGCTCTAAAAAAAAAAAAAGGTTCACCAGCAAGTTCTCCATTAACTTTTTTTCCCCTGCATGCAAGAAAATGACCCTTAGAGGGATGTGGTACATACCTTGAGGGTGAGGTCGACGGTAGCGGGAGAAACTGGAGTTAGGCTGGAGCTCTGTTGTAGAGTCTCCCTCCTAGGGAGGGGAAGGGTGTGGGGCAGGGGCACCTGAAAGGCAGGCAACACACATCACATTCTAACTATGTCTACTACCAAAGCCCCAGAAAAGCAAAGCTCAAGCTTTATTAAGTGAGCTACAATTTCTTCAAGGCTTGAGCGTTTGGCAGGGAGATTTTGATAAAATAATGTGAAAATCTGACAGGCAGGAAAAGGCCACTCAGCAGGTGCTGAGATGCTTCTCATCTCTCTTGCTGAAGACTAAGGTTCTAAAGTCTTCTGCCTAAACAAATACCAATTTTCTGCTTTGGGAGTCACTTTATTAAGTACCATTTCAGTTCACTGATACAAAAATTCTTCCTAAGCCACATTTGGCCCCTTCTGTGCCAAGAGATGGGCTTTGTGACCTTGAGCTCTGAGATGTAGTTTCTGTAAAGAGGAAGCTACAAACCTCTGAAGTCACAGGAGCATGAAAAAAACCAAAACAGATTTGCCACCCAACAACTGAATTCAGGTATCTTCTCTTCCAAAAGATGAAAGATGTGAAACTTGGGGAAATAAACTTGACATACTGCTATCTTTGCCTCAGAAAACACTGATGGTTTTCTTTGGGGTTTTAAGTGATAGGCATCAAAAATACTGTGGTGTCCAGGTTATAACTTCTGACCACTTCTTTCTCCATTCAGAGCACAGCTAATGGACTTCCACTGGATGAGACAAAGCTAACCCAAAAGACAGAGATACTGAAGCTTTGAAGCAGATTATAGCACAGATCCTTTGTGGCCAGGAGCCCCTCTTTCCTGCATTGCAAACCCAACTCCCACATGCCACAGGGAGCATCCACTAACATCAATAACAGAAAAGAATTCAGTCTTCCACACGAACCACCAAAGGCATAAACCACAACACCACCAGAAAATCCAGCAGAAGAGTAAGCTCAACCAGCATGGCTTCAAGGCTGCATTACAGAATGTTGCAGCAAGCTGAGAAGCATTTCTTAGATGGGATTCACAAGACACTGCCATAAAACCCTGTGATTGTACTGCATCATTTTTTTCTCTCACAATCAACAAGTCATTCAGCTCTGAGCTATTTCTCCTTCTGCTACTCCAACAATAAAAATCACAAGATCCAAGTTCACACCCTGACATCCCAGCACACTCCAAACAAACTTGACTCTACTACAAGTCACGACCCAGCTGGTCCACTCCAATTGCCACACCACACTCACACAGTCAGGATCACTGGGTTTATGAGGCTGCCAGCATCTCACCTCTGTAGCAACTGAACACCCCAGACCCTGCCCTCTGCTTTCAGAAACCATGGAGCTGCTCCCTCTACATTCAGTTGCTGTGATTCCAGGCTACAGTTCAGAATTGCTTTGTTTGTAAAAGCCTTTCTTCAAACTCACCTACAGAGTTTTACTACTGGTACCAGGTTCAAGTCCCAGCTGCTGCTGAGATCTCTATCCTTGCTTTTTTAAGATGGTCCTATAAACCTCTTCTCCATTTCTGTGCTCTTCAGCTCATCATGGTTGTTCAAAAGGCAAGAAAATACTTGACAAATTCCAGAACAGACACTAATCAAACTGTCCTTCAGGGCAGGATAACTGGACAATGAAAGTTAATATGAAAGAAACCCTAGTGACTTGTTTACTGAAGGCACTATTTTGTGCTTCAAAGTGTGAAAATATTTTCTTGTCTTCAAAGTCAAGATGCTCACTGCAATAGACTTACGTTCGTCACCAAAGTCTCCTCCATTTTTGTACTGCTAGTAGCCACTGTGTTAGGATGAGAAGAAGGTGTAGTGTAGTCTGTTACAGACTCCTGTGAAGAAAAATAATTCCATTAAAGTATCTCCCTTATCTAAATTAGATTTTTAAGTTTCTTGGACAGAGGTCAGCCTTCCTACAGGAGGAGTTCACCAGGCAACAGAAGAATTTCACACCATTTTTTTTTCCTTAGGAGACATGTCCAGAAATCCTTGCTGCTGAATTGCTACTGAGGTCAGAAGAATTCTCAGGAGATTTGGTTTGCCTCATGACCTCACAAAGAACATCTTAAGGCAAGTCAAAATACAGCTTGTAAAGCAGGAATAAAAAGTGATGTACTGCCTGGGCACTGGTTCAATATCAGATACATTGAACTGTGGTGGAATAACATCATTTATCACCCAAGATGCTTTAGCCACCTGCTGTCACTTTAAGCCTATTTCATAAGTAAAAAGTCTTAGCTGAAAGCTTGCTGTAGCTTTAACAGAAATATATACAGAATACAGGAATGCCTGGAGTTAACCTATGACAAGCAAGGCCTCCAGACTAAAAAGACAGGGATGGCTGCAACATGCAAACCCATTTCCTTTCCTTTAAGTCCTGTCTCTGAAAGCCACAAGGCTCAGTTTTGCTGGATAGTGAAGCCTACACCTTCTGATTTCTGCACAGGGCAGTGATTTCAACGAAGAAAAGGGCTGAAATTTCCAGGCTACCTAGAGGCTTTCCTTGAAGCTCGTTTGTCACAGTTAATTTGGACCTTAATGTGCTCAATGAGCAAGGTCCACTTGCACTGACCTGGCTGTGGCCAGTGACTATTGTGTCTAAGCTTCCTGATGGAAGTCTCTCCCTGGAAACACTGCCAGCTCTTGAGAGAAGGGGGCACAAAGAAGAGAAAAGCCACTGGTACTTGTGTGAAGCCACACTGAATATTGGTTTTTTAGTTTGTCTCACTGGATCCCTCACCCAGCAGATTCTAGACAGGCAAACAAGTATTATCAGCACCTGACCCACAGACTTTGTTACTCTGCATCAGCCAACATCCACTCTCCAGCAAGCACTGCAAACTCCACAGCTTTCCATGGCTGAAGACCAGACCAGCTCTATCATGTTTAGAGACCCCAACACCCAGAAGGAACTGAAGGACAAACCAGCAGCAGAGTACTGAGGAGCTCCTGGGATGCCAGCACATCATGACTCGAGGCACAAACCACACAATGCTTGTTTAATAGCATCCAACCAGCATGATAAGCTGTTAAAAACATGCACACTCAGATTACTCCTTCAGCCTATGGCAAAGTCTCCTAATAAAAGAGCATTTAAAGCATTAAGATACTAACTGGCAAATAACAGAGGATCTTCCTCAAAAGGATGAGTTTGTTGTGGTTAAACAAGCAGAGCCATAATGTGGTGAGAGAACACAACATGCACATTGGCTTGTTTTTGTATTTATGAAGGAAACACAACTATTTTCTCTATTTAGTTACATCCTTTACTTGTTAAACCAGTGAAATGTGAGATGTTTCCCACAGTCTGAGCTGATGTTTTGTAACCTGCAAGTTGTACATTTATATTTGATTCCAAAAGGCAACCTTAATTTGGGCAGAACAAGGCAAGTGTACAGAGCTGCTTTGATCACCAGGGTCTAATGAAGTAAAAAACCAAGAAGCCAGCGAATGAAGTTATTTTACTGCATAAGCAAGTTTTTCATGTAACACTACTAAAATTCCTGCATGGTTTGGATGCAAATTTTACAGGGTGTCAGCATGAAAATTCCTTTTGAAAGAAATCAAGCTTATTGCTTCGGAAACTTCCTGCACAAAACCACCTTTTCACTAGAATTAAAACCAAATCACTGTACCAACTCTGGTGCCCTCAGCAGTCCTCCCAGGATAAGGTACCTGCTGACCACAGAGACCATACAATGCTTTAAGGCAGAAGAACACCACTCCACACATGGTAGGTTAACCACCATCCTTCATTTACTGATACATTTAAGTCTAGGAGTCTCTGCTGGATATGGCTTATCACCATAAACTGCTGTAATTCCATCAGAGGGATTCTCCTGTACTACTGTTTTACTGAAGAAATCAACTGATTACACTTTATTGTAACTAGTAAGAGACATAATGGCAAGAGAAAAAAGCTGTACATGCTGTTTGAGTTATCTATTAGTTATTTAGACCTGAAGAAAAAGAAGAGGCAAACCTACTTTGCTCAAAAAGAAGAGATCCCAGAACCTATAGTGACTTTAGGAACAAAAGGACTAAGCAGACCTCAGGGCTGACCTTGCCATAAAGGATCAGGTCACTCTATGGGATTAATTAGCTATTTGATTTGTTCCTGATTTACAGAAATCACCCAAACCAGAGAGCTTGTCAAATACTCCAAATCTATTCTCAAGCACAGCCTGTGTCCTTCTAGACATCATCTCAAAGACACATCAGCTACCTGTGCTAACACTGCTGTGCCATGTCCATGACCAGGTACTGCTTGGTGCTGTGAGCTGAGAGCTTCAAAACTCTGGAGATGGTGGGATGGGGAAAAGCAAGAGGGGTTTTACCCAAATTCAGAGTCTTACACATCAGATTGTCTTTACTCCAAAAAGACTGTAAAATCCAAGAGCAACAGTTGCTTCAGAGCATCATGCTTTTGTTCTGAACTCAAACATCTCACCAGTATGAGTTGATTTATATTTACACAGTTTCTAAGGTAAAACAGTTTTGTGTGATTAAATGCATACGCTTTTATGACTGATGTAATCTCACTGCCCTCATGACTAAGATGTCATCACTTCTTCTCTCATGAGCAATGGAAAGAGCATGAAAATAAGAGAAAACAGGAGCAATGCAGGTCAGTACAGAAACTCCATGGCCAGAGCAGTATTCAAACCCATTTAAACCACTCATGTTAGTTTTAAAATCCTGCAAAATCCAGATGAATCTTAACTCATCCAATAAAACTGCAGATTTTTGGTTCAACGTCCACAGAATTAAGTGCAAAACATGACCATCCTTTTCCTAGAAAAAAATGTTATTGATGCCCCAGGAACTACTCATGACAAAGAAATTCAAAAGCAAACCTGGACTGCAATATTTAGATCTATTATTAAATGCTTCTATTAGCAACCATTTAATGAGGAAATTATTGGAAATTGTAACATTCAGAACAAACTGGAAATATTTCCTTTCACTCTAGTCTTTCCTCCAGAAGCTTGCTGCTTCAGTACTGTGGTAGTTCAAAGAACCTTGGCAACCCATGTTTACAGCCAAGGCCAGAAAGGCACAAAATCCAAACCAAGAAGATCTCAAACTTCAAAAATATAATTGTAGAGAGGCAACCATGCTGATTTCAGTAGAGCTACTCTATATTGAGTTAGCCTGGAGTAATCAGCAAAGATATGTTTCCTATTTTGTGTAAGAATAAGAACCACCTCTTATCTTGAGCTCTGGGCACAGGAACTTGAAAGACAGAAAGCTCCTGACAGACACACAAATAGCCTCCTCACCAAACATTTGAGCAAGCTGGTGTTTCTGGCTCTACATTTCTGATTCTGCAGACAAGAAGGGCACTTCATCCATTTCTGATCCCAACATAAGGCATCCACCCCTACGTACAAGAAGGAAACTGCCAGGAAGGATAAGAAATCCCAGCAGTGAATTTTCTGACACATTTGCCATTCCACAAACATCTAATTTGCAGCTACCATGTTGGACACAAATATCCTCCTGGACACTTGCTCTGTGACAACATTTCACTGAGGCAGCATCTTCTGCTTCCATGACACCTCGGTGAAGAGCTGCCAAAATTTTGTATTTTTCTCCTTTCCAAGTCCAGGTGAGACAGACACATTGTGACTTACATTTCAGATTCTTCAAGGATGCATGGAACTTTTTCAGAGGATCAGCTTTCCAAAAATGTCCAAGACTAGGAAAAGGAAGACTGAGCAAGCAACAAACTTCAGTCTAAACTGACAGAACTGGTTACAAACATACAAGGAGCATTTTTCCATCATCAAAGGTGTAACCATTATCTGCCAGCTACCCAAACTGCATGGGTTCTTTACATTTGAGATGACAACCACAGCTCTTGCTCAAGACAATGCTGCCATAGTGAGTGCCAGGTCCTTCAGAAAAAAGGAGAGGATTTCTGTGGACATTTTTCAGCCCCTGCTATCAGTGCACCACAGCTAAGAACTGAGCTGCAGAACAAGGAACCACACCAGCAAATCACCATCTCACTGCTGATCAGTTACAGAGAAGATCCACACAGACAACTTGGGAGTCCTCAGCATCCTGAAGGAGTTCTGCAAGGGGCACCTTGACAATATCCAAGACAACAGAAGGTGACATACTGACCCTTTAGGTAAAACGAACAAGCCCTGTCCAATGCTTCAGCATATTCCTAGTTTAGTGATTTCTTTTTTTCACAGAACAACATGAAATTCACAACTCCAGGACATCCAGTCACTCAACCTATGAGTGTGCACACTCCTCTCCAGTCCTCTGCTCCAAATCAAGCACTCATCTTGCAGATATTAAGAGATATCTGAGTTTACACAATCTGCCTACTCCAGGCTCCAGCCCCACTCTCCACAGCAAGGCTCAGGACTGAGTTTTCATTCAATAAGGCAGCAAAAAAGTTTAAAATATTCCAAGCTAACCTCTGTGCCATGGGTATGACAAACTCCACACCACTTACGGATGTAGAGCAGCTCAAGCAGTACTGGTATCTTTCATGTTTGCTATTCAGCAGACTCCACTGACCAGGTAACTACCACCAGCAGGCAACCAAGCCTAAGTGACATCATTACAGTAATATTTTCACATAGAGTGGTCAGGAATTTGTGAGTATTTTTCTTACCTTTGTGTTTGTTGCAAACTCTGGAGCAGACACAGAGATCATTGTTCCAATTTCCGTGCTTAGTTCACTTGCTGCTTTGGTTTCCTTTGTGGTGACAGGTTCTGGGCTTCTGACAGAGGTGGGAGATGGCTTCTCCTGTCCCTCAGGCTCTCCCTGCTGGGCATCCTTCACCTTCCTGTTCTTTAAAGAACGTTCTTTCCCAATAGGACCAGGTTTATACTCTTTGTTTTCTACTGGACTCAAGTCTGGAAGCTAAGTTAGTGTTAACTTGTCAGTTATGTCTTCCCTCCCATATCCTATCCCACAAGAATATTTTAACATTTTAAAAATAATTGTGTTTAGATCTTAAAAAAGCTTGCCTGGAGGGTAAACATTTCCCAGGAGATTAACCATTTGAGACTAAGTGATACACCCATGAATCCCATTCATTCTGAGCATCAGGAATCTTAAACACTGTTTGCAACCAACACATGTTTCTAGTGAACTGGGAGACTTCAACTGTATCTTATTTTAGTTAAAACCCACAGGAGAGAGCTACCTTGATTCTCCTGACCAGAAAAGCACAAAAAAAGAAGTATTTATATACAAAGAAGGCTTTATATATAGACACACAGGTTATTTTAATATGCTGAGTCAGGATTTTGCAGAAAATTAGAACAAAGGACTCTGCCTTTGTTTAAGGACACCTTGATCAACAGAGGCTGGCAGCATTTTTCTCTAGGAACTGAGCATTAAGGGGATACCCAGAAAAAAATCAGATACCTATGAGCAAATGTTGCCTTAAACTGCAAGACACCATGGCTGGAATAACAGCTGCAGTTCAGTAGTTCCTTTATGTGCAGCTGAATTAAAGCAGAATGAAGAGCCTCAGGGAATCTGAAAGCTCTGCACAGCCCCATCCTTTCTGGCTGAGACTACTCAGCCCATAACACTAGAGAACAGCACAAAAATTCCTTTAAGGAAGAACTTCAAATTCTATTCCTCAAGCTTTGGTAGTGGGAAGACCAGAAGCTGCTGGTATTGTCTCTATAAATCCAAACCAGCTGTTTCAGGAGCCCATGAAAACATTTTACAACACAGCACCTTTGGGGAGGGAGGAGATCCCCAGCAGGGACAAGCTTCCAGAGGGAAGGGAGAAAACAACAGGAGAAGCAGATGCCTTAGAAATTGGAAGCCTCAGACACACCTCACCCCAAATACTCTTTGCTCTAACAGTTCACAGAGGCAAAAATTCCTCCAGACACTTTAAGGTTGCATTTGGAAAGATAAATTGCTCTGGGGGTGGTAGGTGTCCAGGAACTGTTTGTTTGTTGGGGGTTTTGTCACCAAGACAGTTAAAGGATTACAGCCTCCATTCAGGAGAGCACATAAAAAACATTCATCTCAATTAATTTACCATGGAGTCACACATTTGTCTTTCAACAAAATCTAAGGGAGTCTTAATATCTGCAGCTAAGCAGAAAAAGGGCACTTTCTCCAGAGTGCAATGTACACACTATTTAACTTTGAAGTTCAGTATCTTTAAGTGATTTCAGGGGTCAGTTCAAGGCTTGCTGCTGTATCTGAGGTATGGGTTTGGAATGTGCTGTCTTCAATTCACCAGTATTATTAACTAATGTGTACTTCTCTGCTCCAGAGGCTTTATATTTTACAATAAACACCATGAACTGCAGCAGAACCACTGAGTGCCTCATGTGGTTAAATTTATTCTACAGATTCATTCTATGTGTGACTACACTTTCAGATAATTTTTTTAAAAATAAAAACAAAAAACCCAAATGCAACCAACACAAACACCCAGTCTTCTAGAAGACAAATGGACTGGCTTTAATTACATCAGGACTGCTGCCAAATCTCAGGCATCAAGAGACACTGAAACAGCTGACTCTGGAAGTCACCATGCTGTCTTTCTGGGAGTAAGAAGCTGGCAATGCACAGGTAAGTGTGCAATGGAGGTAAAAATGACAGGAAAGTGTATTTCAATAATGTGAAAGAACAGTAAGAATAATCTAAATGACAGGAGGAGAAAATATTACTGCTTATCAGTGGTAAAAATGGAGCGACAGCAAGATGATCAAATGGAGCCCTTAAATCCCTGGAAGACTAAGATTTTTTTTTTTAAACAAGGTGAGCTTGATTACCTATCCACTCTTGCTAGATCAACTGCAGAAAAATAAATTTCCAGAAAAATATCCAGACATCTTTGCATTTTAATTTGAGACTTTTCAGTTCCCTATAAAAAGGGAATCCAGTTTTTTATAGGTCTAGTCCTAGCTGAATAAGTATTTTATTTCATTATTTGTAATCTCTTTCTGGCTGTTACACATTTAAAAGTTTGTACAGAAGATATGACCCTTTACCTTTTGTGCTTTGATGGGTCCAGCCCGAGGCTGTTTCTGCCTTTGCTCTTTTGGTTCTGGTAGCTTGTCAGTGGATTTCTCAGAAAGTACAGGGCCAACTTCATTGTCACTGCCACTGGAAGCAGGGGCTCCAAACTGAATAGTTTCTATACCAAGATCAACTCCACCTTCTTGCCCAGGCTTTGTCCCCTAGTTAAAAGGCAAACATTTAATGCATTTCAAAAGATTTTACAGCAGTACCCCACCCCTGGGTCAGAAGAGAGCACAAGATATGCCCAGCTGAAAATCACTAAAAGGGTACTTCTGCCAGCAAAAGCAGGATTTGTGAGTGCAACTGATTTGCAAGAATAAACAATATACCAATACACTTCCTCCCCCTCAGGTTTCTAGTACTTATACCAGCTCAAGAAAAAACCCAACCAAACAACAAAATAGTGAAGACATAAGGCAGTAGTGAAGGCATCACAGGACCAAGGTGATAAATTGGTAAAGAGGGACAAGTGCAATATCAAAATGTCCAACTCGGGCTGAACATTCTCCTGAAAATTAAAAAATTAATGTTGAATTCAGATTAAAGACAAAATTAAGAAATTAACAAAGATCTCCAGATCTCCTTACTCAGTTAAAAAGGTCTCCTAAGAGAGCTGTGTCACATTCTTGCAGTTTAAAACAATAAATTCAAGACCAAATAAGCCCAAAAACCCCAATCACATGGGACTTTAAATGTAAAATTTAGGGCTATGCAAATTCCATGGGATAAGTAGAGCTAATACCATTTGAAAGCATCTTCTGCTTTTTGTATCTGTGATTAAGAAGCCACACAAAAAACATTCAGATCCTTGGAGATACCCAGTTTGTCTACATTACTTAACTCTACACAAGTGTTCACATGCAAACTAGGCAGTATTTCTAGTAAAGAATGTGCTGAATAACAGCTGTCAAGAGAACTGTCTGAGGTTTTATTAAAAGAAGAGTTTTTTCATGCTGCAAACAAAAAAGCATTACTCTGTGTCCTGTCTTTATGTACTATCTCCTGACTTCATGGGATTCTATACATGGCAGAATCATAGAATTGTTTGGCTGGAAAAGACCTTCAGGATCCTTATGTCCAACTGTTAGCCCAGAACTGCCAAGCTCCCCACTAAACCAGATCCCATACTAGTTTCAGTATGTGCATATCTGAATAAGTGGCTAATCTGTACTGAATCCTAATGAGATACAACTTGGGTAAGCTTCACATAGAGCTGCTCTTCTTCCCTTCACTTACCTCTGGAGATGTAGCTGAACCAAAAGATGTCAAAGGCTTGTTCCAAGCACTGACTGAAGGTGGCTGAGGGGGGCTAATGGGTCCCACTGACAATTAAGAAAAGTTAAGTTAGAAAAATTCCTGCTGTTGCTAATGCATACAATAAAGTTATCAACTGACTGAGAATTAAATTATAGACATCCTGGCTTAACAAGCTTTGGTTAAGCAGTTATCAAACTATTTAGCAACCAGCAATATGCCACCTATTCAGCTGCTTTCAAGTGGGGCAATCACTATGTTTGGAAACACAGATTCCTTAAAGGATTGACAGCTGCTCATTCACAGTGAATGAAGAATGACAGCAACATAAAGCATTGAGAAATACACTGCAAAAATCTCTTTTCAGAGGTATTCATAGGCTACAATGCCACACATGGGAATCCTGCCCTCTATTCCCTGCCCAAAATACATCCACAGGTAGAAATAAGACATCAACAGTGAGCTGCCAATCAGCTCTCTCAAACTACAATGCTGGCCCTCCCCACCCCAAGTCCAAAAGACATCACTTACATTTTTTGGAGATGTCATTTAGAACAGCTGTAGGAGGCACCTTGTTTTCCCATAACTCAGCTCCCAGACCATTGTGAGCCTGGGAGTTCTGCAGCACTTTGCCTGACACTGTGTATTCTGTGCTGGCTGTTCCTCCTGTGCCTTGGTTTGGTGGCTGGACAGAAGGCTGAGGCTGACCTGGGCTCTGTGCTGTACAAGGAGGCTGTGCCTGAGCCTGTGCCTGCTGTGCAGCTGCAGCTGCTGCCTGTTGCTGCTGCTTCTTGGCAAATCTGGGTGGGAGCTTGGAATTCTGACCTCGGCCTTTTTCACTTGATCCTTTTTTGGTCCAGACCTGTGAGAAGAAGCCAACTTTACTCTTAGAGCTGACAGTCTGTATGGACACCAATTACAGAATCAGAAAATCACAGAATTGTCTGAGTTGGAAGGGATCTCTAGAGATCATCTAGTCCAACTCTCCCACTAAAGCAGGATCACCTGGGGCACCTTACTCAGGACTGCATCCAGGTGGATTTTGGGAATCTCTACAGAAGGGGACCCCACAACCTCCCTGGGCAGCCTGTGACTGAACACTGTGTAGAAGCAAAGAGCAAACCCTGTCTTCAGTTTTTCTTTGTTTTGTTTTTAAGGGTATTTAACCACAAAACCAATAATTTCCCATCCATTTTCCTCTTCGAATCATCTGATATATAAACAATAGTATAAATCTTCATTACAGTATGAAAAATGGGGCTTTCAGCTTGGCAGTGTCCAGACAAGAAGTAGTGAATCCCAAGCTGACTAACTGAGACTTGATTATTAACATATTCAGTTTAATTTACTAATTCTGAACAACTTAACTACCCAGTTACATTTATAAGGTGCAAATATAGCTTCTTTGCAAGGAAGATTCTGTACACATCAAAACATTCCCAGTACTGCAAGGAGTTCTTTCCCACTATAAATTCTGGTCTTGTACCTGCACTGTTTGTTCTTCCTTCTTTCTACGCTCTTCATCTTGCAAGCGTTTTTGCTGCTTCTTAGACACCACTTCTGTGAAACCATCATCATTCAAGTTAGATTGGGAATCTTCAACTACTGTCACTTCAGGGTGATCATCAATGATCACAACACCTATAGAAAGAGGAAAGGTATAGATGCTGCTCTTTTAACAGCTTTCAGATGCAGGGCACCAAGCATTAAATCTGCTTTAGAGTGGAGGACTATTTCCCCACAGACACAGGTGGTGGCCCTGCTTCAAGGCAAGCTTCTGCTTGCCAAGTGCTTTGCTGTTGAGCTTGAAGACAAGTAATAATCTTTTAAAAGTGTAAAATTGGAGGTATCTGTACCAGACTCCACAGGAAATAAGAACTACAACATAATGATTAATGAAATGTCTTCCCAGGTATTAGCTGTAAGCTTATCAGTGATATCCACTGCCTTTACTTGGCAAATGGTTAAGCAAATTATTACTGTGAAAAATGGTCTGAGATATCTGATTAGATGATAGAACAAAATTGCTCTGATCTATATATACATATGGACAATGAGATCTGCCACCTTTTTTTTAGAGACACATACGTCAAAGGCAGCAATATTCAAGCACACAATTATTCTGCTGTTTAAAAAAAATTCACCTCTCCTCTTCTATAAGTTTTCAAACATCTAGCTCTATATGCAGAAAATCTAGCAGGATTTCAAGTTTTTGTTAGAATATTATAAATACATACTTGCATAATTATTAAGGTCAAATTGAGACAAGGCATCAGCTTTTTCCTTGGGCTTTTTTGGACCAGCCTTAGGTTCTTCCCTCTTTTTGCCACTTGCATCCTTGGTGCTCTTTTGTCCTGCAGCAGTAACACCTCCATCCTCCTGATGTAAAGAGTTGCCATTGGTGGGATCAACACTAGGCACAGTAGCTGTTGGCTCTTCAAATGGTCTGTAAGATAAAGTTTGAGAAAAAGAATGACTACACACAGATAACACCCACAAAGGATCTAGCAAACTAATGCAGGTCCCATTATAGGGCTTTAAGTGTTGACTGTGCAACTTCTTATCAGGCTCCAGAGACTTTTACTTTCAGTTCCTCAGTAAGAAGCTGTTCCAAGTCTCTGCATAGAAACATAAAAAATAGGAAGTACACAGCCACTCATGTGAAAGGGCTCATCTTACTCTCTTTTCCACCATTCTACAAATCTAAAATAACTACTTATGAATGTGAACCACAAGAGGACAACAGAAGACCATACCCATGTGTGCTTCAGAACAGAAGCTTGGTACTCACCCTCTTTTCCCACTTCTGGGTGGAGGACCACTCCGTCTTTCACTCCTAGGTCCTGAGAAGTTCCTCCCTGGTTTAGCTGGCCCATTGTTGCCACGTCGGTTCTGACGGTCTATTCCAGGCCGCTGACTAGAAAAACTTCTCTTGGCTATTTCCCTTTTTGGAGCTCCAGTGTTTTCTCCTGCCTTCACAGCCACCTGTGCTGCTACATCTGCTGTTTTCTTCTCATCCCTCTCCCGCCTCTCATTGAAGTCACTGCTTTCCGAGGCCGTTTCCCACTCTTCATTTGCCTGGTCTGAGGAATTCTGGTTGGACAGGTCTGGTGTCTTGCTTCCTGACACATCCAGAGCAGTGTTGGAGGGCTCATTAACTGCATTGCTGACTGTGGCACTTGTTGACGAGGTGCTTACAGCCTCATTTATCTTTGATGCTGCCTCTCTTTCCTTCAGGCGCCTGAAGCGCGGTGGCTTATCCTGCCGCGGAGGCCGCGCAGGCCTTTGTCTTCGTGGCCTCTCCCTGTTTGGATCAAACTTTCTCTCAAATTTTGGAGGCCTTTTATCAACTGGTATAGGGCCATAATGTTCATTTCTCCTCGGAGGCTCCCCGTCTTCTGGCTTCATGATCTCGGGTTGTCTGGGGTTCCACTGGTTGTCCCTGTAGGCCGGTCTCCTGATGGTGGATGGCCGGGGAGGACGCCCACCGGGATCCCTGCCACCACGCCTGTACATTCCCCCTCTGCCTCGCCTGGAAGGTTCTCCTTTAGGAAGAAATCCCGGTTTGGGTTTGTTCTCATCATCTCTTATGTATGTTTTTTCTAGGGACCTGTTGTCTACTCTGATACTGTTTTCTGGTTTGAACGACAAAGGCTTTGGAGGCTTCTTGCCATCAGCTCTCTCCTCCCTCTTTGGGTGTTTGCCTTTCACCAGACTGTCCTTGTCTGAGAGCAGCGTGTCACTGGCGCTTTCATGAACTTCACTGTCAGAATCTGTCTCTGAACCGTGCTGCCGCCGCCGTTTTGGAATCACTTCAAAGTCAGAGCTCTCACTACGAGTTTCACTCTCTTCTCTCTGCCTAACAGGCCCCGAAGGCACGTGGTCAGATCTAGGCTTAGGATCTCTGTAGTGTGGGTACTCTCTGTTATGGCCTCTACTGCCCCGACCACGTCCTCCGTAAGAGCCCCTGTAGCTACGACCTCTAGAATAATACTCGCCACGACCTCTGCCTCTGTAGCCCTGATCTGGGAACCAGTCTCTATCCCTCGCCTCTTTCCAGTATGTCCTGGGTGGCAAGCCAGGCTCTCTTTTCACTGGTCTGGTTTCTAAGCGTGGTTTCTCCACGACCTCCTTGCTCACTGCCTTCTCAGCCTGCTTTTCCTCCTTCACCGCAGGAGCCGGCGGCTGCTGCGCTGGCGGCTGCGCGGGCGGCTGCTGTGGCAGGGCTGGGGGAAGAGGTGGAGCAGCAGGTTGGGCAGCAGGCAGGGGCTGCTGGACTGCAGGGGTGGGGGGCTGAGCAGGACCTTTAGCTGCAGGCTCAGCTTGACTGCTCTCCTGGCTCGCTGGTGTCGGGGCAGCTTCCTGGGTTATCTTCTTAGCCAGAGGAGCACCGCCGGAGGCAGATGGCTCCGGCTCAGCCGGAGGCAGCGGCACTTGAGGTGCTTCCTTTTTGTCACTTTTTTCAGACTTGCTAGGTTTCTCACTAGCTGTCTTTTCTCCTTCTTTCTCCTTCTTCTGCTCACGTTCTTCTCTCTGTTCACGCTCTTCCTTCATATCCCTAAGCACAGGTTTTTTGATAGGACCTGATCTTCTCACTGGCCTGTCACCGCCTTCGTCCCTCCGGCCATAACCCGGCCTAGGACCCCATCTGGTTTCAGACTTAGGTTTGAAAGTTTTTTCAGGTTTTGGTCCTTCCGATGTTCTATTATTGATCAAAATTTCTTTTTTTGGCTTAATTTCAAGCCTCTCAATTGCCTCCTTTGTGTCAACGGGCCTGTTATTTAATTTAGGGATATTTGTTGCTGTCTCGTTCCTCTGGTCTTCTGATTTTAGAGAGTGACTTGAGCCATGGGAAATGCTTCTCTTCAGCGAAGAGTGACTTTCCCCCACAGACACCAATTCTTCTGGAGAGCTATGTGTAACTTTCTCTTTTACTCCTTCGAAATTAGATGTGTCAGTTTGGGGAGGCTGTACATCTTCCAAAGGCCTGCTTGGGAACTTCTGTACCTCCACTTCTCCTGATTCTCTGAAAAAGTCTGTCTTTGGATGAGAGTCCAACTGGTTGTGTTCTACAGGATAAGCAGTGGCTGGGACAGCAATCCGGTCTTGCTCCAAGCGTGCCTCAGACCTAAGCAGCAAGCAATTGAGAATGTTAGGGTGTGGGAAAAAATTTGCCTAGATATTTACTTAAATCATTTTCTATTAATGAAGGATTAATGTCAGCTCTAGGAAATAACAGGCATTAATTTTCACTAGTGGCTGCCAGTTGTAGGGGTCAATTTCATTTTATCCTGATTCAGAGTACAGTGTCATAGGCACAATTAAGCAAAGGAATCTATTACTGTTAAGGGCTATCTATGCAATCTGAAATGGAGGTCCCAAGTTGGCAGGCTGGCATCACAAGTGTTACCCAGACAGCAGTACAGCAATAACTTCTGGGTACTAAGGAAGCCCTCCTGACCATTTGTCATGCAGCAAAGGTTAAAAGTGACTGTCTTGCTCTATACTAGTACTTAATACATCACTTTTGAAATTAATACAACATCAGAAACAAGTTTTTTTTGTTCTTGGGAAAAGGGAGAGCAGAAGAACACTGCAGGAGTGTTCTCAAAAACTGAAAATTCAAAATCTTATGGCAAACACCATTCATCAAATTGGGTTAAGGATCCTAAATTGTCTTCCTAGACCTTATTTACAGAGCAGGCACATCTTTTGTTCTGCACAACAAAGCCAGGTACACCACATGTCTCAGTCACAATTCCTTTTTAAAGTTGTGTATGAGGCACAGATGTAACTCAAGCCAGCTCAACCTGTGTTCTGCAATTAAGTTACAGTGCCACACATCAGCTGGTATGGCTTGGAAAGTGACAGGCACAAGTACATAATTTAGGCTTACCTCAAATCATCAGGCTCTTCTAACACTTTGGGAGGAGAAGTGGACTGCTGAGGTTCTGCATGGGGGTATGGGTCTGATGCCCACATCAGGCGGGGCTCTGAGAGAGGAACTGGGTGCTCTCTGGCTGAACGAGCCATATGTTCAAAGGAATCTGAACTAGTTGCTGATCCCTCTATCTGGTCTCTTCTCATCAGTGGTTTGGGAGGCATAATTCCTGTGACAGATTTAAATTCAACAACTGAAACAAGTTTAACATTAGCAAAGAAACCTACCAGAGGACTAGCAAAGCATATCAGGAGGTACTGAAGAATAATATTCTCTCTCCTCCCATCTCCCTTCCTCTGTACCTTCTGTTCTTGAAACCAAGTATCTGTTGTCTGCCTCAGAACTAATACAACTGCCTAAGATAAATAGGTCTTTAACTGTCACTAACATGCTTGCAATGTGAAAGCTGTGATTTTATTTTTAAGTCAAAAGACAAACATTGTCACTACTATAATTTTTCCCATATCACTAATATCTATTTTGTCCCAAACAATAAAACAATGCCATTTCCTTCTTAAAAACCCCACCCATAGGCTTCTACAATACATAGTGTGGCTAGGGAAAGACTTCTGTTCAAAAAAAAAATCACCAGACAGAAAATGGTGCCAGCTTTTACCTGGATGAATAGGGGGCATATCCATTGCAGGTCTTCCTGACATCATCCGTGGGTCCATGTAAGATTGCATCATCAGCCACCGGGGATCAAATCCCATGGAGGCTAAATGCTGAGGATGGGGCTGCATGGGCTGGTAAAGGGGTCTGTGCTGGGGAGGGGGGACAGGACCACTAGAAGGCTGTGAGGGAGTCGACTGAGGAAGGACACCTTGCTGTTGTTGCTGCCACTGCTGCTGTTTCATTTGCTCCTGCAGAACAGAAAACAGACCTTTTGTTAAGAGGAGGACCTGAGTTAGGGTTCAAATAACCCCTGGAAACAACAAGCACCAGTTATACCCAGGACACTAAAGCATTTGGAAAGTTCACCACAAACATGCATCAGGATGAACTAGGAGAAAGGGGAGAAGAACAAACTGGACAATTTAGAACAGCTACAGCTTTGCTGGTGTTCTTTTGAGACACAGAACCACTTCTAGACCACACATGTCATTAATGCAAAGTGCTCTTCAGACCAGAGAACCCAAGTCCAGATGACATCTGCAAGTATCACACCCCTTAAGAAAAGCAATGATGAGACCCCAGGCTCCACAGATACCCACAGGGCAATGCTCAGCTTCCAGCAACTGATGCAAAAATGGCAGGATATAAAAGCCTCTCTTACCTTCTCCTCACTTACAAAGTTTGCAAGTGCTGAGAAGTGTTTCATGCAAAGCAATTCCTGACAATACTACAGAGTTACAGAAGTTGGAAACCACAGTTTAGGCTTTTGGGAACTCTATGGTCACATTCTTATGCAGAACGGGGCAGAAGGCATAATGAAATTCCATCTTTCAATGAACTAGTTACCTGCTGCCTCTGAAATCTTGGTGGTAATGACTTCTGGAACTGTTTAGAATAGCCTGAGGAAACAGCAGGACGGGTCTGAGATCCTGAGTCTGGCTCAGCCTCATGAGTCACCTGTGCTATCTCCTTCTCGTTCCGACCGCTATCTTGTCGAGTAAAGACTGCTTGATCTTCTAGGAAAAAACAAAACAAGACAAGAGAATAAAGACACATGGGAGACACAGGTAAATGTTAAAACTGTGCCAGTTTCACCAGAATGTTAGATTAAGGATGTTGTTTTAAAATGAAAGCAGTATGCCTTCTCTAACCTCACACTCTTAGCTTCAACCAAGACTGGCAAAAAAAGAACAATCCCTCAGAACAGAACCACTGTTGTTATTACATCTCTCAGTGTTCCTTTTAAACTCAAATATACAGTGGGTAATCAACCACTGGCACTCAGGTTTGTAACTCCTATGTGATTTGAGAAGTGTTCTATCAATGCTAACATATCAAGATTGTCAAGAGACAATCTCTCTTCAGTGGTGCCCAGTAAAGGGACAAGGAATAAGGGGTTCAAGCTAGAACATAGCAAGTTCCACTCCAACATGAGGAGAAACTTCTTGACTGTGAGGGAGCCCTGGCCCAGGCTGCCCAGGGAGGTTGTGGAATCTCCTTCTCTGGACACTTTCAAACCCACCTGGATGTGTTCCTGCCCTGGGTGACCCTGCTCTGGCAGGGGGTTGGGCTCCATCTCTAAAGGTCCCTTCCAACCCCTAACATTCTATGATTCTAACATTAAAATATGTGCTCTTTGTGTCTACTTCTCTAGGCTTGCTGAAGTAACAGAACAGCTGAAATAATTTACATTGCTTTTTAGCAACATGAGTTGCTGACCCTCTTTTAGCAAGAAAAGAGAGCTTGCTTTTTTATTTCTGTGTTTTTCCAAGTCCAACTTAAATGACAGAAACTACTTTTCCCTGTAACCTTCTGGCCAAACAGATCTAACTCAAAGGACAGTTAGTAGCTGTCAGGTGCCAGGAAAAGAAATGGTCTAGATGAACTATGTTAATTAGGTATGCAAATTACACTCCTAAACTACAAGTATGCTCAGCTTGAAGACAGACAACTCCTACTTGTGTACAATCATACCTTTTTCTTCCTTGTTATTCCTGGTTTCACTTTCTTGTTTTTCTACTACAGGTGCTGCCACAGGTTCTACAGGCTCAGGAACTTCATGTGCTGGTTTTTCCTCTTCTTTCTCTTTCTCATTCTCCTTTTCTTCTTTCTCCATCTCCTGTTCTTTCTCTTTCTCCCTTTCTTGTTCTTTTGCCTTCTCCAGTTTTTCTTTTTCTTCTTTTTCCTTTTCTTTCTCCCTCTCCCTCTCTTTTTCCTTCTCCTTCTCTTTCTCTCTTTCACGCTCTCTCTCCCGCTCCCTCTCTTTTTCCCTCTCCCGCTCCCTTTCTCTCTCTCTCTCCCTTTCTCTTTCCCTCTCCCTCTCTCTCTCTTTCAGAGGGTCTTCTCGGGAGGGTTTGGTCACACAGCCAAATTTCTCATTTAACTTTTTCAGCTTTTCAGCACACGCTGCTTTTCGCTGTTCTTCCATTCTTCTTTCTTCTTCTTCTCGCCGCTTCCGGGCTCGCTCAACTGCAGCAGAGATCTCTGACTGCTGTCTTCTCCTCTGTTTCCAGATTTCATCTTCATCTGGTACTGGTTTAGGGGGAAAGGGTCCTTGCCTTCCAGGTCCTATCTGGCGATCAGGGGGAGGAGGGTGCTGCAATATTAAAGTCAGTTTAAGTCATGCTGAACATGTTATTACATAAACAGGCAGGTGACACATTACGTGCCAGCTATCTGTTGCCACATGTATTGGAACAGCACTTTTAAAAATCAAGTTATGGAAGAAAAAGCAAGGCCCCACCTTCCTGCTCCACTTCAGACTCACACAATCTGAGCTCAGAAAGGAGCAGTAAAGACTCAGTTGGTCTCTTGTCACTCTTCCTCTCTGTCACCAAGGCAAAGTGATAGCAAAGGTGACAAGTGTATTTTAGATTTTGCTACATCATGCTGCTCTAAATCAGAGACTCAGGAGAAATCTCAAGCAGAAATCCCCAAAAGAGCCAACGAAATTCAAGGAAACTCAGGATATCAGAGATTTTAAAAAGGATTGTTGAAAATTGGCAAGAAGCATCTAAGAACACATTTGATTTGGGACTGCCATCTCCCTGTCTGCCTTGGCAGCCAGCCCTTCAGCTCTGTTCCCATCTCCCTGTCCTCTCTAGTTCCCCAGTGGGGGTGGACAACTGGAAACTGAAAAGTTCTCAAGCATTTTGTATGCCCCTTACACAATGGGGCTACTTTACACACTTAGCAGCATAGCTGTGTAAGAGTTCCCATTCTTACCAGCCCCAGGCACTACCATCATTTTACTTAAAAAAAAAAAAAAAAAAAAAGGCTTATTAAACAGTTTAACTCAAGGAAATAAGGACAATCCTAATCTTTCTTACCGGTGGTAGAAGAGATTTTGGATGAAGAGCAGGACCACCTCTCTCATGCACAGAGGGCTGTGGTGGAACCCGATCCTATTGGATCAAACACAGAACACCAAGGTTAAGGAAGCTCCTAACAGTCAAACTGACAAGTTTCAGATTTACTGTTTACTCCTGTATCAGGATACTACACCTAGGGAACTATCTGCCTGTGACACAAATCTGCAAGCATTGATATACAGAGAAAGTGCAAGTAAAAGCAATTCAAGATCCCCATCTTCATTATTACTGTCATCAAGACAAAACACTCTGGATAAGAACACACTAGATCAAGACATGCTGTTTTTATTTTGTGACCAGCAGCAGCTAAGTTGACTAAGCAGCACCCAATCAGATGGGCAGTAACTAATGCTTGTATTTATGTTCATGGCCTTAACTGACCTGACAGTCTGGCAAGACACCCAAGTCAGACCTCTCCTGACCAGGCTGCTGCCAGAAAAGCTGCAGAGAAGAACACACAAACCTGATCAAGCTGAGAACTTTTGCTGAAAGACCCTTTGGTAGCTGCTGTGGAAACCTGGGTGGTGGACTTAGAACTTGTCTGTTCTTCTGCTTCTTTCTGGCCATCAGGACTTTGGGAATCTTTTGATGGTGTTTGCTCATCACTAAGTACAAAGAAGTAAGAAAAAAGAAGATATACTCCACATTGGTATTTGGTGACTCGTCTTCTATCCTGCACATTTCTTACCAAGGGAGAAATTTCCTCACAGTGAGGATCATTTCTACTACATGCCCAGCTGCCTGGAGCCTGCAGGCAGTTACAGGATTTAATACAATGTTAAATTACTGGAATCAGTGTTACTGGAATGAGTACCTGCACTCCTTCTGTTAAACCTTCCCAAAAGCTAAACTAGTTAAGTAGCACCCAGACCCAAGAGGCAACACCAACTCACCCACTTTCCTTCTCTTTTTGACTACTTCCTTGCTCATCATCATCACTGAAGTTCAACTGCTCAGTGTAATCCACTTCACTCTGAGCACCTGATACATACACAAATATTGAGTTAATCTTTCAGAAAGTTTCCATGTCCAAATAACAGAAACCTTTAATGTGATGTTCTTACCTGCCCAGCCTTCATCAGCCTCAGCATCTAGGTTATCAAATTTATCAAGCTCTTTCAGTTCACTGGCACTGAGGATGGATGGGCGCTCAATGGGTTCTGAGCACCACGAAGGTGGTCCTCTTCCCCTTGGCCCTCTGGAACAAGAGAAACAAAGGCCACTGTCACTGGTTATCCAGGAAAACTGTTAGATAAAAGGTCAACTTGTATGACAGCTGCTTGAAGTATGCAGTCCTGTTCTCTCAGATGCAGTATAAATATGAACTACTACCCACATAAGTGACTCCTGTAGTTCAAGTAAATACTGATACACCACGAAGTGGTTCTTCATGGAAGAAAAAGATGAGCTGCTACATCCCTGCTTACACACTTCACAAACAAGCCAAACATCATTTGACAGTAGAGAACAACATGCCTTCTAGCTTGCAAACAACAGACACCACAGACCTGGGCATCCTGTGTATCACCAATTTATCCAGTTTGGAGATCCACCTTTATACTTTCCATGTTGCTTTCCCACTGTCAGGGTTCTTCTCCCTGCTCCTTTACTCAGGTTCTCCCAGACACCCCTCTCAGCCTTTCTGTCCTCTTCCTGATCCCAACCACTAACTGTCAAAGTTTGTATCCTACAGCATCCCCTATGTCCCCAGGCATTATACAGCCAACCTCAGCTATGGAGAAATGCTCACAAAGGAGGAAAACTGACTTTATATTGCACTACAGTTCTACTGTAACTGGAGAGGAGTTGAGAATCAGGAACTACTTCCATTCTAACAATGGAAGAGTTCTTTTACAGGCTAACTACCAGATGAGCTTTCAGAGCTGTCTCTGAGACTTCTGCTCCTTCCAATCAAAACCCTGCAATGTGCAGAACTCTGTCAAGTTCTCCAGTTGAGCTGTCAAACCCAAACTGCTCCATGGCACTGCTCCACAGAAGCCAAGCCTGTGGGACTAACCAGTGGCAGTTCTTATGCAGTGTAGAATCATTATCAAGATACTCATTGCAATTTTTTTCCTTTCTATTTTTTTGTTTCTTTTGAGTCACAGAGCTCATACCCCCCACAACAGTAACACTTGTAAAGTTGCTTACCTGAGAGGCTCAGAATTGGGAAACCTTGTTGGGCCTTGCATGGAAGGAGGATATGCCATTCTAGGATACTGATTAAACATCTAAGAAAGGTTTGAAAAGAGACATTTGTTAAAAAATATCATTGCATGAAGCATACTGAGATCATCAAAGGAATCATAATGGAAGTAAAACAAGACTCTTCACTCAAAACAGTTTGGTATCTAATGCCAAGTGTGTGACATCAAAGTGGACCAATTAGAAGCATTAATCACTAACTCCAGAAAAGTTCAAACTCAGTGCAGAGGAGCAGCAACAGGTTGCCACATCCTTTGAGGACTTGGCTGTGATCTCCCCCTGCTAGCAGAGCTGCTAAGCATCCTGAGGAGGAGGGAGCAGGAGACATAAGAAATCAGAATAGCCAATAATCAATCCCTGCTGCTTAAACACTTGTCACTTAATCATCACTTACATAAGGTGGCATCACTGCCCTGTACTGAGATGAGATAGGTGGTTGCTGCTGGCCATTCAGCTTGGGCTGAGGGACTTGGGGTAGTCTCAGATCCCTCTTCTCTGCTGCCTTCTGGCCATCATTTTGTTCTGCTGCTGTGGCATTACCATCTTCCTGCCCAAGAGCCTTAGCTTCTTGATCAGTTGGAGAGCCAGGAGAGTTGCTCTTATTGCCACCCTCTCTCCAGCTAGTGGCATCTGCATGGACAGCATCAGTAGGGGAAAAACACAAGAACAGACTTTATATTACAGATTTAGACAGGCAGGATGAAAAACACCTTCTTCCTACCCAGTTTTCAGTGACATGGGGATCTGTGCAGACAGATGATCACATCTGGTACTGAAAGAGCCACTTGAGAAAACTGGGGCTCTTTTCTAGTACTCTTCAGCCCCACATCCAGCTGCCCTCCTGAAGGGTAAGAGTTAAATTTATGGACTGTTCCAGTTCTCCTACTCTACCTATGAGAACACAATGGAATTTAGGAAGGATACTGATAGTAGCACAAGAGAGGAAACAGCTGGGTTAAGTGGGCCATTGTTGACTCAGCATGAAGATACTGTCAAGGGACAGATCAAGCTTGTTAACCAAAGGCCTTCCCATGAAACTCTCCAGTAGCTCAAAATGACATTTTTCTGTGCATTATATTCTAAGTGAAGACAGGTATCCAGAATCTGCCTTGTATCTCTTATCTGATAGCTGGCTTGTATCTCTGTCTGGCTGCTGTGTTTAAAAAAAACCAGGAAAAGTAAAGGATTTTTATGACTTATCACTTGTGCCAAGCACTCCCTTCTTCCTGGAGTTTCTGCAAGGCATGGGCTAGGGGAAAAAAAAAGGACTCAACTTAGCAGCAGTGATCATATCCATGGGGGTCCTCAGCAATTCACAGACCCACACTGTACATAATACTCTTTTAGGGGCACAAACCCTTTAAGAACAGTGCTAAACTATGCTCCTAAATATCCATTACACTGCTTCCACTTATCTTTGACTGGGTACACAGCTGCTAAAGGGGCAGCACTTGCCAAGTTTGTTGAGCTTTCTGCTGTCAGACCTGAAAAAAAAGGCTTCATATATCATGTGAAGCACTGACCAAAACTACAGCTGCCTGCAGGAGTCTGGAACAGGCAAACAAAGCTATTTTCCTCATTTGGCACTGGACAACTCTGCAGTTTGTTGAAAATTTATTCTTCACGTTAGAATCAACTGAGGACCTGAACAAGAACTTGGCCTTGGTCTGCAGGACTTGACTGAAAACCAAGGTTTTCCTTCAAAATCCTAAAATTTCACCAACATTTGTAGTATATACTTACTTTGTGGTCGTAAGTTGGGGCCTGATCCATGGAGTTCTTCAGTTCCATCTTTCTCTTTCCCTGACTTCTCCTGATCCCCAGCTGCCGGCAGACTGGGAAACTCTTGCTGGAAATAACTGTTTACTGGAAGAGCTGGACCTATACAGTAAAATTGTCCAAAAGTCACAACTTTCTGTAGTCAAAACCAGTTTAGAAATTGGTAAAAGTCTGATCTTAAACCAAACAGTGGTAAAATAATTTACATAAGCAGAGATCAGTCCTTGTAAGGCACTCACACTCTGTGACCCTGTGAATCAATTCCCCCCTATACACGGAATGAATATTGATTTATTAGGTCAACAGCATTTTAGTATCAAAATATTTATCTTACTGAGAAAGACTTCTGTTCAAACAGCCTGAATAATGCCCAGTTCACATACATTCTTTATTACTGGCTTCTCTAAGAGACATTGTACTAGGCCACATGGGCTACAGGGCAAACTTAGAACAAGAATCTTGCACGTGTGGTGCAGAACACCCCAATCCTCCTGGTGTCTTTTCTTTTAGTTAACAGCCAGAAAAGCTGCTCTTCTCTATACTCCATAAAAGAACCCTTTATAAAACACATGGAATCTGGCTGGTTGTGGGTTTTTTGTTTTCAAGATTAAGCATCAAGCACAGGAGAAACCCCTTAGACTTTGTTTGTAAAGGCATAGCAGCAAACACCACTACTTATCCCTGCACCTCCAGAATTCCTTGAAATCTTTCAATCTTCATTCCAACTTCACCTGCTGCAGGTGATGTTAACTTTTTTGGGGGTTAATGGACACTGGAGCCTTTGACATTCCCAAACATCTACAGCCAATGATTTGTTTAAGGGGAGTGAGAAGTGCAGTGACACTGACCAGAGGGCCTGCCAGGGAGCCTCTCCAGAGGTTCTGTGGCACTTAACATTCATGAGTTTTATGAATCTTTAAAAACCTTTCCTGCTCAACTTTACACAGTGACAGCAACAATGTTTTAATTGCAAAGTGACAGCATCTTCAGTGGTCAGCCTGACAGTGCTTAAGCTAGCAACCTAAACCAGCCAGACTGGCAGTCAACAGTTCAGAAAGAAGTTAAAGAATTCCAAGATGTTCTGGCAGCAATTAACCCTGACTCTCAGCCCCTGTGTGAGCTGAAAAATACATGCTGCCATTTACATTTTCTCAGCTTTCCTTTCTACTTGGCCACCACCAGCACCAGAGAAGGATCAGTCCTGCCTCACTCAACTCAAGTCTTCAAGAGCAGAAGGCAGAGAGTGGAATGAGGGTTGCAATGCACACAAGGCACCTGAAAAGGTGACAATTTCCACCAACTGCAGATCAGGAAAGCTTGAGCACCAACAGGTGTATGCTGAGCTTCAAACTGAGGAGGAGAACAAGCAGGTGATGCCAATTCACATCCTGCATTTCTTTTTGGAACAGCAAACCCATTCCTGCATTAACTGAATGACAGGAGGATGCCATCTGGGCCTGGCACACAAGCTGCCATGGTAACTACAGAATAATTAGCTCAATGCATTCTGAAGCCACGGAGCTGAATCATTATTTCCTGGGTCACAGAGATGATCTGGTCATCCTATGTAGAAAGGCTGGTGTGCAGATCACTCTGCATCACTGTTAATTCCTTTTTTTAATTCTATAAAATTTCTGTGGAAGCTTAAAGGACAGGAGTTCCTGTGATAACACTGAACATTGAGAGGAGACCAAAAAGTGGAGAAGCTAGAATTGTCACTTCTGATACTTCCTGTAGAAAGAGCAAAATCTTGAGATAGGTGATACAAACACCAAATAATGGCTTAGATGTTACCTCTATGCAATTCAGATTTTGCTAGTCTAAGATCTCTACCCAGAAGAGAGCTCCCTGCTTCAACTCAAAAGGGCCAAAACTATTTTGTAGCTACAGAAACCTTTAAAGTCTCAAATTTAAGGAATAGATCACATCATAGGCATCTTCTGTAATGAAGACACAGGAATTCTACATAAACTCTCACTCTACAAGCAATTAAAAGAAGTCTGCTAAGATTGAGCTCAGATCTTACACCTGTGATGAAAACACTCAAGCTAAGATTCATGCTAAGGGAAATACTTTCCCATCCTTTCCTATCATGATGGTTACAATTGCCACAAAAGGAAACCTTTAATGCATTTGCCAGAATAAACCTTCTTGACCACTATCACTTTGAAAACAAAACAACCAAGAAATCTATAAAATAAAGAGAAAAGTACTGCTGTAGCATGCATTTAAATAGAAGCTGGAGTACACACATTTTGCATAAAATGATCCAAAATTATCACTAGAACAACCACTAACTATTTATGGTTCTTCCTCAGGCTGAAAGATCATGCATTACAACTCCTGAGATTTCTGCTCCTCACTCACAGCCACACTGAGGACCTTACAACTCTCACCACCATTCTCCCCCATTCCTCCAAAAAAGACAGCTAGGAAAGGCAGTCAGACCTCCAACTCGAGTTGGAGCTCACTTGAGGGACAGGAGAGCTTCCCCTTCCAGCCCAGACAGTTGCATCCCCAGCATTCAGAGTCCCAGGTGTCCTGGGGAAGACCCCAGCAGTCTGGGTCACTCACAGCCTGCTAGGCCAGTCAGGAATCCTCCCCTCCACCTCCTCCCTCACTTACCATCTTGTCCACCTGGTTTGGTGTTGGCCCATGATTTGGCAACAGGAGCAGCTTCTGGAGGAGCTGGAACAGCAGGTTTTGGCTGTGTCTGTGGCACGTCTGGCTGTCTGGAATTAGAGGAAAAGGACTGGTGATGACAAGAGGGTGAGCAGAGAGTAAGATCATCAGGATTATTACTGCAAACAAGTCAGATGAAATGAGGTATCTGTGCAGCTGAAGAACCAGTAACTACTTTCCTGCAGAAAAAGCATTTTCTAATATGAAAGGAGTTGCTATAGTAACACTTAAAATTTGGAATAAATTAGCTAATTCTTTCAAGAGTAGATTTTCCAAACTGGAGGGGAATGAATGAAAATGGCTGGGCAGAAAATGTAGTCAGACATGAACAGAATCATAACTTCTGAAGTAGTATTGTCCAATCAGAAACCACTTAATCTACAGCCATGGAAGGGAGTAATTTGAAATAATGTTGCCTAAGGATTTCATTTTAAGGATCTCATCAGTCACTTACTTCTCTTCTTCGTGCTGCTGTTCTTGTTTTGAAGCCCATCCTGAGCCATCCTTAGGCACAATGTTCACATTAGGGTCGTTGCCTTTGTTCTCTGCTTTGAGGCTGGGGAGGTTAGCTGGAGGAGGCATCCTCCTGGAAATTGCAACTTTCCCAAGACTCTGTAATCCATGGCGTGCTGCAACTGAATGCCAGAACAGAAAGTAACAATGCTGTGCAGCAGGCAGTGTTCATGCAAAGCTGGATAAACCAGTGAAAATGTTTTGCAAGAAACTCAAAACTTTGAGTAAAAGAATTAAAAAATTTATTTTTTAAATAAAAGTTAACTAGAAGTACTTGTTTTGGGAAAACTGGAGTACTTTGACTTTTTTGAGTGAGTCATTATGGTTAGCCTGTTCCAGAGACTAAAAAGGAAACATGTCCCTACCTTTATGTACAAATCTCCTTAACAGAAAGCTACAGGAGCCATTTAAAATGTATGCTGATGCCTTAATATCCTTTAAAACGTTGTCAAACATAATTTTCTTGATCCTTTTGGAGTTAATATTCCTTGATGAGCCCAGGAATACCCACACAGGACCAGCCCATTACTTTTTTGCTGCCAATTCCGCTCTTGCAAAAACATTCCTACAAATCACATTTACTCCAGACCACAAGTATGAAAAAGCAATATGGAGCTAAAGCACCACAGGAGGCATTCAACCCATTCAACCTACCAACTGCTCAATCCAAACAAGCATGAAAAAGCAGGCCTTATTTGAAAGGTCAGTGTAAGTTTCACCCTGTGTTTGTCTGCAAAACAGACACCTGCTCTGAAAGTGAGCACTGCCTTCTTTTTAACCAAACACCTCCAGTAACAAACATTTTCTGAAATAAGGAAAAAGAACAGCTGGGGAATGGCACCTCATATGCTGGCAACAAATGGGGACTGCAGCCATAAAGTAGTTTTTATTTACCTGGATTCTGCTACCTACTAGACTGCAGATGTTGTCTCCCTGAACTAATACTCTTGCTTCCAGCTTACCACAGACTAATCAAGATTGCTTCCCAGCATTCTCCCACTTGACTGTTGTACCAAGCAGTCTAAATAATCTTGCTGTGGTAAAGTGCTCCTGTACTGTGCCCTCTTCATTAGTACTACAGTAATGATGAAACAGAATGCAAAGCTTCAGCCAGTTCACTCACCTGTGGTTTTCTGAGTTTCCAGTGACTTTCCCTTGTAAGTATTAAACAGACTGAGTGTTGCATACTTCGTTTTTCCATCCTTTGCTTTTGTACTCTGGCCTGACTTTTCCGACATTGCGATGGAAACTCATCGAGTCTGGTACCTCCTGCTCACCTCTCAAAATGTGCCTGAAAAACAGCAGAAAAAGCAAACAATTAGAATACTAGCCAACCCTTAAACCAGGGTCCATACAACAAAACTGGACAGCATATTTAACACTCAGTATTGTCTCACTGAAGCACACTGCAGGTGTCACTAAACTGAACTCAGAGACCCCGAGCCTTATGTCACTTTTAAAGTATTTCCATCTCCACAATTTGCACTTCACAGTCTGGGGAGGGTCATCATCTAACCAACAACAAACATTTAAAAAGTGGCAAATAATGTCCATGAAAAAGAAAGCATGCAAAGTCTCCAGCAGCAGCCAGCTCCCCACTGGGGAGGCTCAGTGACTTCACCCCCTGCTGCAGCCAAGCACTGAGATGTTAACTGTGGTAGGGTATGGCAGGAAGTTATTGTGGGGGGGGTTTGGTTGGTTTTGGTTGGTTGGGTTTTTTGTTTGTTTGTTTTGCCTTGGTTTTGTTGGTTGGTTGCTTCCCCCCCCAGCTGAAACCACCATGAACTTAGCTAGAGAAATTCAATACACTGAATCAGAAGTTTCCTTTATCAAAACTAGGAGCACAGTATGTTCAGGACAGGGAGGGTGAAGAAGTCCTTAGAGCAGGAGTTGCACTCTTCTTCCCCAAGCAGTAAATTACAGGGCTGTTAAGAGCAGGTCATCCCCCTTCTCTCAGAACAGCAAGCCTTGAAAAGAGAAGCAATTATCACTGATATTTCAACTAGAATTCTTAGAAGAAACCTGACAGTCATCAGGCAGGAGCAGAGGTTGAGCATTCACTTGAACAGAACATTATATAATTGATTTATCTTAACAACACACAAAATGCTTGCCACCTTCCTTGCCATAACAATTTTTTATCTATTTCTAGATGAATCCCATATTAGTTACATACACTTGAACATTCTTGAGTTTCATTCTAAGAGCAGACAGCAATAAAGGCAGAGCTGTACAACCCACTGAAACCCTTCAGAGATCAGCAAACTGCATGGTCAAGCTCAGAGCCTTGGAAAACTTTCAAAAGGAACTTGGATTTATGTGGAAGGCACTCATGTCATGAAGAATCTGCATGGACAAACAGTCCAAAGAATAATGCACTTGCTTGGTCATGACAAGCATTAACCAGTGTACAAAAGAAAGGTCAATTTATATAGGAATTGTAACATTCCCACCCTCCTCTGTCTTCTAGCTTGGTTTATATTTTTTTTTTTTTATATTTATATTCCTCAGTGCTGTTAATTGTGTCTTTAATATGGCAAATAACTTTGGGATGGTCCAGCTTCAGGAGGATTTGGGCCAGATGCCATTCCTTTACAAACTCTGCAGACTATTGCAAAGGGGACAGTTTTCAGCTTCAGACAGGGACACATACATGGCTCAGAAATATCTTCTCTCATCTCCCAAGGAGAAAGCATCTCAGTTTTTTTTTTCCCAATTAGTCAGCATTTGGCTATTGCAACAGCAAATGTTACACCAACAGCCATTCCTCATGTCATCCAAAAACACAGAATACAGGATGAAAGGAGGCTGCATCCAGCTCACCATGCAGACCACGTAAGCAGAACACAGCCCTTGGATATGGCTGTTAAACCAGCCCTACTCTAGCAGAAAAAAAAAATGCATATGGAGGCTACAAGCTTTCACTGAAGACACAGCTCACTACTCAAACATCATTACAGACACAGGAAACAAAAAACCCAAGCCAGCCTGATACATGAATTTAGACAAGCTTATCTTCAGAGCTGTCAGTCAAGCAGATTTCAAGCAACCCTTCACTGTTCACCACAGTCCCAATACTTATTTGCAATTCAACAACATGCCAAGATTTGCCATTATTATTATTCATGGCCATGAAACTTTCAGTTAGTCTGAAACCAGGCAGACTAGTTCATCAGGCTGGAGTCTAAAGCAGATGTTAGGCCCTGCATTAGTCTCTTCTTCTCTGAGGACACTCAGTTTATCACAAGCTCTTCAGTAAAATGTCTGTGGAAGAACCTGGCAGATTCTTTCCCTTCAATTCTCTGCTCCCAGGACTGTATTTATGACAAAAAGTCCCCACTCATTCTGGAGCAGCAGTGGAGTGGTACTGGGCAGTGAGTTACAGGGAGCAGGTGGGTGGCAAGCAAGCTTTCAGGTGTGCATGTAATCCTATCAAGGGACACACTATAATTACTTGATGCTTTGCTGTGCTCGCACGCACCTTGAGATGAGAACACACACACTGCTTGATTTTTCAGCCCAAGCCTCACCCCAGCCCCAGATTTTGTAAAAAAAGTAGTTTAAAAAAAAAAAAAAAAAAAAAAAAAAAAAAAAAAAGATCACACAGATGACTTAATCCCCCCCCAGTTCACAAAAGCAGTGAAGCCCTACCAGCTGCAGGCAGGGCAGAAGATAGTTTGAGGATAGTTTAAGATAATATTAAGTTTTTGTCATACTTTCCAAAGCCTGGAACTCTAACAGACATTAAACATGGAAAATCTTGATCATAACTCTCTACTTCTAAAAGAAAGGCAGAATTCATATTTGCACAAATCCAAGCAGAACATTTGATAGCTTAGAGGAGAGGACATGCTGATGTGTTCCCCAGTAATGCTTTTTCATGGAAAAGTTACAAAAATTGATCTGTTAATTACAGCTGAGCTTTATGCCTTTTAGAGTATTAAAATTCACAGTCTGACAAATTCTTCTCAAGTTACACTATGAAGAAACAGAATATTTAAATTGGTTAACACTGCCCATTGCTCAGTAATCTGACTTGCAGAAAACAACTCAAGAGATCTCTTCAGAAATATTCAGTTATCTTTCATGCAGCTCTATGGCTCTCCAGTCCCACACCCCATGCTGATTTAGGCTCCGAGCACACAGTAAGTTAGGATAGGTAACCCATACACAAGCTCCCCATGACTCTGGAGTTTTAAAAAGATTGAGTAAATACTAGCATGATTCCCACATTCCCTATTCAGCACAGCCAGGATAGGTAGTTCCTGCCATTTCCACTCCAAGGGCTGTATTTTGGCTAAACTGGGAGAAGGATGAACTGCAACAACTCATGGCAAAGCACATCATTCAAGACTCAAAGCTGCTTTAGATTTTCTACAACCAACCAAACCAGACTTCCTACAACTCCTGGTACCTGGAATGCCTGTCTGTGAAGTGGGAAGCATCATAAAAGCATTGCAGGAAAAGACATATCAGTACCTCTCAAAACAGAAAACAAGAAACAAATCCAGATTTTTCACACCCTGTTCTGAGCACACTAAAGAAAGTGGTTAAGGAGCAAAAAACATCATATAAAAAATTGTCACTTGCATCCAGCCATAAATCCACTTAGAATAGCTTTGTTTCTGGCACACTGACAAACATGGCTCTCCTGAGTTTTAGAACTAAATAATACAAATGAAAAAAATGAAGCTTCTTTTGCCCCATGCCCAATTGATGGTAGAGGCAGATGTTATCTAATTCAGTGTTACCAATTTCAAAAGAGAATTCTCAGTCCCTCAACTTCATGCTCAAAACCTGATTAATAATGTAGCATTAAAAAATTCAGCCAGAAAGGAAAGGTTTCATTGCATCTGTAAGCCTGGTGCATTTAGAGTCTGGAACATCACTGAAGTTGCCTCCTGACTCCATAACCTAAGCATAATTTAAAGCATAGATATTAAATTTTGGAAAAACCCCCTCAAACCTGTGTGATCTTCAGGAAGAGTTTGAAACAGAGAAACACAGGACACTGGGATCAATGGACTTGGAATTCCAAAAGGCATTCTTCATGCTTTATTTGTAACCTATTATCAAGAAACCCTGTTATTTTAAACACTCAAAAATACTCTGTGATTACTTAATATTTGGTTTTGTGGAGAAAAAGGCTGCACACAAACAACAAATGGAACTGCAATTAAACATTTTTACTTTCTCCCTCTGACATGGATATGTTTATACACAATGCACACCAACATCCTCTACTGATGACAGATCTACAGCTTTCTAGTGCTCAAAAATCATTCTAGGACTGAGGCTTTCTGGCCAAATCTTTACTCAAGAAAATACCCTCATTTTGGGCCATTTATTCCAACATTAAGAACTCTTACTAGCTTCAGCACTAGTCACTTAGCATGCTGTGGAAACAAGTCTCAAAAGCCTCCAGTAACACCTGAGTAGCAAAAGGCTCTGTCAAATCCAAGTACCTAATAAAAAAGCCTCCAAGGTCAGGACTTCCCTCACCTCTCAAGAGCAATTTGCAGCAGTGTTCATTGCCAAGTAGGCTGCTGCCTAGCAGGTCAGATATTACAGGAAAGATTTTGGGGCCATTCTATTCTATTCTATGTACCCCAGACATGATTCTATGACACACAAGAGCAGAGGCTCTCAGGATCTTCAAAGAGCTCTGGGTAGGCCACACTACAACTCCTTCTTGAACAAGGTCTGGGTTTTACTTGCTTAAAAGACAGATTAATGCATGTTTACACTCCTGTTTTTCTTCCTCATCTCTAGATTCTGGGCTCACTGGTTTTCAGCAGAGGTTGTAAGGGAGTCCACAATGTAAAGATTACAATGACTCTATAAATCTGGGAAAGTAGGCCAATTAGGACAAGAGAATGCTTGTAATCTTCACCTCTCCTACACCCATCACCTCAAAGGAAAAACCATAGCACAGGCCAGTGCCAGAGGCACCAGACACTCTATAGAGGAGCACTGTTAATGGCCACCACACAGAAAATCAAAATGAGCTTTGCTGCTTAAAAGCAAAGCACTCTGTCATGAGACACAGAGTCTCATGCAAACAGGCTTTGCTTGTTCCATCATTCTTCAAATTACTCCTCATTGCAGCTTAAGTCTTTCCAAAACACTACCAAAAAAACTCTAGAAACATCAGGTGGAAAACAGATCGTGATGGAAGAAGGCCATTTCAGGACAACATCCCAGAGATGCATCTTTTCAAAGTGCAGCCTGTGGATGCCAGAAATGAGCATCCACAAATATGTCTGTATCAGTTTTAAGACACCTAACAACAGCCTAAACAGGGCTCCTAAGCTAAGCAATGAGGAACAATCAAAATCAGCCATCCAAAAAAAGTCTCATCAGAAACTAACCTTACCACAAAGCACATCTGAGTTTAAACTAGCAATCTACACAGGAGGGAAATCTTTTCTTGCCTCAGAAAGACTGGAAAGCAGTTTGTTGAATTGCCTTCTGTGAGGAACAGCAGAACATGGCCTTCCAGTGGGACAACTAGTAATAAAGCACAGACATCTCAGTGAACTTTTATTACAAGTCTCTCAAGACTAACATGGCACTAACAGCAGTAACTAACACTGAAAATTCAATTTCAGGACACATCCTGCAGCACAAACATACGAGCATGGTCTAAAATAACCTGACAGTTCTTGTCATTTTTTCCCCAGTGCATTCTTGAGAATAATAAGAAAAATTAGTTCAGAGCAGCTGGCTGGAGTCAAAACACACAGATAAAAGGACAGCAACCATGCAAACCTCAAATCTGTCTCTACCCAGAGATCTGAATATATATTTCACTATATGTGCATCAGTATTTCACTTATCATTCACATTCCTGTGGAACAGCCCTGCAAAAAGAAGCTTGATCCCTAAGATCAATCATGTCCAGCATGTCTTTTGAACATGCCCACATAAGAAGGGATCAAAAAGCCTAAGACAGGATAAATTCACACTGGGAAGAAAGCTGTCAAAAATGCACGAGATATTTTCACCTGTCACAGTTTCTTTTAGCCAAAATAATTTCTGATACCTGTACTGTTTATGAAATCTTCCTCAGTGACCTCAGGAAACAGAGAGGTTATGGTCCCCTCCCCTCACAGGCAGAATGATGCCAGCAGAGCTACTTAAGAACTCTGGCAAAAGAAAGGACAGTTTTAATTTCATTTAATTTGAGGATCATTTTTTTGCATGTCTCTATTCATATAAAGCTGTTTAGTACTTTGACAAGCACTACCTTAAGGCAATACTGTTACCCTGGGATTCAATGTTTTCCATGAAGCTGTTCACCAAACCAGCTCATACACCTTTGCCTTTTACAGAGAAGGAAGGAGATAATGTAAAGAAGCACCAAAACATAAATGCAACTATTCTCATGAGCAAAATCCTGGACTTAATAAGCATCTCCCTAGGAATTTTGTTCAGTTCTCAACCACTGTATATGCAGAGGATGCAGTACCTCTGTCTGCTTTGGCTTTATAATTGTATTACACTTCTAGCTGTAAATTCCTCCACTTTTAAGATACAAGCAAAATTTCCCAGAAGGCAGAACCTCACCAGCAAAATGGGATTTCAGAAAGCATCAGCTGCTCCCAGGCAACAGGCAGTGGATGATGTCTGGAGTGCAGACACCTAGTAACCAGCAGCAGATGAGCAGGTGACTTAAAGGGAGTTCAGGACCAACTAATAACCAACCCCTGCCCTACTACCCAGCAGGCAAAAACAGTTTCTCAGACTACTCTATCTTTCTATAAAGGTTTTCACTCTTCCTAGTCAGGGTATTTAAACAGCTCCTTTGCCAGAAAAGATTCTTCAAGATATTCCCATAAAGAGACTGACAGGGATGCCAGACCTAAGTCAGAACCAGCAGAGCACAAGCTGAAGCACTAACACACCACAGCTCTTCCTCCTGGGTGCTGATAATCCTCAAACATAAATCAGTATAATTCAGATGCTTTTTAAGATGACCAAATACATTTCAAACAAAAAAACATGTTCATTTCTGAAAATGTAAGCTTCAGAACCTCTTTGGGGCTCACTGTTAAGGCTATTTTCCTCCTCAGCCTGACAACTGCTTTATGAGTATTTGTCACTAAGCATTAGAGCAAGTTTTTGCAAGATTTCTGATCTTCCAGTTTCATCCTGTTGGTTAAAAAACTTATTAAAACTGTAAATTTTAATTGTGGCAGGAGTCTTGAAGAACTGGAAGGAAGCCAGGACAAGAAACAAACAAACAAAAGAACAGTTTCTATACAATTAAAGAGAGCATCATAATGAGATGTGTTCTCACTACTTCTATGACCAGAACAATATAAGTGCTTTCACCCAATTAGCTTTTCAACTTGCAGATGCCAAATGAGATTTTTATTTTCAAAATCTACAAAAGCCTTTAATAAAGAAATTTCCATTATTTAGAAGAATGAGAAAACTTCAAAGCCCTCCAAGCTGAACTGCTGCCTTTTTGAGGAAAAGGTAAGGGATTAAATTCAGGGAAATTCTTGCAGAAACAAGCCATGTACCTGCTACTGATATGGCATTTTTTTCATAAGTGGCAAAGTTACAACTATTCACCAAGTTTCTTGTGCATTAATTTAGGACAGTTTAACCTGACCACAGCAGCTCTCTGTAAAGGCATCTGCTAAGTGTTTAACATCACAAAAAGTCCCTTGAAAAATTACAAAAGCACTTAGCATGCTGTCACAAGTACCACTTTGTTTCTCTCTCAGTTGCATCACACCATCCAGCAGGAGCCTGGCAAGGCAGAAGTGGTGGCAAACCCACTGTCCCCAGGCACACAGAGCCACAAGGGGAGTCACCTCCTCAGGGGCATCCTGAAGAGCAGTTGCTCCACCAGGCTGGAACAGGGGAGTAAAAGGGAAGGCCACAACAGGGCTGCAGAAGAAGCCAGACAACTGATGACATGCAGATGTTCCCCAGATGAAAATATTAAAATGGTCACCACTTCTCTGCACTTGTTACATTTAGGATTAATTGCACAGAAAGAATAATCAGAACTGGTGAAATGGATCCATTTGAAAGAATAAAGGGAACAGAACTGCCTGTACCCTGCAGCAAAAAAAAAAAAAGGTATAAGAAAGAAGTCTCCACACATTACTGGATTTTCTATTTCAAAAACACACAGAGTAGCAGTGAGCTGTGGTTCCCTTGCAGCTGCATGTCAGCCTCAGGCTGAAGAGTGGTCAGGATCTGTTCCTCTCCAGGTCTGAGATAAGTTACCAGAAGCAGCTGAGCTGAACAAGAGTTGACTCAGTGGTCACAGTGTTTGGTGCAAAACACTTTAAGGAAGCTGATGAAAGACAATCAATAGGTACATAAAAATAGAACAGATTCCCAAAAGATGAGCCACAGCCATTTAAAATTACCCATCTCTCCGCTAGTGGTTTCATTTTCTCCTTTTGTTTTAATACTCTTAGTGCAAAACCCCTTGCACTTGAAGTGGCACTGTTTCAGAGTGTGTAATAAACTGGTGGCATATTTCCATCCCTCCCTACCCACTCCATGCTGAAGAGGACAGTGGAAGAGGGCTGGAGAGATCAAAAGACAAATGTAAAGCTGCTCCTTGCTGTGAGTAACGCGAAGAATCTTTGTCAAGACTTCTGTTTTCCTGCTCTCCTGCTGCAATTTCCCAGCCCCCCCCCGTAATACTTCACATTTCTTGAGAGGGAAATGACACTATGTTTCTTCCCAAGAAATCACACCTCACTCTGAGCAGTGAATTTCACTCTACATAGTACCTTTCTGCTGCTGTAGAGTATCCCTGGCCTCAGCTGCAACGACAAGTTTTTACACAAAACCTGTTTTCCCCAAACCGCTATTCAATCCTTAAGTGATATGAGCAGTTACATCTAAGGTTCCTGACCTCAGAAATCAGTTACATTTTATTTGAAATTATGTTTGTGGAAGCTCTTCTATTCATTAGCTCCTTCAGAGTATTTTGGAAGTGCACAAGAATCAACCCAGAGCTCCATCCTTAAGGATTTTCATTCCTCTTTAGAACAGATGTGCCAAAATGAATTCCCTCTTCTTTAGCTATTTCCCCTGTTTTCTGTTCAGCTTCTCAAGGTACTTTTGCTACCAAAGGTCTGAAGATGGAACTGCTCTCATCAACAGCAGGAATCTATAGAATGAACAGTTTTCTACAGGGTCTGATACACCCTTCTCACAAAGCAGGAGATGTTCAGAACAGTTACTCAGTTATGTAATGACTTAAGCCACTTGCCACCACCTTCACAACTTCCCATCTTGCTCAATACCCAAATTCTGTGTCCTCTAACTCCTACCATGTTCCTAACCTGATTCATGTACACCCAACCCAAACATAATCTCTCCCCTGTAGTAAGAGATGTCACAGTGTGTTGGGTTATAAGGCTTTGCAGATACTTCCACTGGGGCAGTGAGAGCCAGGGCTGCCAAATGTACCAGGCTATAACACACCACTGATAGCATCAACAAAAAAACTTCACTCCTGTGCATACAAAGGTGGTAGAATTTGTTCCTTGGTCCTGCTCCAGGCTTGGAGAGCTCATAGTTGCCCATAAACAGCCTCTTCTACATGCTGCCTGTTACCTTGCAGGCTGCTGGTTACAGGTTTTCTCCTGTGACTCCCTAGTTTCTTGGAACAGAGATCATCTTCACTGAAGGAATGCTCAGCAAGGCAGAGATGCAGCTGCAAAATCCATACTGACTGTTGTGGACACCACTGGTTAATTACATTTCATGTATTCAGCCCTCTGCTTTAGACTGGACTGAACCATATATTATTAAAAAAAAAAAGTTTAAAAATATAAGAAACTAAATTAAAAAAGCCTTATCAGCATACCCAGCTTTAAATATCTGTCTTTCAGCAGTCCAGAACCCATTTGCCAGGGAAACCATCTGCCAAATGGCCACTGATGAAGTTTAATATCTTTGGTGGCTCTTGGTCCTCTGCTTATTCTGCTTTGAATAAGCAAAATTCTCTGTGCCCCTTGACCCTCTGCTATCAAGATGCAGCAGATAAATTCTTAAGGCTCAATATATTAAGACTTATTTCTTTATCCAAAGCTAAGTGCAAAGCTCTGTCCATGCTGACAGACTGACTTGTGGCATGAAAAACATCTCCCAACCAAGGAGACTCCAGCAAACCAACCAAGTGGTTGTGTTGCAAGCCAAAGGCAACTTCTTCTTCATAGAGCAAATCTTTCCTACAGACTATTTAGACACTGGAAAGAGAAAGCATTACTGCTCCTCCTCACTAGAATCATTCTGCTCTGCACCTATATATACATCTAGATACACTGGTACAGGAAGCAGTGATTGGTTTAAAAACTATTATAATCAAACCCTGTAAGAACAATAACTAAACTTTTGCAAAACTAAACCATCAGTGCATTGCTCTAAAGACACTGACGTCTCTTCAGTAGGATGGCAACTGACTTTGAAATCAATCTGTTCAGTCCTAAAGCATACCAAGTTAAACTAGGAGAAAATAATTGGCTCCTCAAATAAAATGAAGATGTTTTTGCACTTCTGCCTCAGTTAAAGGTTCAAATCAGTTAAATAATGTTTCTTTTGCTAATAACATTTAAACTATTAATCTGCAAATGCAGCTTAAGCCTTAAAATTTACAAGCACCAAAACACAGAAACATTGAGAGCATATGCTTACAAAATATTTTAAACAAGCTGTAGCTGTTTAAATGATTTGATGATGAGAGCCTGAAAAGGTTTGCTTGCAGCTCACCTGACCACTTCCAGCTTCATTAGGAGAAACCATTGGGTACCTCTGAACACAATGAGCTACATCTTATATCCCAACAACCAGAAATTGAGTAAAGCTGCCATTTCACTTAGGAATAGGTTGTACCTTGATTTTAGGAGATATTTAAGAGCCCCCTCTTATCTGAGTCACTGGGCACTGTGTGATGCCACACTTCTTCAGACACTACTTGCCCCTTGGATGTGCCTGAACATAAAGGGCAGCAGTTCCTGTCTCTGGTGTTGTTAAGCCCCTGAAAGTGCAACATTTGGTATTTTCAAAACCACATCAGTTAAAATTTATCACTGCCACAGTCTGGATTGAAGATACATAATGTTGATTGGTTCTGTGCTATGATTTTACTGTTTTATCAGGACAGTGCCAGAGACATGAACCCCCAGACAGTGAGAGATCCCCAGCCTCTAATACATGTTTGCAGTCTGCAGCAGACTGGCTCATTAGCATTTAGTTAGAATGTTATGTAATGGCTGAGGTATTTGTAATAAAAACAGTCTATTTCTGCTCTTGGGCTCCCTGCTCTTCAGACATAAAAGCTGTCTTCATTAGGTTTTTATTAGGACCTAATCTTTCTCTGCTCTTTATGCATTTTTAAGACTTCTGTCCACTCTGCTTCCATTTCACCAACACACACACATTACTTCCTCCTACCTCCTCACACAAACCTGAGCTTTCCTTTTTTTGCACCTGCTTATCACCCATGAGAAGTTTTTATGGGATTTTATAAAACCCAGACCTGAAAAAAAACCCAAAACCAAACCAACTGAGAACATGAAGCTGAGCAAAGAAAAAATTTGCTACAGAAGATGAACAACTGGTTCTACCAGTAAGACACCACTGGCAGTCCCGTCACATCCCATTCCCAACTGGCAGAAAGGGGGGGTGTGTTCAGGGAGGAGGTTTCTTCTCTCCCTCAAACACTTCAAGAGGGCGAATGGCCCCTGAAGATGTCCCACTGGTCCTTCTACAAGAAGGAAAGGGGATGGTTTTGTCTTCACTCACATCTCCAATAATAACACAGGGGTTTATCCCTCTGCAAGTACACACCATGCAAGGCTTTAATCCTTCTACTACCTTTTGCTTTCTATCTCCACATTTAAGCCTCTTATCCATGACACCCTTATATGGTATTTAGATATTTTCCATCCTCATCCTACTTTCCCCTCACTCCCATTAGCCTGGAAAATATTCCAGACTAAAGGGCTACCACTTCCAGTCATCCAGACACCTGGCTTAAGTCAACCCCCTCCAACACACCCACTGCTCTGGCTTCAGTTTCTTCTCTTTAATGCCATGCTGCACAGGGGAGCTCTTTCCTGAACTGCAGCATCTTTTCCTTGCTCACTGTGGCCCCATTCTCCTTCCCTAGCAGACTTCAAGATGTGGGGAACAGGACCTGCACAGAAGATGCATACCCTAAAGAAGCACCAGTGAGCAAGGGCTCCAGCAATCAGGGTAAAGATGCAGACTGATGCAACCATTTATAAAAACTAGGATTCCTGGAACAAAGTCAAGATGAGATTTAAAAAAAAAAAGTATAAATTGCTACTGAACTGCAGAGAAACAGAATGCTTTCAATTAGCAAAACTCAGAAATATATAGTCTTGATTTATGCCTATCTTATAAGCTATTATTCACCAAAGCAACACTTTATGCAGGAAAAACACCTCTACTAAGGGAGATTTCTGGGTGACAAGAGAGACACAGTTCCTAATCCCACTCCCTGCACACAAGCAGGAGTTTATGCCAGTTCCCACCTGGGTTTGAGCAGCCACCTTACACACACACACCAAAGCAGAGAGAATTCTCACTCACTGAGCACCACGTCCTGAGGCTGACAAACTGCCTTTTACTGAGCATCCACCAAGCTCAAAGAACTCCCAAAACTTTCAGATTCCTTAGTCCCAAGGAGGACTGTGGCAGAATTGTTCCAAACCAGCCACAAAACTAATTTCAAAGAAAAATTCTCTAGACTTTTGTAATTCAAAGACAACTGACAGCCCCTCAGCTCCCAGCAGTCAGTATGCAAGGGCAATCCTTTTGTTTCTCACTTTGGACAAATGAGATCACCTCCTGTTTCCTCCCTCCTTCAACAGCAGTTCCTTGCCTGAGCAGAGCTCCTAAGACTGGACAAGGGGTAGGCCTGATGCCTCACTGCAGAAAAAAGCAAGCTATTAAAAATTAGAGTCCCTAATCCTCTGGTGGAAATACTGCAGATTTCTAGTAGTGTAATTATCTGATCCCAAGAATGAAAAAAAGGCCAGGAGAAATGGTTATTCCTCAATGACAGAGTTCAAGACCTTTCACAAAGGAACAACCTTAGAAAACACGTGTGAGACACACAAAAAAAGAAAAAAAACAGAAAAAAATAAACGTTCCACTTGATGCCCAGCACCACACTCTTATCATGCTCCCCTTCCCCCTTCAGAGGGCCTGAACCTCCAACTATGTGGGCCACCTTTAGCTCCCAAATTTTCCATCCCTGCATCCCTAGGAGATGGATTCCATCCTGCCCACTGCAGACTGCCTGCCTGAATTTTAGCCGTGTCATCTAGGCATGCTCTCCCAACCCTTTATCAATAAAACCACCCCTGACTCCTTGCCTCCACCCCTACAAATCTTGCCCATCAGGAACAGTTACTTCCCGAACGGTGCTTCCCTCAATCCTACATCCAACAACCCCCGAGCTGCCTTTTGCTGCCCATCTCCAGGGCTGGGGGTGACTATTTCAGGCAGAAAACCCAAGTGCCGTGCCCTGCGGGGCTCTGCAGAACCCCGTAAGAAAAGATTCCCCTCCCCCCGCGGTTCTGAGGGCAGAATCACAGCCACAAAGTGAGCGCAAACGCACCGAAGGGGCCGGCGCGTTTCTCGAGAAATCTCCCGAGAGAAAACTGAGACCGGTTTAAAAAAAAAAAAAAAAAAAAAAAAAAAAAAAAAAAAAGCGTGAGGGTGGATGGAAAGGCACGGGGACGTCAGGGAAGCAGAGAGGAAGAAAAAAGCACCAGAGCAGCCCCCTCCCGCCGCCCGCAGGCGAGGCCCGGTGCGGGGTGCGGCCCTGGCCCCGGGGGGCGATGCGGAGCGGCCCAGCCAGAGCCGGCCCAGGGCCCGCCCGCCCGCCACGGGCCAGGCCCNCTGTGCCTGTGTCTGGGTGTGTGTGTGTCTCTCTGTGACACGGCTGGGGACACGAGGACCCGAGAGGGACCTCGGAGTGGGCCTGGGGTGGTGTGTGTGTGTGTGTGTGTGTGTGTGTCTGTGTCTGTGTGTGTGAGTGGGTGTGCGACACAGCTGGCTACGCGGTCACCCGAAGGACCTCTGAGTGTGTGTTTGTGGGGTGTGGGTGTCCGTGTGTGTGCTGGGGACACGGTCACCCGAGGGACCTCTGAGTGTGTGTTTGTGGGGGGTGTGTGTGCGTGGGTGTCCAGGTATGTGTATGTGCGTGTGTTCTGGGGACACGGTCACCCGAGGGAAAGTGACGGCAGCCCCAGCACAAGCAGGACGGGGCTGCCCTCCGCCGGGCTTGCAGCCAAACCCCAGAACCATTGGGGCTGAAAAGCTCCCCACGAGGTCATCAGGGCCATGGGCTCAGCCCCGCCTAGTGGCCACAGCGTGGATGGCACCCAGTGCCACATCCAACCTTTCCTGGAGCCCCTCCAGGGATGGTGACTCCCCCACTTCCCTGTGATCCCAATGCCTCAGCACCCTCTCCCTGAGATCCAACCCAAACCTCCCCTGGGGCAGCTTCAGGCCGTGTCCTCTCCTCCTGTCCCCACTGCCTGGGAGAAGAGCCTGAACCCCCCTGACTGCAACCTCCCTGCAGGTGTGGGGGTGATGGGGTCCCCCTGAGCCTCCTCTAAACACCCCCTGCCCTTGGTCTTGTTGAACTTCAGACCCTTGGCCTCAGCCCATCGACCCAGCCTGGCCAGGTCCCTCGGCAGCACCTTCCTACCCTCCAGCAGATCAACACTCCCCCCAGTTTGGTGTCATCCATGAATTGACTGAGGACAGACTCAATCCCCTCATCCAGAAAGATGTTGAATAGGGCTGGGCCCAGTGCTGGTCACCACCTCTCTTTCCTTGCCCATCTCTTCCAGACACCCACTGAAGATACCAGAGGGTGGGTGGGGGGCTCTGCCATCACCCCGTGGGCTTCAGGGGTCTCTGAGGGTGAGCAGGCAATGTCAGGGACTTGTCACCTGTGTCTTAGCTCTTAGGACAGGGCTCTCCCTTCTTCCACAACTTGAGATACTGGCTCCACCTGACACCCCCTCCAATAATAAATCAGTAATAAAACCAGCAGAGAAGACCCCATCAGTGAGGTTTATTTCTGGCTCCATGTTCCTGACAGCACTGGGCAGTGACACAGCTTCCCACAGCCCACTCAGGACTGGGTCTTACCAGCTTTCTCCTAGAGCTGGGGACCCACCCAGGGACTCCATCCAAGCCGGGGGTATTTAGAGAGGAGGAATCTCAGTGCCAGAGCTGCTGGCAGGGCCAGGAGGCACATCCAGTGCCAGCTGGAGGAGTCATCCACCACCCGAGTTCTCAAGGGCTTCAGCGTCCGCTGCCACTGAGTCAGGATGGCAGCTCTGGCCCCACTCCACTTGCCCCGTCCCACCAGTCGGTACTGGTAGGGTGTGCAGGGGCCAAAGAAGATGGCCAGAGCCAGGCGAGGGTCTGTCAGGAGCAGCCTCAGCACGCTGGGCTTCACACCAGCACATGAGGCAATTTCATCAGTGTAGCCAATAAAACTCAGCTTCGATTTCTCCCTCTTGGTAGGATTCCTTCAGTGGGAGGTAAAAGACAAAATCAAACAGCACCCTCTCCCCTCAGTTCCCAAACTCACAGAAATCCAAAGCTCTGGGCTTGGACGAGCCACCAGGTCGCAGGGGACTGAGGACATATCCTGATCTCCCACAAAATCCCAGGACACTTTGGCTCCCATGTCAACAAACAAGTCCCAGCCTTGTCTAATACCCCACTTGACCAGCCAAAACCTGTCACCCAACTGCCTCCCACCAGCATCCCCCAGATCCCGGGGTGTTTCTGGATGAAGCCTGGCCCTGACTCCCAGTGCTTCGAGCTGCCTGGATTTGGGAGGGAGAAGCCACGAGATGGCACCCTCTGTCTGGAGGAAACCAAGCCTCCATCTTGACATGCTGGGAATGAGGGAGACCCTGAGACCTGGCAGAGGGGGTTGCAGGTCCCAGGTCCTGCCCTAAAGCTGCTCCAGAACACCAGGACATCGGTGTCTTGGTCCATCACCCATAAAGGAACCACATCAGCATTTTCCCACCTCACTAGAGGTGCTGAAGGAATAAATACCCTCAAGAACTTGAGTTGGGTGTCCTGGGAGGGTCCCTCCAAGGGTCCTCCCTTTTCCCTGAGGCTATCTCCTTGCAGGACAAACCTTTTGGCAGGCGGCTGCTTCTTCAAAACATCAGCGATCATAGTGCTGGCAGGAGGGAGCTTGTTCCAGCCTGAATAAAAGAGAGAAACCAGAGACCTCCAAGCAGCACCCTAAGCTGAAAATGTCACCACCCCCTTCTCATGCTCCCAGCCACCTCACTGAGAGGTTCCTCAGCAGCGTGCCTGGAGCATCAGGGATGCAGCTGAGGGCCAGAGGCGAAGGTGCTACTAATGCTCATGGTTCCCATGGGCACGGTGGCAGGAGATAAAATACTCCCTGGGTTCTGTGGACAGCAGTTCAGGCAGCCCCAAACCTCCCAGTCCAGCAGCTCCCCCCCCATCCCTTCACCCTGTCTCCCACCTGCAAAAACTCCTGTCACCCAGCGAGCCTGCATTTCTGCTCCCACCATCACCGAGCCCGTCAGGCCGATCAAGCCGATGATGGCCAGCGTTGGCCTTTCCAGCTGGGGAGGGAAGATGCATTTATAGAGGGAATGGTTGTCATGGAGGAGGCTGCGAACCGACTCTTCAAGAAAGGGAAAGGAGAAGTCGTAGCCCGTGGCAAAGAGCACCACGTCGATGTTTTCTTCTGTGGTGCCATCCTCAAAAAGAGCAGAGCTCTCGGTGAATTCCTTCACGCTTGGCTTCAACACGACGGCCCCAGAGAGAAGGCAGAAGGGCAGCTCTTCATTGACAATGAAGTTAAAGTTGGAGCTTGCAGATGGAAAAGAGAAGGACATAAAAGTTAGCATCCTGAAAGGGACCTGGAACATCTTTTGTGACCATTTTCCCTCCAAGGAAAATGCTCTTTCACAAATAACCCCCAAAATTAAAATTTGAGCATTTCATGCCATTAAAACCCCCTGACCAACCAACAAAACGGTCAGAAAAAAACAAAAAAAACCAAACCACCTTTTGGTGGAAGCCAAGCCATAGTTTGCATGGTTAAACCATGAATTGAACTTCCGAAACTTGATCCTCTTTGTGAGGGCTGATGGGAGGAGCCAGTCAAGAAGGTGGTTGAAGCGAGTGGTGTTGACCATGTCGAAGGGGAAGCCTTGGTCTGAGATCCGGCTGAACACCCACGTGCTGCTCCTGGCACTGAGGAACACCTGGGGGAGAAGGCAGGTTTCAGCCTCACTGCAAATTTTTCCCCTGAATGGCAAATCCCACCTCTTGCACTTGGGGAGCTGCGGGGTTCATCCCAAGGGAAGGAGAACAGGGTGAACCAAAAACCTTGTGGTGGCTTCTGCCAAGTTCCCACAAATGCTGAATGGCCATTCCTCAGGTGGCCTAAACTCTGCAGGACCTGCAGAGCTTCTTCAATCCTCCTCAGCTGGAAGTGCTGTTTGTTGGGCAAAGCTTGCTGTGCATACACCCAGCTGCCAGGCTCGGGGCCACCAGGGAGCTGTCTGTACCTTTGCAGCCACACGGCTCAGCTCCACAGAGAGGTCTCCTCCAGTGTTGCCAATGCCAACCACGAGGACTCGTTTTCCCCGGAAAGCCTCCCCATCTCTGTATTCCTGGCTGTGGAGGTACTGGCCTTTGAAGTGGGTCTCTATCCCTAGGCAGAGAGCAGGGAGCATCTCCTACCACCAGATCTGTTTGCTTGCCCCAGCCTCGTGCCTGGGTTGCCAACTCTCTTGCCTCTCCTTGCAGCTAAGAAGCCCAGGGAGGTCTTGGCTTGCTGGGTGCTGCTCCCCTCCTGTACTTCCCTCCTCTTGGTCCTGCCTTGCAAATTACAGAATCACTGAGGCTGGAAAAGACCTCTGAGATCATCAGCTCCAGCCCCTGACCTGACCCCACCACCTCAGCCAGCCCATGGCACCCAGTGCCACATCCAACCTTTCCTTGAACCCTCCAGGGATGGTGACTCCCCCACTTCCCTGAGCACTCCATCCCAATGCCTGAGCACCCTCTTACACAATTCTTGCACAAGAGCCTGGCTGCATCTTTACGAGGCCTCGTTCCCACGCCCAGCAACACCCTCAGACACTCCCATGGGATGAAGGCCATACCTGCCCGAGCACAGGGGCTTTGCAGAGGAGGAAAAGGAAAAAGCAGCACCCACGGGTGCTAGGGAAAAACCTGGGGGGGCAGCCCCAGCCCATCCTGCTGCTGAGGCAGAGCTTACCTGGGAAAGAAGCCAGTGGTAAGTTGGGCTTCTGGTAACGACCAGTGCAAACCATGACAGCATCGAAGACGTGTGACTCCTGGACACCATCAGTCTGGGTGACCACCTCCCACTGGCCTGAGGTGGCAAAATCTGGGTGCTTCCTCACACTGAGAACTGTTGTCTTGTAGCAAAAGTCCAACAAAACAGCAGTCAGAGACTGTGCTGCATTTCAAAGAGGGCCTGCCTGCAAAAGGGATGGGGTCTCGGGGGGCAAGCTAGGTCCCTGTGGAGCTGCACATCACCTCTGAAGCTCTTAAATCCCCCAGAGATCCCTGGTGATGCCATTGAGAGAGGAGCTGCACCAGTCAACCCACACTGGAGCAGCTTGATTTAAAACACGGAGCCAAAAAGGCTGCACAAGGCACGTGGTCCTTGTGGGATCACATCCAGCAATGTCCCAGCCCACCGGGGTGATACCCTGGTGTCTGCAGCCTCGGATGGCTCCTCCTCCCCATGGTGTTTGGGGTTCCCACTCACCTGGAAGCGTATGTGCCGTAGGAGGTCAAAGTGCCGGGCATACATCCGAAAATACTCCAGGAGGAGGCTGTGGGGGAGGTAACTGGGAAAATCCTCTGGAAAGGGGAAGTCGCTGAAGCAGGACATCTCCTTGGAGGTGTTGGTGATGACTGAGTGGTACACACTGACCCTCTCTCTGTCCACAGAGTCCTGTGTGAAGCCAGCAGTGCCATGTGCAGCTGTGCAGGGAAGGGCTTTCTCCCCTCAAAGTACCTGAATATTTTTCCTCCTTGTATTCCAGTACAAGGAATGAACAAGGAGTAGCACCTGGTGACCATGACTTCTGCTCTTGCCATCTCCTTCTCCACCCTTGGAGTCGGGAGAAGCCTTGTGCCTGGGACAGGGATGGTCCCAGAGGTCACGGCCACCCTTTCCTCCTTGCTCCAAGCACAGGGCACCCAAGGGAAGGGACAAACCCTGAGCCAACCCTCCCAGCCAGGCAGAGCCCACTGACCGTGTAGCGCCAGAGTCCCCCGATGTCCTTGCTCCTCTCGAAGCAGGTGGGCTCCAGCCCTTCCTCCAGACAGCACTTGATGGAGGCCAGCCCACCCACCCCAGCCCCAATAACAGCCACATGCTGCACCATGCTGAGCCCCAGCAGGCAACAAGCTGGTCTGTGAACAGCTGGAAGGAAAATAAGCCAGGCATTAGCCAGACAGTGGGTCCTTCTTCCCATCCCCAGAAAAAACATCATCCCTTTGCCTTCTCTGGCTGCAGGTGTCCCTGGAGGAGAGCTGTTCTTGGAGAAACCTTAGAGCAACCTTCCAGTATCCGAAGGGGGCCCAGAAGAAAGCTGGGGGAGGGGTTTCTACATGGGTGTATAGTGAGAGGACAAGAGGAAATGGGTTAAAACTTGAGGAGGAGAGATTTAGGCTGGACATTAGGAAGAAATTCTTCCCTGTGAGGGTGGTGGGATCCTGGCACAGGTTGCCCAGAGAAGCTGTGGCTGCCCCATCCCTGGAATTGTTCAAGGCCAGCTTGGATGGGGCTTGGAGCAACCTGGGCTGTGGGAGGTGTCCCTGCCCATGCAGGGGGTTGGGACTGGATGAGCTTTAAGGTCCCTCCCAACCCAAACCATTCCATGATTCCATGAAAGCCGTTGCCAGCTCCTGGCTGGGGTGCTGTGGACGGGTGCTGCTCATTACCCTTCCTGCTGTACTAAGCCCACACTGAGGGCCCAGTGATTCCCTTCCCACAAAGGAAGCACTTTCAGACCTCCCCATACTGCTGCTTCCATTTATTCCTGCAAGGAATAATGCAAGGAAGGGGCTCACAGCTATCTGCTTCTGCCTGTGCAAAGTGAACCTCTGGAAAGCTTTTCAAGAAGCACTTTGAGCTAAGCTGGTTCATATTCATGCTTTTTCATGTCAGTTTCCCAGGAAGTGGCATTCCCTCGAAAATAAAAATACTAAATTACTAAAAAAAACAAACAAAACCCCCAGAACACAACAACAACCCAACAAAACCCAGAAACAAACACCCCAAACCGCCTGGCTGAGCAGGAGCGGTTCAGGAGTCAGGCAGCACCCTGAAAGTGCTCCTGGAATTACAGGACATTGCAAAAGGTAAGAAGCCCAGGAAACACAGGGTGTAAATGGGAGGAACTCAAAGCTCGGCATGTGTGAGCTGCGCTGGGCTGGGTTGGAAAGCAGAGAGACCGGAAATAAAAAAAATAATAATAAAAAAAGCCCTCCGGAACTTTGATTAGGTGACAAACTCTCCTACTGCAGAGCCTGAAGAAAGAGTCGTTTACAACTTGTTTTTAACTCGGTTTTCCAAAGAGTCAACTTAAAGGAGACGGAGGAAGCTGCAGAAAGAGAGTGCAAAGCGAGGGGGACGCAAAACCACCCTCACCCCACCCAGAACCCAGTTGCTCCCAGCCTGAGCCTCTCCCTGATCTGCAGGAACAGGGCAGGACACCCAGACCCTCACCCACCCCCCGTTTCCAGAGCTCCCCTTGGCTTTGCTGGAGGGCAGGGAGACAACTCACTTCTCTGTCCCAGCGCTGCCTACAGAGGCTTTGGCTCTGGGGGTCCCCTCCAGGACCAGAACCTGGCACCCAGGACCAGCACCCGGCACCCAGGACCAGCACCCCGGAGCGCTTGGTGCCCGGTTCGGCAAGCCTGCAGAACCCGAACTCTGCCGGGGTAGGGTAGTGGCTGCAGCTTCCCTGCTCGGGCTTCGGCTGAACTTCCTTTCCCCTTTCTCCAGCTGCGGATTTAAAGGAACGGCTGAAGTCCGGGGCAGCTCTTGCACCACCGACCTTTACACCCGGCTTTGCTCACCCGTGACAGCAGAAAGTTAAGCCCGAGGAGACTCCGGTTCCGAGGACTCCCACGATGAAACTCACCTCTGCCCCAGGAGCAGCTCGGGGTTGTCCCGGCCCATCCCTTCGCTCACTGAACATCTCCAGCAAATGGGCAAAACAGGGTCCCTTGGCTGGCATGCCAGCAGGTGGCATGGGTGGGGGACACGGTGCAGAAAGCAGCCTCGGTTTTGGTGGTCACCAAAAGCTCTCGCAGCCCCCCGGCCTTGTGGGATGCTCAGGGTGGCACAGCCCCAGCCTGGGCATGGGACTGCCCTGTTCTTCCCGTGCACACAAGGAGACAGAGAGGCAGCAGCCTGCAGCACACTCTGCACCCACCACAGCCCGACCAGACCTGCTCTCAAGCCTACAAAGCTGCAGCTGCCCTGGAAAAGGGGGGGAGAGGTTCTGCCATCTCACCAGGTACTGCCAGAGCCCCCTGATGTCCATGCTCTGCTCCAAGCAGGGGGGCTCCAACCCTTCATCCAGACAGCACTTGGTGGCCCTGAGCCCACAGACCCCAGGACCCACCACTGCCACTCTCATCCTCGCCAGGCACCCAGGCTGCAAATGGGGCTTAACTTGGGAAAAACCCCACTAACAGTCCCCACACTCTTCCCTTCATTCCCTTCATCAGCATTCTGGCTCTTAATTTACAAGATAGATTAAATCATGGAGTGGTTTGGGTTGGGAGGGAGCTTAAAGATTACCTAATTCCAACCCCCTGCATGGGCAGGGACACCTCCCACCAGCCCAGGGTGCTCCCAGCCCCATCCAACCTGGGCTGAGACACTGCCAGGGATGGGGCAGCCACAGCTTCTCTGGGCAACCTGTGCCAGGATCCCACCACCCTCACAGGGAAGAATTTCTTCCTAATATCCAACCTAACCCTCCCCTGGCAGAGCTGAAGCCCATGGCCTCTTGTCTGACTGATATCTGCCTGGGAGAAGAGCCCGACCCCCCCCTGGCTCCAACCTCCTTTCAGGTGAAGGCAGGAGTTCTGAGAACATCACTTGCCCTCAACCTCAGTCACCTTCCCAGACAAGAACAGAGCAGTGAAAAACCTCACCACCAAAGTTTTCTAGTCGCAGCAGTTGCAACAGCATACACTGCATGTATCTCAAAAATGTCTCTCCTCTAAACCTTTTCTCCCTACACCACCATCCACCCTGGAACTTGGTGTCCTGCAGACCTCCAGTCCATCTCCATGCCTCTCTGGGATTCATCCTTAGGCATAGACTCTCCCTGTCCTCTCATTTTTTTTTTTTATTCCTGCCCATCTCCTATTTTCCAGTGGTCCTGTCTGGATTGCAGGGAGGATCCTTGGAGCACCCAGAAGCTGCCATGAACATCAGGCATCCTTTTCCTTTTTTCCATCCTGATCCCTTTTTCGTTGAGTCCCATCTCTCCCACAGAACCCCCCCTGCAGCCTGGTTTTCACATCCACTCACATTCCCACTGGCTCTGCCCCTTTGGGGATGTTAAATCCCCACTGCCCCAGGGAAAGCATCCCAAAAGAGCTGCCCCAGCCTGAGCTGCTGATCTATCCCTTGTTTGCCCTGCAGATTGCTCTCTCCAAGGTGGATTTGGTCACTTAGACGGTGACTCTGTGAGATGATTTAGGTGTGGATACAATTTATACCTGCCTCATATCACCTCTTCCAAAGCAACGTCCCGGCTGCCAAGATGCTTTTAAACTTGGGTGATTTGCTCACTTTTGCACCCACAAGCTGTGCCCTGCTCCCAGGTGGTCCTGGTGAGCAGGTTTTGAAGTGAAAGCACTAAACCCATCATGGCAAAAGGCAATCAGCTTCAACCAGCAAACCTGCACCCCCCCAGAGCTGCTCACTTCTGTCCTCTGCTTCCCCACTTCAGCTCAGCTGAGCAGGAGCTGCCAGCTTTGGGATGGAGAGGACTCCTGGCTGGCACTTCTCCCCCCAAGCAGACCTCTGCTCCGTGCACTCCTGAGCCCTTGAATCCTCGGGAGCTGGAGGAAAACATCTGCATGGCAACCCCTCACTGGGGCTGTTCCCCCGTGGCTTGCTGCCCCCAGAGGGATGAGCAGTTCTGCGCCTGAGCCCATCCCAAGCCCTGAACTGCTGGGACTGATTTCTTCCCATGCCAATGCCCTTTTCCATTGTCTTCTTGCAATTGCTCTGCCTGTTGTGCAAAGCTTGCAGAAATAACCTCAGAGCAGTTTCTAGCCTCCTTGCCGTGGGGATATTTCTAAATCATATTATTCTTGCTGTCATGCTAGAAAAAAAAATTATCCACTTCAGTACAACCATTAACCATAATTAGTGCTCACTTGCACAGACAATCTGGAACGCAGGGATCTGATCTCCTCCTGCCAGTCAATAAATCTCCCCAAGTGCAGAAGGAGCAGACAGCAAAGTGAGCAATCACTCATTTCTGCTCCTGTAACCACTTCTAAATGCCCCAGCAAACAAGCTTGCAAAGAATATTTTCCCTCTTTTTTCCCCACCACCATTTTCTGTTCCCAGCCAGTGGCTCCAGCCCTTGGATTTCCCTAGAGAACCAGCCTGGCACTCTGAGAGCCAGGCCCTGACAGACACAGCCCTAAGATATTTGGGGCTGTGGGGCAGAAAAGCTCTCAGTCTGATGGCACTTTGCTCCTGGCCCAGCCCCTGCCTGGTGGGCATGTGTAATGCCACTCCTGGGACCATTTTGTGCTGGGGCTCTATGGGCTGCTGCAGCATCTTCTGCTCCTGGAGCTGCTTCCTTCCCACCAGACCATTTATAATGCTGCAGACACTTAAAAAAAAAAAATATCCCCATCTAAAGCCTCTCATGACATCGCTCATGCTGCTTGCTCCAAGCACTCAGCTTTCCCATGGAACCTCCTGCTCCCAGCCCTGCAGGGTGGTTACATGACCACTGCTCCCACAGGGTGACTGAGGGGTCCTTTGCAGGGATTTTAAGGAGCTGATGGGAGATTTTTTTTCCAGGGCTGAGTACATTTTCATTAAGACCCCCATGAACCCACCTGTTGAATTTTACATTGTGCCTCTGGACTCTGGAAGAGCCTGGAGCCCTCCCCAAGTTCTCCATGCAGAAGTTCTCCTTTGGGGGTTGTTCTTCTGCTCACACTGCCCCTGCCTGGGTCTGTCCAGGGATTTGGAAGGGGACAGGAGGGTCTGCTGGTTGCTTTCTGCATTAGCACAGTTCCTAGCTGGGTCTGCAGGCATTCAGGCTGAGCCAGGACAGAGCTGGAGCACACAGCCCATCCTAACAGGAGGCTTTAAGGTGCCATCCAGGCAGAATTGAGTCAAAATCCCAGATCAGTTCTCCTGCCTTGGGGATGCATCCCAAGAAGCAAAATCCCAGACTCAGTAAGGGAGTATCAAAACTTCCCTCCTCAAAAGTCAACGCAAAAAAAGGTTTGAGAAAACACCCAGGAATGATGGGGGTGCCTGAGCTTATAAAGGCATCCGAGGTGCAGGTGAGAAGCATTGTGATGAAATCAATCCAGCTGCTGTCAATAATAGCCCAGCTGCAGGAAGAGACTGGTTTGGTAGCTTTCTGCCCCCAGCTCCAGATTCCCAGGGCACATCCAGGTTTTCTGGTGCCCAGAGCCATGTGGAGTGAGCCCAGAGCTGTGGGGTCCTGGTGCTGGCCCAAATCTGGGTTCTTGACCTGAAGTGCAGACATTTGTCTCCATTTCTAGCCAGAGGGTGCTGGGCCTTTAGCACCAGCCAGCACACTTATTGGGTCACAGGTGGGCTCTGATATAACAAAATACATATAAAAAATGGAAAATATATATAACAAAAAACAGGTAACCAAAAATCACAACAAAATACACGATTAGTTACAATGATTCCTCTACCACTCTTAACTATACAGATGCATCTGTGTGTTTTAAACACAGCTTAAACTCATGTTTACAACATTTAGGGACATCACCAGATTAGCATGCTGATTATCATTATTCACACAGCCTGGTGATTTTTAGCATGAAAATTAGCTAAGGTCATTCGAGCTTATACCTTCATCCTATCAGCTGCCACCGAGTCTTTACTGAATCTTCCTCATTTTTTCCTCCTGCTGCCAGGCAACAGTTAACCACAAAACATGGTCTTGGGCACCCCCCATGGGGACCCTCTGTTCTCCTTCCTGTGGTTTCAAACCTCAGATCGCCCTGGCCACTCAGTTTGTGAGTTTTTCAGCTCCACCTACAGCCACCTCAGGCTGGGGACAAACCTGGCAGCAGCTCTGCCCCAAAACCCACCCCACAACCCCCCCGTCCCCCAGGCTGATCCTGGGTACCAGCTCCTCCCGCATCCTGCTCCAGCTCTGCCCGGTTCATCCTTCAGGGATGCCCCGGGGGGACCGGGATGGGGGGTGAGGAGGGGTTAGCGGAGAGGCTGCACCGTTTTTTAGGAGTTTTGGAGGAACCTGCTCAGCACCCAACACCCCCGGGCTTGTGCTGAAGCGGGAGGAGCGGGATGTGTCCCGGCTCCGCACCTGAACCCATCACCCCTAAAGTGGGTGCCAGCATCACTCCTGACAGCTTCGGGGCCACCCTCGGGCTGGGAAGATGCTCCATCAGCTTTTGCTCCCCTCTCATCTATGCTTTTAGACATCACCATCCCACTCCTGCCCGCAATGCTGTGGCTGAGGCAGAGGGGATGCAGGGCAGCAGCTCCTCCCCTGCACATCACCTGCTCCCCACCTACAAAACTCCCTCTCCCGAGGGCTGGGACCTCCCCTCCCAAAGGAGATGGCTCTAGTCAGTGCCTCATCTCTCCCTCTTTTTCATGTGATCGATGCAGGTTTGGAAAAAACACTCCATCCCACCCCCCAGGGAAAACCAACTCGTCAGCTCAAACTGCCTGTCAAGTCCCCAGTTTTTGCTCCATCTGAGGTTTTCTCTTCCTTGCATGACCCTGCAGCTCTGGTCAGCCACTGCCTGTCCTGCCAGCCCCAGCCTCTCCCCCAGCTCACTGGTGACAGGACTGTCACCTGGGGATGGAGGGACACTGCCCTGACAGCCCTCACCCCTGGGGCTGCTTGGAGCTGCAGCAGCTCTGAGGTGGGGAAAGAAATCTCAAAGAGATGTTTCTGGGCTGATTAAAGTCAATTAGCTCAAATGATGCCTCTGAAGGGAAATGTTTCTCATTTGGGGTTCCTGCTGACTTGGGCCCAAGCCTGGTTTTCATAAGGCCAGTAAGTGCAAACAGATAGAGCCCTTTCATTGGAAACAGGCAGAGCAGGATATAATTAAAGAAGTATGCACTGGCATCTCAAAGAACCGTTTCCAATTACTGCTATTTTAAGAGGATTAAGGGGAAATATTTAAAACAAGGCCACTGCAAAAATAGATTTTTGTTTGTCATTAGCTTTGAAATAATATTTGACTTAGGGGCTGAAATTTCCATATGCCAGGTCTGCCTCTGGCAGCACTTTCCCCCGGGGCTGGGAAAAGGGTGATTCACAGCAAGATGGGAGCTGGGAGCAGAGCTCCCTATGCAAAGCCCTTTTTCCATGTGGGAAGTGCCCTCCTTTTCCCCTCACCCTGGCCAGTTTTCTCTCTGTGCCAGCCTGCAAGTGATGCACAGGGCAGCCTCAGACATGAGGAAAATGCTGTAAGGGACTTATGTGGGCACCAGCCTGCACCTGGAGTGCTCTGGAGACATCTTGCTGAGCAGGAATCATCCTCAGACAGGAATGCCCTCCCACAGAGGGACTGCTGGCTCTCTTGCTCCACCTGCTCTCCTTGGCCAGGCCAGCTGTGCTTCTGACCCTTGCCATTTGCTGCTGTGTCTCTTGTGGGTGCAGATTTGGGCTGGGCTGTTCTGCCAGTGGTCAGACAAGTGGCCTGGAAGATGCTGTTCTGCCAGAGTCTCTGCACTAGTAAAAAAGATGCAGAAAAAAGATTCAGAAAGGGGCTGAGGCTGGAGCTGATCAGAGGAGTGAAGCAGCAGCAGCTCCAGCCCCCACCTGGGAAACCAGCTCAGGGCTGCAGGTATGGGCCTTCTGCACAAGGTTAGAACCAGGGACAGAGAGGGAAGCCAGGCTTGCCCTCCTGTCTCTCCCCATCTTTCCCAGCTCGTGGACAGGACACAGCCTGGGCTCTGCACAACGCATGGCCCCGTGGGGCAGAAGTGAGCAGCAGCCGTACTCTAAGCACTCTCAGGTCCCTGGGTACAACAAGGTCCATCTCACCCAACCACAGACACCTTGGTACGTTTTGATAAACCATCACAGGACAGAGAAAGAGGAGGAGTTGATTTCCATCCCTATAAAAGGATCCCAGACTCGTACTTGGAGGTTCAACACCGAATTTTCAGCCAATTCCAGTTCCATGAGGGTCCCCAGGCTTTGCTGGCCATGCACTAAGGGAGCACACCCATCCTCAGCTTCCCAGAGGGAAGAGGTGTTTGTCACAGCACCTGGGACAGCTGGGCAGAGCTTGTGTAGGTCAGCAGCATGGGAAGGGCCTGGCCATGCAGCAATGAGGAGTCCTCTCCACTGGCATTTGCCTGGGGAGCTCATGAGGCTCAAGCAACAGCAACATTGGTCTGAGCAGGATCATGAGAAATCATTTGTCTGTGCTATTTACAGCAACCAAGGACACATTTTTCCTTTCGGGAACACTGCAAGGAGGATGTTTCTCATGGCTGCTGAGAAAGAGGGGTCCACCTTGGGGAATAGCATGGGTTGGGGTGTGTAGGCTTGAGGCAGAAAGGCAAGAGATCAAAGAGAGCCAAGGACACCAAAAACAGAGCCTGGCCACTTCCATGTCAAAGTGCAGAGCTGCTGGCACCAGCTCAGGCTCTTGTGAGCCAGAGTAGCATCAGCAGGGATCTCCAAAGGGGAGATGTGCAGGGGCCAGAGGCATTTCCAAATCCACAGCTGCCAGGGCTCATGCAAGAGCTTTCCAGTCCCACAAAGTGGTTGGTGGGCAATGGAAAGGCTGCAAGGAGAGGGCTTCCTAAATAACCCAAAGGGTTACCCCAGTGCTTTGTATCTCAGAGGGTTTGGCCACAAAGCCTCCCAACACACCACAAGAACTGGTGGAAGGGAGAACAGAACACACCAAACCAGACCAGGTGAAATAAAACTGTGCTCATGGGGATTCCACATCAGCAGCTCCTTGGATCCTCTGGGGCTGAAAGCACCTGGGAGGGAGGCACCAGCCCCAGGAGGCAGGGACCAGGAGATCTGCCTTCTGCTGGGAGTTTAGAGCCAAAGCACAGCTCCAAAGAACCACAGATATCAGGGAGAGGACAGGTGTAGGTGTGCAGATGTCTGGCCAGGCAGGGAAAGGCAATGGACAGCTCAAGCAAAGAGCAGCATGGGCAGAAAGCTGCAAAAATGCCTCCTACCCCAGTCCCTGAATCATCCAAGTGGATTTCATCATTAGAGCAATCACTTCTACTTGGAGGTAATCCAGAACCTCCCCACAGAACCCAGTGCTGCTTCCAGTGATCTCAGGTCAGCCCTGGGCTCAGGGCCCTCAGCAGCATCACAGCCAAACCCTCCAGCACCCACCTCCCCCTGCACCTCCTGTGCCTGCTGCTGCCACCTCACCCCATCAGACCCTCCCAGCCCCTGATCTCCAGCATCTCCAGCCATCCCCACAGTCCTGGCCAGCCTTTTGCCATCCCTCTTGGGCTGAAGGAGATCCAGGGCTGCAGGACCAACAGGGACCACCCTGGAACTGCCCCTTGATTCTCAGGGGGTCACCCCCTGGCAGAGGAGAGGAGGAGGAGGAGGCAGCAGGGCAGATGTGCCAGCTTCCCTCTCTGCTGCCCACCCTACTCCCCTCTCACACCACAGCCCCTCTGGATCACTATCAATTATCAATCAATCAATCAATCACCCCCATGGGTACCAATCAGCCCATGGATGTGCTCTCTGCTACCCCTGCCATGGGCCAAGTCCCTCCTGGTACTTGCTAATGATTTATAAGACCCCAAAGAGTCACCACAATCCCCATGGGCACCCAGTCTTCCCACCACGGGGCAGAGCAGCCTCTCCCAAGGCTCCTGGGAGTCCTCCAGGAGACAAGAATTAGATGTCAGAGAGCAGAAAGACTTCAGCACTGAGAGATCCCCAAAGCTGGGAAAGAGAAAAGTGTTATGCAAACACTCACCATAAGGCAGTGAGAAATTACTTGTAGGTCACTTGAACTCCAGCCCTGAGAAAAAGGGTCAAGCCCACAGGGTACAGCCCAGCTGGATGGGAAGAAGCCAGCAGGTTGGGTTTTTTTTTGGAGAAGGAATTTCTTGCTTTGTTAATTTGTTGACATCTCCTGCTCTGTTTTTTGTTTCTTTTTTTCTCCACTTGGGAATAGAGGTCTGGACCCCTGAGCTCAGTGGGGATGGCAGCAGCTCAGCCCTGTCACAGCTGGCAGATCCTGGGCACAGGCCACCCAGCTGGCAGCACTGCCAAGGGATTTCACTGGATGAAGAACAAGAGCTGTTTGCCCAGGGGATGCAAACAAGTTGGGCTTTAATGACATCCTGAGGGAGCTGGGGGTGAAGAAGGAGAGGGGAGACCTCATCACTCTCTACAACTCCCTGAAAGGAGGTTGGAGCCAGGGGGGGGGTCGGGCTCTTCTCCCAGGCAGATATCAGTCAGACAAGAGGCCATGGGCTTCAGCTCTGCCAGGGGAGGGTTAGGTTGGATATTAGGGAGAAATTCTTTCCAGAGAGGGTGATCAGGCATTGGGATGGGCTGCCCAGGGAGGGGGTGGATTCTCCATCCCTGGAGGTTTTTAGGAAGAGGCTGATGTGGCACTGAGTGCCATGGGCTGGGAACCACGGGGGGAGTGGATCAAGGGTTGGAGTTGGTGCTCTCAGAGGTCCTTTCCAACCCAGCTGGTTCTCTGACTCCTAATAACAGGATTCTGCTTTCCATCCTGAGATGTCTCAAGCCTTGGACCAGTCCTGATTTCAGTCCTGGAGACTTGCCAAGGTCAGCATCCCTTTCCCCCTTTGTTCAGGTCCACACAGAACCAGTTGAGCACCTGAGTTTATTCTCCCTCTATTCCAGTGCCAGCTCAGCATCCCCTGGGGGGGTTACTGCTGGGGCAGATTCACAGCTGGGCTAGGCTGGGCAGCTCATGTGTGGTTCTGAGTTTGTGTAAGCACTGGGCAGGGTCCCAGGGCTGGGTGCTGACTCAGACACCCACCCAGGCCATGCTCCCACCTCACCAGTTCAAACAGGTCTCCCAGAACATCCCTGCTGACATTTCACAGGCTGGAGAGCAGCCAGATCACAGGGCTTGAAGGGCTTTTCAATCCTTCCAGCCCCTCTCCTTGAGCAAACACAACGTCATTGCCTCATCCTGGTTAGCAAAGGGTTTGATTCATTTCCCTGCAGGGAGAACTTTCCAGCCAGATGCACAAAGAAGCTCCGTGGTCCCAGCTCCAGTTTCCAGTGCCTGCAGAAGGATCGACTCCCGGGAGCCCCTGCTGGCCCCTGGGTCACTGCTGGTCAGAAGGCTGATGCAGAATTCTGGTCTCACCTGAGCTCCAAGAGGAGGAAAAGAAAAAAAAAAAAATCTTCACTGCAAGAAAAAAGCAAAGTGTGAGAAGTGGAGGAGGCTCCCAAGGCAAAGGAGAAGGGCAACCTTGCTGCAGCTGCTGAAGGAGAGGGTGAGGGGCAGAAGATGCTGTAAATAAAGATGCCTGTTACAGAGATCCTTGCTGCAGTTCCAGGGCTGGATTCATGACTTCCAGCCTGGGTGCTGCTGCTGTGGACTGTGAGCCAGCTCAGGATGGTGATTTCTTGCAGCCGGGGATGTTAACATGTGGTACAGAGGGTCCCTCCTTCCCTTCCCTTCATCCTCCCTTCCTTCCCTTCCCTTCTTCCTTCCCTTCCCTTCATCCTTCCTTCCTTCCTTCCCTTCCCTTCATCCTTCCTTCCTTCCTTCCCTTCTTCCTTCCTTCCTTCCTCCCTCCCTGATTTATCACTTCACCACATCAGTACAGGGTATTTCACTCTGTACCTTTTTGGGCTTTCAGAGATTCGGGCTTCCCCCAAGTCCCTCAGTGGGGGGTGTCTATCTCCATTCCTCTCCTGGGAATTCCCCCTCTTTCCTGAGCCCTGGAAGCTGCAGATGCCACAGCCCCATCTGCCTGCAGCACCAAACCTCTCCTTTCCTTTCCACAGCAATTGATGCCCCCCCAAAACTCCTCAGCCTGCCTCCAGACAGACCCCTCTGTACCTGCCCTTCCCACCCCTATCTCCATTCCTGGAAATTCAGGATGCAGCCAAAAGCCACAGAGCTGTTTATCACTTGTGCAAACACGAGGAATGGCTGCAGGGAAAAGCTCTTCACATGTTCCTTGCCTTCATTTCAATGAGCTGATGGTTGGGAACAGGTAAGTAGGTGCCTTGACTCGTTTCACACGCTGGCCACAGCCATTTCCCCGAGCTGACGTGGGATTTATGGCTCAATAATGCAATCATGTTGGGTAAGCATCATGGGGTTGGGGAGATTTCTGTCCCATCAGCAGTGTCAGAGGGATTTTTGGGGCTCAGCAGGGGCAGGGTTACAGGAGAGACACTGGGAATCCTGTGGCTCACTGCTAGGAGGAAATTCCTTGGAGAGACCAAGTCCTGGAGCATTGCAGCCTGCTGACATGTTGCCCCATCAAAAAAAAATTATTAATTTTTTTTTTTAACTAGGAAAGGTAAACAGAAATCATGGTGAGAAAGCAGCTTGCCAGCCACACCAACACCAGCTCACCCTTCCTCCCCCCTTCCAGGCAGTGACCAAAGCCCCATCTCATCAGCCAGGTGCAGGGAGAGCAGGGCTCATCCCACCTTCCTTCCCAACCCCTGGCATGGTCCCAGCCTCCATACACACAGCAGACCCTCCCTCCAAGCCCTGCTCTCCCTCCCCAGGACCTACCTACCTCTCACCCACCCCCTTGGCTTTCTTTTTCCTTCCTTTTCCCATGCCCATGGGTGCCTGATGGCCTTGGTCAAGGTCCCTCTGGGGCTTCTCCAGGCAGGATGAGACCCTGCAGGAGAGGAGATGTCCAACCCCAGCCCCATCCCACCTCTGCTCTCCCAGCTCTTACACCCAAAGCTCTGACTCCACATTCTTGCAGCACAAATAAATATCAAGCTGTGCAGGTGGAGCAAGTGAAAGGTGTGTTCTCCAAACACATTTTGGGGCACAGGCACCTTCCCACTGCCAGGCAGCTCCATGTGGCTTCCTGGGCACATCCACGCTCCTGCCATCTGTCACCTCAGCCCCTGGGATGGAGATTGACCACAGCAATGAGGGTGCTGCCAGGGCTTCCATCCTGTGGGAGTTCAGCCAATGTCCTGGCACCACCACTGGTCTGGGATGTGGGGTTTTTAGGCAGGAAAACAATGACTTTGCTGACTTTTCTCTCCTAATCCTCTTCTGTTCACAGTGGTGGCTCTGACTGCAATAAACAGCATCCTAGCCCAGACTCAGAAGTTGATGACTGTTGATGGGAAATATTTTGTTTCATAACAGCATTTTTTTTTTTTTTTTTTTTTTTTTTTTTTTTTTTTTTTTGGTTTGTATTTTTTTTTTTTTCAGGAACACAGAAGATGCTATTTTTAACTGCTCCCCCCCATATTTCTGGTGCTTGGAGGAAGGATGCACCACTCCAAACACTCTGCAGCAACATGGGCTGTTTGGCTCCTCCTCTGCCATGGGAAGGGGGTGTCCAGGAATCCCAGCCTGGCAGTGACCACACTCATTGCAGGCTGGTTTCCTCACTGCCCATCCACCTGCAACTTTACAGCCCCCAACACCAAGCCCATCGCCCTCAGGATACGACCCAGTGCTCTGTGCACTGACACCCAGCCCCAAAATTCACCTTTTGGTGCTGGCTCTGGGCCCACAGTGGGGCTGGAATAAGCTCTGGTTGTGTCAAGCACTGGAGACATCCAGAAAGTGACACCTGGGCAGAGCAAGAGGTGGCAAGGATGGTGACCAGCTGGGTGGCAGTCACCCAGGTGTCACCCGATGCTCCCCCCTCTTTGCTGCCATCCTTCTGCCCCCACCAGGAGGGTCCTTTCCCTGGAGCAGGGGGCTGACCTCATGCCCACCATCTTTCCCACCTTGCCCCCTTTGGGATTAGGAAGCCTCAGGGCTTCCCTTTCTTAGCACAGAGTCACCAAAAATCCAGACCTACCGAGGCTCCAGGTTCACCCAAGAGCTCCCAACCAGCGCAGCAGAGTCACTGCCAGCCCCACAGCATCAGCTCAGACAGAAACAGCTTTTAAGTGCACAGTCAGTTGAAATCATGTTCCTCTGTGTCCAACACAAACACACTCCTAATAGCCGTGGAGCTAAGTGGAGTCACCCAGAGTTATGCTTTCCTTTCAGCAGATATTTCATCTTCAGGCTGTCACTTCCACTCAGCCCATCATTAAAACAATAAACCCCAAAGAAGCCACCCTGCTCCCCAGCAAAAAAAAAAAAAGAGGGAGGGGGAATTAAAGACATTATTATTATTATTATTATTTTTCAAAGCTGCCATGCTTGGCAAGCTGAGGGTGCAGGTGTTTATCAAGGAGGTAGAAGATGCCCCATGGTGGTGAACAGCTGCTGCACGTGCTCAGCACCTTTAGGACCTTCATCATCTTCTCATTCAACAGAAAAACTGATATTGGAAAGATTCCTCTCCATTTACCTCTAAAAACCTTCTTGGACCTTTGCATTCCATCAGTGAGACCCCCACCTTCCCCCACAGCTTCCGAAGGGGAAAAGTTCAAGAATGGTGCTTTGCCAAAATAAGTTGATCACCAGAACCCCAAGTCCTGCTCCCCATGAGCTGGGGCAGAATGTTACCCTGGGCTTCTGCTCTTCCTGTCCTATGTCCCCCTGGATGTCCCCATGGCCTTGGGTGAGCAGGGTGATGGGGAAGGAGCAGGGTGATGGGGAAGGAGCAGGGTGATGGGGAAGGAGCAGGGTGATGGGGAAGGAGCAGGTACCCAGGGGGTGGCATCTGTCTGCACATGGAATCAGTGCAGGGAGGATGGGCAAGATGTGGCCACCTGGGCTGACTTCATAGCTCATTGCACAGCTGGAAAACACCCCTAGAGCCATGGCCATGGCCGAGGGGACAGCCCTGCCAAGCTCAGAGCACGAAGTGTCCCACTTGGACATCTTTGCTCGGGCCACAGAGACAGGCGTGCAGGAACACAACTGTTTTCTCCAAGTTTGTTTTCCAAAGGCTCAACATGTTCCACTTCAGCAAGGCTGGAAAATCTATCGTGTCAGTGCTCCTGCCATGCCTGCACATATTTGCATTTTCCTTGCAGTATTTTTAGAGATTTCCACTCCTTGGCCTGATTTGGGATGAAGTCAAATATGCAAAATCTTGGAAGCGGCTGCAGGAAAAGAAACACCATTTTTCAACCAGCTTAGATACAGCCTTGGGCTGTGGCCATAAAGCTTCTGCCAGCCTGGAGAAGCTCCACTCACCTCCCAGATAAGGGTCCAATGTGGTCCAGAAGGTCTTTATCCCAGAGCCAGCCAAGGGAGGTTCTGCTGTCCCACCCCTAAGGATGGGGCTGAAGCTTCCCACAGGAGGCTGCTCCTCTCCTGGGCTCCGTGTCCAGCCCAGCCCTCCTGAGCCAAAGGAGTGGAGAGCTTGATTATGTCCCTGTGCTTCCTCATCTTTCCTCCAAGATGGGTCCTGGATCCAAGACTTGCATCCTGTTGCTGAGGCAGGGGAGGAAATGATGGGGCTGCCTTGGAAGCAGCTCAGCTCCCAGCTCTGCAGGAGGACCAGGCTCAGCTCAGCCACACCAACCCCCAAACCTGGTGATCTGCACATTGCACAGCTCCTCCAGAAAGTCCTCCTAGCCCTGCCAGTGCCACTGGGTGGGCTGCAGTCCCTCAGGCAAAGCACCTCCTGGGGGACCCATCTCCTGCCACCTTGGCATGGACCTGCTTTGGCCTTTTGGTTAAAAACCTCTTTCATCTCACAGCCAGCAGCTCTTCCCAGGCAGGAGGGCTCTGCACCCCAGTGCCACCCCCTCTGGAGGAGCAGGGCACCCCCAGCTGTCCCCACACCCCTTCCAGCAGGGGATGAAACACTCAGGAACTGCATTTGCTTTGCAGCTAACCCCTTGAGCTGCATCCCATGGGATTAATCCTCTCTCTAGTCTGACCCCAGCCCAGATGTGCCACCAGCCCAGCCCCCAATCTACACATCTGCTGCAGGGAAAGCCCCCATGACAGCTCAGCAACATCATGAGGACCTTCAGAAGAGTGGTGTGACCTTTCCTGCTTGGGGATGGGCTTGGCCTGGGGCAGCCCTATGGCAGGGATGGGAAGAGGGAGCTCTGGGAAAGTCCCACACTCACCTCAAGGAAAGCTCATCAGCTCCTCTGGCTGCTGGGGCATGGGGCAGCATCTCCTCTCCTTGGCATGCAGGTGCTTTGGGGCAGGGGGAAGCCCAGGGCAGCCTGGCCACTGGAACAAGGTGCTGCAGGGTGTCCCCCAGTGGCTTTATAGCCTGGGTAATTTTAGCACCTCCCATGCACAAGGAGGGCTCCACCCAGCCCCAAGCCCAAAACCACCTCTGGGCTGGAAAGCAGCAGCTATGAGACAACATCTGGCATCGTTTGGACAGGCAGAGGCAGGAAGCAAAGGAAACAGCATCTGTCCTGGGCTGCCAAGGGAATCCAGCTAGACAGAGACCAGGATTTGGCCAAGACATTGGAAAGAGTAACTCTAATCTTAAAGTTATTTTTATTATTTAAAAAGAGAGAAAATGAGATTATAAGTTGCTGGTTGCCATTTGTCATCCCTGCTGTTACCTCCCACCACCCCTCTCCTTGCCATGACACGGAGATGTCACATGGATTCCCTTTCTCCACCAAAGTCATGGAAGCTCCATCCCCTCATGGCTTCATCCCAGCACCCAGCTCCTGGCTCCACCTTTAAAAGGCCTTTCTGAAACCCATCCAATTGGCCTTGACCCATCCCTCAAGCCTGTCCAGATCCCCCTGCAGAGCCTCCCTACCCCCAGGCAGATCTCCCACCCACCTTAGGGTCATCTGCAACCTTCCTGAGGGTGCTCTCCATCCCCTCACCCAAATCATTCCTCAGGGTGTTAAACAGGAGTGGCCACAGCACTGAGCCCTGGGGCACATGCTGCTTCTGCCACTGCTTTGATTTGTCCTCTTGGGAGACTGGGGCCAAACTGGGAGCTGGAGCTCCATGGGTGACACCTCCTGGTGCCTGGCAGTCAGCAGGTGAGGAGCCCCAGAGCCACGGTGGGTGCCAGGGAGGGAGATGGAGAGAGTCCCAAAGGGAGCTGAGGTGAGACAGCTGCAGGTCTGGACAAACTTCTGGGGTTTCTTTCAACTCAGTCCAAACCACTCTGGTCTCAAAAAACAACTTGGAAGCTACGCTGTTTGCAAGTCTACATCTTCTGGCAACCAGAAAATAATAAGAGGCTGATACTGTTATTATTTCAGCTTCAGAGAGGTGAATAATCAGCTTTGCAAAGAATGCAAGCTTGGCTGACTGCTCAGGGCTTTGCAGGGGCACTCAGCTCCTCTCAACAGGGTCTCCCCATGGGCTGGGATGCTGAAATTTAACTGCTCTTTGCCTTCATCCTGCTCAACCAAACACAGACTGCCCATGGAGGGGCAGAAGCCAGCCCAGCAAGGAAGCAGGAGGCCAGCCTAGGTTCAGCTTTCCCAATGTTTGGCTCAAATCTGAATGAATCACTTAGAGATCAAGAAGGGAAGCCACAGAAGCCCCCCAGCCCCTCCCCATTCCTTCCTCCCTCCCCACCACCATCTCCCAGCAGAGCTCTCCTCTCCCCAGTACAACTCACTCCCTGGAGCCCAGCTTGATGTCTTCCCTCAGCAACCTCTTCTCCCCCACCACCTACTTCCTTTAATAGCCAACTGCACTAATTACCACACTCATTAGCCTCTCAGCCCCTTCTGNACCCAAGCCAGCCTGATACATGAATTTAGACAAGCTTATCTTCAGAGCTGTCAGTCAAGCAGATTTCAAGCAACCCTTCACTGTTCACCACAGTCCCAATACTTATTTGCAATTCAACAACATGCCAAGATTTGCCATTATTATTATTCATGGCCATGAAACTTTCAGTTAGTCTGAAACCAGGCAGACTAGTTCATCAGGCTGGAGTCTAAAGCAGATGTTAGGCCCTGCATTAGTCTCTTCTTCTCTGAGGACACTCAGTTTATCACAAGCTCTTCAGTAAAATGTCTGTGGAAGAACCTGGCAGATTCTTTCCCTTCAATTCTCTGCTCCCAGGACTGTATTTATGACAAAGAGTCCCCACTCATTCTGGAGCAGCAGTGGAGTGGTACTGGGCAGTGAGTTACAGGGAGCAGGTGGGTGGCAAGCAAGCTTTCAGGTGTGCATGTAATCCTATCAAGGGACACACTATAATTACTTGATGCTTTGCTGTGCTCGCACGCACCTTGAGATGAGAACACACACACTGCTTGATTTTTCAGCCCAAGCCTCACCCCAGCCCCAGATTTTGTAAAAAAAGTAGTTTCACAATGACAAATAATTTAGAAGTTGGCCAAAAAAAAAAAAAAAAAAAAAAAAAAAGATCACACAGATGACTTAATCCCCCCCCAGTTCACAAAAGCAGTGAAGCCCTACCAGCTGCAGGCAGGGCAGAAGATAGTTTGAGGATAGTTTAAGATAATATTAAGTTTTTGTCATACTTTCCAAAGCCTGGAACTCTAACAGACATTAAACATGGAAAATCTTGATCATAACTCTCTACTTCTAAAAGAAAGGCAGAATTCATATTTGCACAAATCCAAGCAGAACATTTGATAGCTTAGAGGAGAGGACATGCTGATGTGTTCCCCAGTAATGCTTTTTCATGGAAAAGTTACAAAAATTGATCTGTTAATTACAGCTGAGCTTTATGCCTTTTAGAGTATTAAAATTCACAGTCTGACAAATTCTTCTCAAGTTACACTATGAAGAAACAGAATATTTAAATTGGTTAACACTGCCCATTGCTCAGTAATCTGACTTGCAGAAAACAACTCAAGAGATCTCTTCAGAAATATTCAGTTATCTTTCATGCAGCTCTATGGCTCTCCAGTCCCACACCCCATGCTGATTTAGGCTCCGAGCACACAGTAAGTTAGGATAGGTAACCCATACACAAGCTCCCCATGACTCTGGAGTTTTAAAAAGATTGAGTAAATACTAGCATGATTCCCACATTCCCTATTCAGCACAGCCAGGATAGGTAGTTCCTGCCATTTCCACTCCAAGGGCTGTATTTTGGCTAAACTGGGAGAAGGATGAACTGCAACAACTCATGGCAAAGCACATCGTTCAAGACTCAAAGCTGCTTTAGATTTTCTACAA
>JAAWXA010000090.1:5288-251484 GCA_038090715.1 Florisuga fusca
GCTGCGGGACGCTTCCTGGCCCTGCTGGTGTCCGCCTCTCTCCTCCGCCTGCGCGCAGCAGGTAAGAAGCAGGACACCCGGCTTTCCGGGGGGAGAGATGGTACTGCTTTTCGGAAAGGCGTGTGCGGGGCGAGGGGAGGCAGGGAAAGCTGCTCGTGGTTCTAGGGAAGTTGAGCCTATGCTATGTTCGGGACCGGCGGAGCCGCCAGCATCCCGTTGATGTTGGCTACTTTTCATTTCTTATTTCTGCTTTTGTTTGTTCGGTTGGGTGGTTTTTAATAATATACTTTTTTTTCCCCCTTTTTTTCTTTTTTAAATTTTTTCTTATTTGTTCCCTCCTGACAAAATGGAAACCTGATGTTGCATTTTTTTACGAGGGGGCGGGTGTTGGCAGCAGACGAGGGTAGCGGTGGCAGCGTTGAGCAGGGCTCGATGAAACTTTTTTCCCGACCTCATCCTGGCGCCCACGTCTCGGTCGGACGGCGGGTTTTTCGTGCCTTTCCTCGTCCAGATCAGCGCACCGAAGCTGGTTGGTGGCGACTGGAGGGAGGGGGAAACATGAGGAAGACAAAGGAAAAGTTAGGGATTCTGTGGTTGCCGAGGGTCTATAGCAATGAGTGGAGCCTCCTCCACTTCGCCCTCCCCCCAGCCCTCCCCTCGGAGTGGTTATAATGTGTTATTATTTGGGCTGTAGAATGTTGCGAGAATCTCAGCAGGAACGAGGAGGAAAGATGGGGGATTAAATTGAGTGAGTGAGGGGGAAGTCACCGCGGTTGCAGCTGATGGAGGCTCGGCGAAGTTTCTTTCTGTGTGTTTTTGAGCTTAGAGGGTCCCATTTCCTCTGGGTACTTGGGCGACCCTCGGGGGCTGAGGTCAGCCTTTGGGCTCAGGAAACACTAAGACTCGGTTCAGCGAGTTCCGCGATTACTTTCAGGGCTGAATAAACTGCCCTTATTAACATCTGACCTTGTGCCGTGGCAGCGGCAGGCGGCTGCTGAATAGTTGCCAGTTTGTCCGTCATCTCCGAGGCTAGTGCAGCCTTGGGGAGCGTGTGGAGAGCCACGGTGGTGTTAAGAGTTATAGTTACTGTAAAAGAAGCCGCAGAAACTTCTCTCAGTTTTTCTTTATTTTTTTCTTTTTATTTTCTTTTTATTTTGTTTTTCATTTTTGCCTCCACACACGCCCAAGATGTGTGGTGTTTTCTGAGCACAAAGAGGGAGGTTTAACGTTTTCGTTCTCCCTGAGATGTGAAATGCACTGGGGAGGTAGGAGCTGACGGGTTCTCTTTGATCTTTCGTGAAACCATTCTCTGGAAAATTGCCCTTTCGCCCTTTGCAGTAGATAAACCTTGCCGGGGCGTTTTACCCAGGGACAGAGTGAAGAGATGGCAGGCAGCACCATTTCCATGCTAGGCTTGTAACCCTTCCCGTGTGCTCCCCGCCGGGAGGTTCGGGAGCTCGGCGGGTAAGCAGAGCCTTTCTCCCTGAGCCTTTCCTCTTTAATTTAATCGCGCCGACATGCAGGAGACCGATGATGTCTTTAAGGAAAACTGTGATGCTGCAGATTAGAGGGGATTTGTTAATCAGTTGAACGTTTGAAAGGGCTTTTATTCCCTTTGTTGCCTTGGCTAATCCATTTACCTCTCCCCGGGAGGTGACAGATGCCTCTATTTCCTGTTATTCAGCTACGGGGTCCTGGGTCTTGCCATTTGTTGTATTACCGTGAAGGGAAAGGGTCAGTAGAAAGCTAGAGGAGGTTTTCCGGGGGGAGAGCGAGAGGCGAGCGTGTTACAGCTCGCGGATTTCGGGTCAGTTCCCGTTGCGTTTATTTTTCCTAGAGCCTTTATTGCTCCCTTTGAAGGGGGTCCGCTAACAAATTGCGCTGCCTCCGACGCCGACCTGCCCCTCCTGCCGGGTCCCGGACTCCGGGGGTCTCTCGACCCTCTGGGGCGGGAGGGGGTAGAAGGGGGCTGCTGTAGTCGAAGGCAAGTGTCTCCTCCTCCTGGAGCCGCATGGTGGAGGAGAGTCGTCCTATAGAGATGCAGAGGGAGATGCCGGGATTTCTGGCCCTGTCCCTCCTTACTTTCTTTCGTACCGAGCAGCTGAATCTGGGCTTTTTGCGGACTCACCGGGACTATCGGCACCGCCCGAGCGAGCATGGAGCTGCCCACGGGGGATGCTTAGCGGGAGAGGGGCAAAACTGGCCATAAAATGTTCGGGCTGCGATTTGGCAACGTAACTCCCTCTTTTTTTGTGGGCACTGGTACCTCTCTCTCTGCTTGCATATTCCATAATTTCGAATTTGTAGGGATATTTAGTCAGGAGACATTGCAAGTTTGGTGAGAGTTTCAGACTTCTTGTAAGAAGTATAAAATCACAAACTACCTATAAAAGCGCATTTTTAAAAGGGGATTTTAGAAAGTTATTATTTTTACTTTCTTTTTTAATGCTACTCCATAAACGATAATCATCTCAGCCACCTGTGGAAAATATGGATTCTCTATATTTGAATCGGCATGAAGTTCGAGGCTCCATTTTCTTCACAGCACAGTGGTTGAGAGCCCATCATCACAGCATGAAATACTTAACAAATTCTGTTGTTAAGCGACATTCTTCTGCTTAATTAGATTTGCTTAATGGTATTTTTTTAATCTGCAGTATTTTTTAAATCTACATTTCATTTAAACGTTTATTTTTGAAAATGTCTTTTCAGCCTTTTCACTGTTAACTTTACAATATGAGAGGCAGTAGAAACTAGACTGGTCATTTGTTGAAACTTGTGATGCTGCATGTACATGGCTGACAGGCTTTTGCTCCCTTACTATTAAATAGGAAAGAACGTTTAATGAATCCAAAATTAATACTCTCATGACCTGAGAAGTATGCGGAACATTGTGTTCAGAAAAAATTCTGTTAATGGGATGTCTGGGAATTAAACCATAATGGTAACTTGCTATGATTTTGCAAGCCTTGAAATTTGTAATGAAGCAAAATACCCTCCTAATTTTGCAGAGTACAATGTTCGTGGAGAAAGTAATACAAGTACAAATGACTTCTGCATGCCTTTAAGTGCCTAAATACATAAAGTTGTAAAATACTCCTTTAAAGTTGCAAGAGACTTAGCTATAGCTCCCTCATGACTTTTATAAGTGAGATTCAGCTCTGGAAATTGTACACAGGTCACCTGGTAAAAGTCGATACAACTTTGAATACAATAGGTCTTCACATAGGTTTTAATAAATGACATGACTACATTAACTATTTTTAGGTCTAACCTTAATAAACCTTTTCTAGTGTTAATTAAATCGTTAGATGAAGTTTATCCTTGGCTCAAGGGCTGCCACTGAATGCTTTTTTTTTTCTTTTTCAGTGTCTGGATTATGTTAGGTGTTTATAATGGAATTGCATTTTTCTCCTTAATCTCTTTTCTGTTCTAAACAGCATAGAAATGCAAGATGCAGGAAGAAAAGAACTAATTGACAGATGAAGTGAGTGAATCCTGTTTAGTGAGCTTCCAGCTGTTTGCAGGAAAGTTGATACTATTTTTGTAAACTCGCTGTACTTTGTGTAAGGTGTGAGTAGCTTTCAGAAATGTCACTGGTATTGAAATATATTTTCCCACTAATTTGAAAACTGACAGCCTTGGCCCACTAGCCAGTGGGAATGAAATGGAATAGGAAAGAATGGTGATAAATACTGAGTTCTGTTTTGAGCATTGCAGGGAAAGAAAAATTATTAAGAAAACTTCCTTTGTTTTTTTATACATGAATCTTTCTATAGATACTCTGTGTTGTGTTGTGCAGTTGCTCAGAGGGAAGAAATGCTACATACAGTATTTCATCTAATTTATAGCATCTGTCACTGTGTTCTCTGTGCAAAGGATGGCTTGCTATTTAAGTTTGTTTATTCAGTGTGAGGCTGCTGCTTTGTAAAGGAAGTTGTTAGACTCAGCATGTCTGGAAAGTATTCAGGTCCTCAAGTCCTCTAATCCAGAGACTACAGAGTAGTTCAAGCTTCAAAGAAGAGAAACAGCATTTCGCAGTACTGAAAAAAGATGAGTTGTTAATACTGTGTTTAATTGTTACTCATACTGAAGATGCATTTCTAGTGACCATTTGGAACAAACAACAATTTAACTTAAATGATTATTTTTCATTTTGCTTTTGTCTAAAAGTGTAAGTAGTTTGAAGTGAAGTGTTCTTTGCCAACTGTTTTAACTTTTTGAAGCCTTTGCCATGCACCAGTATTCATTTGCAAACATCCTTCTGGTTAGTTTTTCTGATGTTCTACACAGACTTGACTCACAACAACCAAAAATGGAATCCTCTTTGGGAAAGCTTTTTACTTTATTTTTCCCAGTGATGTCCATCAGTGATCTTTTTTGAAACTAAAAGTTGTGACTTTTCTGGTGGCAATGAGATGCTTTTCAAAAAGGGTGATATCTTAGCTATAGAGTATGACTTTGTCTTTTAACTGCCAGTGGACAAAAGCTTTCATTTAAGAACACGAAGAAATTGCATTGTAATTTCAGTGAAAACAAATCATAGTAGTAATACATTTCACTAACAGTACACAGTTATTGTGATGGCAGTAAGATTCCATCTACATTAGCTAGGTAGTCTTTGCTTAGGTATCTCTCAGGGTGGTAGCTCTGGTCTTGAGGAGTTTGCAAAGCCTGTTGAAGAAGTGTGGGTATGTTATAGACCCATGCTTCTGAGCTCCTTTAAAATTAGTTTGTGTATGTCTGCATGAGTTCTTGTGCACATGCATTGTATCAACAATGTGCCCTGCTTCATGAAACAAAGTACCTATACAGCTCTAATTGAATTATTCTTCATTTATATTGTTGTTTTCCAATGCAGCCCCGTCTGTGGTGGTGAAAAAGTGTGGTATACAATATCTGATAAAAGAGAAAAGATACCACAATATTAGTTATTCAGGAGGAGGTATTTGAAGAATGAGCATGGTCTTATGTAACTGTTTCCTCTGAGTCCAGAGCAAAGCTGACCGGTATCTCCTAAAGATTATGTGTTTGTGAGGATGCAGGTTCATGGGAACCTGAAGGTCTTTAGTTTTTGTGTTAAATTGGCAAGTGTGCTGGAAAGTAATGATAGGGCAAAAGAATTCTGCAGGGCTGAAAGACGATGTGGGCATAGGTGAACACAAAATTAGCATGATGAAAAGAGGTAAGACTTTTTCTTTTTCTACTATATTGGTTTTGCTGGAGCAACAGGAATGTGTTTTGTGAGGGTACTGCTTGCAGAAACAGCAAAGGGAAATCTGAACCCCAGCTTGGTTAGCATCTTCTAGTTAAGTCTCAGTGGTTCAATCAGGAAATTAGATTGAGTCCCTGTTAGGTATTTTGTCACTGAGCTCTCCATTGATTTCACATGGAAGACATGCATCTAAGTATATTTTACATTTGATACTTCCACTTCAGGTGATGTGAACTTGTAAAGAGAAGCAACACATACATATTCCACATTTTTTCTTGAAAGAAAAATTGCCATGTGTATACTGTCATATCTATGAAGCTTCTACTGAACTTAGTTCTGTCTTCTGATGGCTCTGTTTGGACACTTCCTTTTATATGAGCAGAATAAATGTTCAGCTCTGTAACTCCAGGTTTGTTGCCCTTTGGTCTCAACAACACTGTTCTAGGATGTTCACTTAATATTATTTTAAGATTAAATGGCTTTTATAAGTGATTTTCATTACTTTTGGTAGTTCAATTCTTTAACATTTATGTAAGTAGAATGACTTGGCTAGCTGTATAAAGAGAGGATAAATTCTGTTAAGAGTTCTCCTAAAATTGTCTTGCTTTTCAAAACAATGTATATAATGGTCTAATTGAATCAGAAACCAAACTATCAAAGGAACAATTTTTTATCAAGGTAATAATGCAGTTACAATTATTGTGTAATATTGTGTAAATAGAGGATAGATAACAGCAGAGGCAGGAAAAAAATTATCCTTGTTTCTTTAAGAAAAGTATAAAAACTGTCATCGTAAATAATAAATTTTAATTCTACTCAGCAGAAACACTCTCTTCTTCCATATCATATGAACTATAAACATAAATAAATTCATTGTATGTAAGTCTCAACAAGGAATTACAGAACTCTTCCCAATGCAAACCAATGAGATTGGCAGGTTCCTGCACAAATGGAGGAGCTGTCTCCCCTCCCTGCCTACAATAGAGTAAATAAATCTCATACCTCTAGCTTGGATGTAAAGGAGACACAAACTAATTTTTTAGGAATAAGTATCAGGGTCGAAGATAACAAGCCAGAAAAATCTTAGGAGCAGGTTAAGTCAGAGCACAGGTATTTGAGCCGTGTTTCACAGCAAGATCTTATTTATGAACAGTTCAATTTGTAAGACATTAATCTTTAACTTCTAAGGCCCTTAACAATTTGCAACTGTTGTACTTTTTTTCTTGCATGTGGCAAGGCATCATCCCTATCTATAGTACTGTTAAATGCAGTTACCTCCTTCCCCCTCCCCAAGCTCTTAAATATTTCCATCCTGTATGGTATTGCCACCTTCCAACTTGTTTGTCAGAGCAGTGGGGGGACATTCAGCAATCTGTTTCAGCCAACATCAGTAAAATCCTGCAGTTCACTTGGTCTGAACTAGCTCAGTTGATTTTGAGCTCGATGGATAACAGGTCTTCTCACATGAGCTGCTCTGCTCAGTAACTTCTACAGTGCTGTCAACAAGCTGAGATTTAGCAGGGAGTCACCAGTTCACTAGCTTGTTAAAACTGAAGGAGGCGTTTGCTAAAAGAGTTTTGCTTTGAGCAGGTAGTAAGAGGATAGGAACAGTAGCAACATCTTCCAACAGCAGATTTAATTACATGTCACATACTTTTTTGTCTCTGTCATGCACTTCTCCTACTTCATTCCTTCATGCATCATAGGATCTCCCCATAAAAATCTGCAAAACTAATTATTACCCTTTGCTGTTGTGATGTCTTCCGCAAAACTCATATGGAAGTTTACAGAATGTGGAAAAAGGGATTTGCATTTTTTAGGAGAAATACAGGAATGTTACCAAACTTTGCAGCAATGCGACGGGAAGACTAAGGCCCACTTGAAATTAACTCAGGTAGGGGCTGTCAAGTACAACAAGAAGAGCTTCTTCAAGTACATCTGTAGCAAAAGGAAGAATAAGGAAAATGTGGACCCACAGCCGAATTAAGCAGGCGACCTGGTGATGGAGGTTACAGAGAAGGTGGAGTTACTGAATGCCTTGTTTCCTTCAGTCTTTACGGCTGCCGTGGTTTGAGCCTGGCTGGTAACAAAGGACCATGTGGCCGCTCACCCCTTCCCCCACACCCCCATTAAAGGATGGCGAGGAGGAAATTCACCCGGAACCTTGTGGGTCAAGACAGGGTTTTCACTCACCAGTTATGCTCACAAGCAAAACAGACTCAATTTGGGGAAAAAAATCAATTTAATCTAATATTAATCAAATTAAAACATGACAAAGAGAAAATATAAACTAGATTCCTCACAGTCTTTCCCTACTCCGATGTGGGGCCCCTCCCACATGAAAGTCCTTCACAAACCCTTCCAACGTGTGCCCCTCCTGCTAGGCACAGTTCCTCAGGAACAAGTTGCTCCAGCACTGGCAGCACACAGAGCCTTGGACTTTTTGGGGAACAGTCCCCTGCATGGCTGCAGGTCCACAACATGAGCTCCGTGGTTGTCCTCAGGCTGCAGGTTTGCAGCTGTTTTGCCAGGGATCCACACGGAGGGCAGGTCCACAACACCTGCTCCACCATGGATGCAGGGGCCAGGCTGCCATCACACCACAGATGTAGAGAAAAATATCTTCAGGCCTCTTCTCCCTCTCCGTCCTCATTGGCCTTGGTCTCTCTGTTCCAGCATTGCTCTCTCCTCTGGTGCTGTTCTCTCTTCTGTTGTTCTCTCTCTCTCCGCATGCTGCTTTCTCTCACCACTCCCTTGACTCTGCCCTGCTCTCAACTACCATGTATCTCCCCTTCTTGAATATATTAATCACAGAGGTGAAAATCTTTTTTGTTCACTGATGTCCTAAGGCAGGGCCAGGCATCTTGGAGCAAGGAGAGCTATTCTAGCTACTCACATGAGCCATGCCTGGCAGAGGGGCCCCCTTCCCTGCTACCAGAAATGGCACCACATCAACCCAGAACAACATCTAAAGGCATCTCTCAGGAATCCCAGACCTTGGATGTAAGAAGGAAAGCCTGGATAAATTAAGACTCTCCCTTGATCGAAGAGGGTTGTGTTAGAAATCATTCCGGCAAACTGGATACACACAGATCCATGGGTTGCAGTAGGATGCACCCATAAGTGATGAGGGAGCTGGCAGATGTTACAGCTGAGCTACTCTCCAGCATCTTTCAAAGGGCACAGAAAACAAGAGGTTCTGTCTGAAGTCTTCAGTCTTCAAAAAGAGTAGGAAGGAAGACCCAGGAAACTACATGCCAGTCAGCCTCACCTTTGTCATTGGAAGATGATGGAACAGCTCATTCTGAATGTCATCTTTTAGCATGTGTCCCAATTTAATTTATTTACCTCTTGTGAGAAGTCCAATCTACACACCAAGATGAGTTACCAGGTTTATTACAACGTTGTGCAAGTTTAAGTTAGCAGGTTAATGCCAAAAAAGCTAACACACCTTCCTTGTAATACAGTGCTCCTTTTATGTACCAAAAATGCAGTTTTATCTTCTCTCTTGAGTACATTAATATTATAATCTAAATACTTGTTCTTTTGCCACAATTGGGTTATTCCCTGTTAAGTTTAACTGCTCATTGTTCTCAGGGTGCCTGTGACACTCAACTCCTGTGTCTACGGACAGCACTCTGAAGGTATTCCTGCTAAGCTTCACTACTCAATTGTTCTCACTGGTACCTATCCCTTGTGGCTGTAGATACTCACAGCAAGAAGCCCCTCCTTCCCTGGCCTTGCTGGCCTGTCCTTTCCATCATAATGTGGAGGAAAAGAAGGCTATCAGCAGTAGTCAGCATGGATTCCCCAAGTGGAAATAGCCAATCTGATAGCCTTCTCTGATGACATGACTGGCTGGGTAGCTGAGGGGAGGGCCATGGATGCTGCCTATCTAGACTTCAGCAAAACTTTTAGCACTGTTTCCCATCCCCCTAGGTAAGTGTAGGAAGTGGGGATTAGATGGGTGGACAGTGTGGTGGATTGAGAACTGAATGACAGAGCTCAGAGGGTTGTGACCAGCGACCTGTTTGGAGGTCTGTGGTTAGTGGTGGTCCCCAGCGGTCAGTACTGGGTCCAGTATTGTTCAGCATTCATTGATGACCTGAATGAAGGGACAGAATGTAACCCTCAGCAAAGTTTGCTGATGATACAAAAATGGAAGGAGGACCTGACACACCAGGAAGATGTGCTGCCGTTCAGCATGACCTGGACAGGCTGGAGTGCTGGGCAGAGAGGAACCTAATGAAGTTCAGCAAAGGCAAGTGTAGGATCCTGAATCCAGGTAGATATCACTCCATGCACCAGCACTGGTTACGGGTTGGAAACTGTCATCAGAGAAGGCCCTGGGATTTCTGGTAGACAACAAGTTAACCATGAGCCAGTAATTGTGCCCTTGTGGCCAAGAAGCCAAATGACTTTGTGGGGTTCATTAAGGACAGTGTGGCCAGCAGGTCAAAAGAGGTTATCCTCCTCATCTACTCTGCCCTGGTGAGGCCACACTGGGAGTACAGTGTCCAGGTCTGAGCTTTCTATGCAAGAAGGAACTACTGTAAAGAATTCAGCAGAGGGCTACGGGGATGGTTAAGGGACTGCTACATCTTTCTTGTAAGGGAGGTCTGACAAATCACTGGAACAGGCTGCCCAGAGAGGTTGTGAAGTTTCCTTCTCTGGAGACATTGAGAGTCCTGGAAATGATGCTGTGCCATCTTCTCTAGGGGGATTGCACTAGATGATCTTCAGAAGGTCCTTTATGACCCCTACCATTCTGTGATTATATGATTGCTAGAAATCTCTCATTTGAAGGTTAGGCTGGCTGGAATTGTGCTGGTCACTGTTGTGTTTCTCTGTATACTCTGTCCTAAATTTGTCTCACATTGCAAGGCTTTTAGTCCAGTTTAATACATAATTGACTAACCCTGATGTACTCCTGAATTTCTGGTAAGGTACAGGTATATAAGAAATAATAATGTGTTACTTGTATAGTAATCCCATGTGAGAGTGCTATGATAATATGGGATAATGGGATATTCCAAAATCCCAGTAATTATGGGATCACCAGTGCTGGCGGAATGGGCTGCATACTGAGGGAGAGGAGATACGTGTCACAGCAGTGACACCTTAGATCAGATGGAGGTGTTGGAGGGCCTTGCTGGTTCGTTCTTTCAGATGTAGATGTAGAACAAACATAAGTCTGATAGCAGAAAGATAAGGCACCTCTGAAAGGCAAAAGCTAAGAAGGACAGTTCTGGAAACACTGGTCATATTTGGGTTTGCATCAGAAATTACTTCTAATGCACGCATCAAAAGTTCTACCGAATAGAGAACAATGAGAAAATGAAAGAAAAAAAAAAAGAAAAGAAAGAAAGAAAGAAAGAAAAAAATTACTTGGCAGCCCAGGACAATAACAGCTGAATTACTTTAAAACAGGTTATGTGAATCTCTTGTATGAATCATTAGTAAACAAAACTTTTTGAAAGCATAAGAGGCCCAAGATTTCTTAGTGTTTGAGAGAATGTGTATTCTGGGAGATAACATCTGGTTTTACTGTGGTTGTTTCTAGTTTAGAAAAGTGACATGGCAGACTGCGTTATAGAAAAAAAAAACCCCAATATTACAGCTAACAATATGGTGGCAATGTTTCCATATATAGCAAACTTTATCTCTTTTTAGAAAAACAAAATCATAAAAAGGCGAATGAAGATTTTTAGCTAGGTAAGCCAAATGTAATACTGTATACTTATTTAGAGAAGCATTATATTATTATAGAATGTATGTATTATTTATTAGAGAAGCATTTTAATTTTTAATAATTTGTCTGAGGGATGCCTACCCTGAGGGGTATTTGTCAAAGTAGTGCAAAACTACTCAAACTGTACATCAGAGCACTGACTGGACAAAAACTAACCCTGCAAATTCCAACCCATTTGTGTCTGGGATGCCTGAATTGTCTGACTTCCTGTCCCTGGGAGCTCCAGGGCTACCATGGGGAAGAGGCCAGTCTGGGTGGCTTGAGTGCTGGGAGAGGAAACTCGTGGCAGCCCAAGCACAGAGCATCTTACGCTGCCCTAGCACTGTGCCCAGAGACTGCCTTGCAGAAATATTAACCCGATGGTGTGGGCTAGATATGTCAGTGTCCATTTCACAATATTGTTTTAACAGATGACTGTCTGAGGTTTGCATCCTACAGAGCTGAGAAGTTGTGCACTTTAAATAAGAGAAATTGTGAAAGTCTAATCTGCAAACAAGTGTTTTATTAGAGTTCAGGTAGTTATTGTCACCACAAATAATCTGTGTTATTTCTCTCTATGTTTTTTAGCAATTGTCGCAGTTGTTGCTAAGCTGAATCTTAGTATTCTAGTAAGTTTTGTATTGCATTGCTAGGTGGGAATGAATGATCTTTTGAAATGAAGTATGCTAATAAAACAAAGTAGATTTTTTATTTTTTTGTACAAAACCCAGGAAATGGACAAATGGAGAGTTTTGTTGATGGTCCTAAAAATCTACCAGAGCTTTCAGTGAGCTATTTAAATATTTCAAGTAAAAAATAACAAGGATCTTGTAGCATCTAGCCATAACTACTCTTCTAAATCTTACAACTTTATGCTGATATTTACTTATATGCTTCTTTAGAACCGACTTGAAACATTTCACATAAAGTTGAAAAGAAAATAAGGGAGGATGTCTATGACAGACAAACAAGAGAATTTTGTTCTTGTAAGAAATTACTGGGGAATAGGAAATAAAAATCATTGTGGTATCTTAGGAATTCAATAGCTGAAGGGTGAGCTTAAACATTAAAATCTATTTTAAAAATCATAGTTGTAGTCATGGTTAATGATTACATCTTTCATGATAGATCAGAATCCCTTACCAGGGGGAAAAGTGGTATAATTACAAGCTCCAGCAGGATCTGATCCAAACCTACATGAAGAAAATATATGTGCTGTTGTTTTTAATTTTTAAAATAACTGTGCTTCCTAGCTCTGCCTGGAAGCAATTTAATGCAGCAAATTGATGTAGGGGTTTTTTTGGTTGTTTTTTTTGTGTGTGTGTGTAATGGGTTTTTTTGTGTGCGGTTTTTGTTTGGTTGATTGGTTTGATTTTTTTCTTGTTGTTGTTGCTATTGTTTGGGTTTTTTAGTGTTTTCAGCCACACTGGAAGCAGTAGATAATAAATAATTTGAGAGTCCCTGACTGTTTTTTATGCTTAGTTTTGCAAACTCAGTGGATGTGGTTATTAATATCTGAACTGTAGATAGTAATTCAACCTGTTTTTCTAAAGTTGATCTCACATTTATCTTGTTCTCTCTGTGTCAATACAGAAAGAGGATTCAGAAATGTTCCCTAACAAGAGGTAATAGAGCACCAGTTACAGAGTTCATGATATTATGGTTTTCAAAGCAGTAAGGAAATAAAACACCACAACATTTATTTCCAATTTTATGTCTAGAGATATTTTGGATAGTGTTCTCTTGGGAAAAATACTCATATTTTTGTTAATGTGTTATTTAAGAACACATCAGGTGTAGACAATGCTTCAAAGATCAAGCCAGTGAAAGAGACAAGATCATGAAGACTTAGGAAAGACAGATTTCAGTAGTTATCATTCTGTAATCCAAAGGCCAAATTTGAATCGAAGAGCAGTTTTGATTCTGGAACTTGGGGAGGGTGTGTTTATACAGGAACAAACGGCAAAAAGCAAAGGTGTCAATTTACAGTGTGTTTTCAAAATTAAGAAAAGTAGAAAATGTTACTTTGCATTTACTGAACTGTGCCCACAGAGGTGGCTATTAGGATGTATTAGTTCAGTGTGAAACCAGAGTAAATTAGAGTAGGAACATCTTCTTGCAGACAAGTCTCTAGTGATCAGTGAAATACCTGAAATGTCACCTTTATTTGTGCTGGCCATTGGCGTGTGATTTATTGTTTCTAGAAATAAACAGACAAAAATCAAAACTCAGTACTGTGAAATTAGACTGTAGAAAGTCTTCAAGTGTCTTTACATCTGTTATGTTTTTCTAGGAAGCTCAAGATTTTCTGTAACTATAGTATGATTGGGGAAAAAAGGATGGGAAAGGACTTTGAGAGGGTGGATTATCTGTTCTGTACTGCAGAATCAGCTGTAGCTGGCATATCTCTTCTCAAAAAGCGACAGGAACACCGGTTTAGTGACTTCACAGGCAAGAAAGCAGGCTTAGTGCTTGCTTATGCTGGAATGTAATTTAAGTGGATTATTTCCCTAAAGAGTTTATGCTTCTACCCTTTGTAGTTGTACTTTTTCTTTTTTTGTGTGTGTGTGATATCTGAAACAGTTCCTCAAGTCTGACACTGTTCAAAAATTACCTTGTTTCCTTGTAGCCATTTCTCTTCTGATACCACCTTCCCTCACCTGTTTTCTGAGCCTTCCTTCTTAGACCATTTTTTCTGTTCCTCGGGGTTGTACTTATTCCTCCCTACTGGACTTGCTCCAGAGTATCTTTCATGAAGTGCACTAAGAAAACCGGATGTATTCCAGCTCAGGCTACAACAGAACCAGCAAAAGGAAGACAATTATTTCCTCTATTTACCAGATGAAGTTGTTTTTATTTCCTGAAGTGATATCTGACAGCTTTGTGGAAGGATGTTACTGCTCGAATTTCCTCCAGATCTTTCACACAAAGTTGTTGCTTAGTCTCCACTTGACATCAGCAAAATAATTTAAGAACATAACCTTCTGCCTGTCTTCACTCAGTTGTGCACATTTATTCTCACCTGTTCCATACCAATTTTTTTACTAACATTTTTTTTCACTTACCAAATCTAGAGTATTTCCAACACTTAACATGGTGGTGTTGCCTGTGGAATTCAGTAAGGGAGATATCCATAGCACTGAAAGTTGTGAAATTCATTCAGTACCCATTAATTACTGAAAGTTAATTCTCACTTTGTTTTTCCAATAAACAGGGATTTGCCTTTGTGATTTCTTTCTATTTCACCTGTGAGAATGTTATGTGGAATAGTTTTCCCCCTAAAGCTGGTTACCATCTTTATTTCCTGCTGATGCCTCAACTTCATACTATAATTCAATACAGGATGGGAGCTGTCATGCTGCATTCCTTGGGAGCTAAAATGTACTCCACAGAAACGCCTATGACCTATCAAAGTCTTCCGTGGTTTCTTCTTAAAAACAACTTGCTTTTCTGTAACCTAAGTGGTATGGTATTTTGTCGTACTGTACCAGAGAGTGATATTATCAATTTGAAAGGTAGAGTTCAAACCTGACTATGTTTTGTTTGTTTTTCCAGAGGTCATTTTTTTGTTGTTGTTTTGTTTGACTATTTTTATTTTTTTCCCTAATTCTTTTGCTTACTACCTACCACTTCAGATCTTAAGACCTCACAAATATTCTGTATTTGCCTACTTGTTGTAGGAAGTACTTCAAATTGATCTGTTTATACTGATCTACAGGGGCTATTTCTAGCTGTCCAGGGGAAAAAAATGGCTGAGCAGCACGTATGAAAAATACCTCCAAATGGATGGTTTTCTGTGACCAAATGAGCTATTGGCTATTAGCATGCTCCTTCATAATTTATGTTGCCTGAGAAACTGCTGGTATCAGCAGCTGTACTTTTTTTGCATGAGATGAGAGTAAAGCCAGGAAATTTCAAATGACGTGGCAATGGGCTGAGGTGGATGGGCTTGACTGAACAGAGGATCTCAAATATGTATGGGGTGTGGAAAGGGGCTTAAGGTTGTGGGAATGTGTAATAGCAAGTGTAGGGGAGGCTAACATGCTCGTAAGCATGGGCTGGCAGAGACTTAGAAACTTGTTCAAGTACTGTACAAAGCACCACTCTGTGCTTGGGGAAGTCCTGCCTGATACAGTGGTTACTTTTTTCTTTTTCAGGCTGTATTATGTGTAACAGTTTAGGCCCAGCAGGTACCAACCAGGCCTCTGCCTGCTTACCCTCTACCCACCCACCCCTACTGTGGGACAGGGAGGAGAAAATCGACCTAAGAGCTCATTAATTGAGACAAGGATTGGAAGCTTTTCATTCCCCAGTTCTAGTAATGGGCAAAAAACAGGCAGGTTCAACTTGGGAAGGAGGGGAGGAAAAAAAAAAAACAAAAAACACGGCCAGATCTTAATACCTTCCCCACGCCCACCCTTCCCTTCCTCCCAGGCCCGGATTACTTTGCTGCTGCCTCCCCCTCAGAGGCACCGGGGATGAGGAGGTGGGGTTTGGGGTCAGTTCCCCACACGGTGTTTCTGTCCCTCCTTCCTCCTCAGGGGAAAGCTCCTCACATTCTACCACCTCACCAATTCAGGGTCCCTCTCACGGGACAGAGTCCTTCAGGAACCCCTCCGACATGAGTCCCTCCCACAGGTGCAGTCCCTCAGACACAGACTGCTCCCGCCTGGGCTGCTCACAGATTCATGGTCTCCTTTGGGAACAGTCACCTCCTCTGGAACAGGGTCCTCTGCAGATGCAGATCCACATCTGCCCATCTCCATGATTCCTGACAGGCTGTAGCTTCACATCTGCCCACCTCTGACACTTCAGGGGCTACAAATCCACATTTACCCCACTGTGGTTCTTCACAGACATCTTCACCATGCTCATGCAGGGGCACAGCTGCCATCTCACCATGGGCTGCTGGAAAACCTCTGCTCAGGCACCTTTCCCCCTCCTTCTTCAATGACCATTTCTCTGGCATTGCTCTTCTCTGCTCTGCAGGTCTTTTGTTATATTTTTGCACATTCATTTTCCCTTTCTTGCATATGTTACCCACAGCGGCACATCCAGCTTCCCACATCTGCTCAGTCTTGGACAGGGGTGGGGCGAGGGTTAGGACTCTGGGAGCTTCCAGCAACTTCTCACAGGAGCCACCCCTCTGTCCCCCCCACATCCAAAACAGCACTGAACTAACCCAAGACATAATATAAGCAATGGCCTTGTCTTTCACCATGTGTTGAACAGCAAGGTTTAATAAGGAAAAAGCAGCAAGGCAAAGCTGAGTCTTCTGCAGTGGTTGGGTATTTCAAATACCTTCTCCAATCTGAAGCACTCAGAGTGGATAGAGAGACATGAAAGAAGTAATTTCGGATTTGCCATCTACGGATCCTGTCACTTTGAGAGACATAATAATGTAGAACAGAAGTGGATTATACTTATCTTTGAAAATATACATGCTTTTTTTTTTTGTCAGGCCAAAACTAAAATTATGAAATTACTACTTCCTTTATCTTTGTGTTTCTCTGATGTATGCAACCCTTTTGTGGGGTTAATTTGTTTTTTCTTTTCTTTTTTCTAGTGTGTTTGTTGTTGGTGTTTATTTTCTTTTGCCTTTCTTTCTTTGTTTTTTGTTTGTTTACTTGTGTTTGCTTTTGCCTTTTTGCCCCTTTGAACAGATTAAACCACTCTCATTGATTATTCTGAGTCAGTTAGGTCAGTCCTGGGCTTTTCTGTTCATACCTGCATTTTTCTAAAATACAGGGTTTTTTAGTGATTAGAATGAATTTTCAAATAGAACCAAGGCTTGAGACCTCCAAATTTGGAAAGGATCCATCCTGAGTCCCAAGAGAAAAAGTACCAACTCGTTTGTGTCTATTATTAGTCATCATTCTCTCCACTATCAGGGTTCCCCTCCTTTCTGAAAAGGCTACAGTTTGTTTTGCTGCTTTAACAAAACCAAGTTTGGTTGATTTAATGTGCTGTTTTGTGATGAAGTGTCTTTCTTATGTCATAGTTTAGCTGGTAACAAGACATTTATGAAGTGGTAAGAATTCTCTGCTCTGTGGTGAATTTAATCTCTAGAGTGGAGCAAAATGCTATTTAATTAGCAAATAAAGTAGTTCAGCTGCAAATTATGTCAAAGTTAAATGTAAAAATTTCAGTCTTCTGGTATCCCCCTAAATAATTAAGAGGATCTGCAACTGCTCAAACATATGTAATTTGACCTGTAATACAGGAAAAGCATTTCACATAGATTACTATTACAAATAGCTATTAAAGGGAGGAAACTTCTGGATTTAGAAACCAAGTAAAATTCATACTTTTGTATTTAGACTGAAAATCTATTCCTGAGGTGATTTTTTTCACTAAGACTTTTTGGACTGAATTATCATATACTATGCTAAATCTTTGCCAATATTTGAAGTTGGCATTTGTGATTTTCACTCAGGAGTGTTTTGTCTCTCATGTAACAACAGTGTTATCAGACATTTCCCTCATATTTGCATAGTTTTTACCAGAGCTTAATGTGATTACAGACATAGTAATTCAGATCCAAGCAGTGGAAGCCTTAATTTTATAGGTGTTCCCCAGACATGCAATGGAAATGCAGTTAGTTTGAAAGGAAATTCTGTATGAACCTCTGCTTCACTGTTGAAAGTTCTGAAAATAGCATTGTTTGGGATATCAGTTGCATCTGTGAAGCACTAGTGGTTTGTCTGTGTGTCACACACGTGTGCTAAAAAAAATTTACTGTAACACTTTCTCTCCCCAGCTGTATGTCAGCAGACTTTAGCAGGCATGATTTTTGATGCATTGAATTTTGTGCTACATAATAGCCTAGCACTTACATGATTAGTAAGTAATTAGTGAACAATGTCACTAATTAATTTGCCATGCTTAATTAGCTCTAGAGTGCCAGATCAGCTTCACAGAAATAATTATTAATGGATTCTCATGGGCTTTGTTTTACTTTAGCTTCAGTTACTTGAATACACAGGGCTGTGAAGTCTATTTCTGTCTTAGTCTAGTCAGGGAGACCTTTGTGTAGTATGGGTTTGTCCTCCATTCTTATATTTTTCTTTGTGTTATTATAGTTGTGACTGAAAATAAATCTTCAGGAAGATTTTTTTTCCTGGCTTCTACGTGCGTTTTTGCATTGAGATGGCGTCTTGGCCACTGTAGGTTTTATTGATTTGGCAAACAATATGAGTGAACCCCAACCATATAAAACCAAGCTTGCCTGTGTCTCTGTGAGACTGGACAATGTAGGAGGCAAATGAACCATGAGTTGTTCAGAATCAAGACCCTAAAAAACTATATTTGTGAAAACTGTCCTCCTATTTCTACCCCAGCAGCGATCTGCTGAGATGAACTTCAGAAGACCTGGTTTCATAAAAACATTCTGCATTCATAAAAATATTCTTTATTTTTCTTGTAAACAAGTTATCATATAAGATTTACACCCTCCTAAATGTATCTCTCATAATTAGTGCCACAAATAAAACTGTTTGCCAATGACTTCCAAAATTCATGCACACATACAGATTGTATGTGTGCATAAATTAGAGACCTCACTCTCTCTAGGAGTCTAGCAATGAATAAAGCAATTCTGTTTGAGACCAGAATAGGTGAGGACAGACATTTGTCTGTCACTCTTGTAATGGCATTCTAAATTGCATGAGGAGCCATGGTGTTCTGAAGGCAGTCTGTACCGTTTGTGTAAGATAGACAGTAAAATTTTAGTAAATTTATACCTCTTTGATGAAGGTAACAATGAGGTTTTAATTTTGCAAGAAGCCAGTTTCTCTCAGTGAACACGGAATATTTTTTTGCTTGAATAAAAGTTGTCCTAAGAAGAAAAAAAAGTCAGACCTACATGATTATGGTATAACTTCATAAACTGGAACTGAAAGGCCAGATATGTGTGCCAGTCACTTATCCCATTTCTGTTCACACTCATCCTGTTGAAAGGAAGCAGTATCGGTACCAGGAGTTTAGAGAAGTAGTTTACATATATATGTAGGGTGACTGTGAAGATAGTGACTTGCCTTGAAGGAACAGCTTACTCAATGTAAATACTACAAAAAGTGTAATGCCTGTCTAGCTGTTTTGAGTTGCCATGATTCCATTGTAGTCAATATAGTCACACGAAGGTTGTTAATACAGTCAATAAAAGCTTAAATTTAGGGTCTCTTAGACTTGACAGAGGATGTTTCTAGTTCCTGAAGACGTTCTAGATTAGAGGGTCTGAGTTCAAGATAACTGGCCTCCCCTGGAAGCAATATAGATTTTGCAAACATTAGTCTGTAATCTTCACCTTTTGTACATCTTTGCATTGTTGATTATTTTATTGCAATAGACCTGTTTTTTTTTCCTTTATTGAAGTGGTTAAGGGGTGCCTGAATACTAATGTTTGGATTACTTATTTATAAGTAACCTTTACTATAATCTTTCATTGTTATCTTTGTTTCTTTCCTAAGTGTAAATCAGGAAGCTGGTGTATTTTAGATTACTAACAGCACAGAGGTTCTTTGTGACATGAAAGGCAAATTGGTTAAAATTAAAGATGTTCAAAATTTGTCTTTGTGACTCTGATTTGTGCTATCCTGGTAGATATGCTAACAAACATATAGATGTTCAACACAAAATGATATGCAGGCTGTTCTGAAATTTGATAGTTTTCATTTGCCTAGGCAGCTGTTTTTCTGGTTTAGTTTAGTACTGTAATGTCCTATACCTCATGCTTATCAGTATGAGGCTTGTGGAGACAGAATTGAAAGCAAAATTCTGTGACATGATGGGATTCATGCTCAGTTCCTGAAAGAACTGTCCTAAAAGTGGCTTTTGCAACTGTTCCTGTTGCAAAGCCACTGTCCATCATATATGAAAAGTCATGGCAAAACATAAGTCTGTGAAGTACCTGCTGACTGAAAAAGGGCAAACATCATCTCCATTTTCAAACATGAAAAAAATGCAGACCCAGGGAACTGCAGGCCAGTCAGTCTCACCTCTGTGCCTAGCAAGAACATGGAGCAGATCTTCCATAAGGCTTTGCCAAGGCTTGTCGGTAACAAAGGGTTAACTGGTGACAGCCATTGGTGACAGATGGCTTTGCTAAAAGAAAGTTGTGCCTGACTAGTTTGGGCCTTTTATGATGGGGTCACATCCTTGGCGGACAAAGACAGAGAAGCAGATGTCATCTGCCTGGACCCGTGCAAAGCATTCAACAGTGTTCTGTATGACATCTAATCTCTAAACTGTAACAATATGGATTTCATAAATACTCAAATCGTTGGATAAGAAACTGACTGGATTGTCACACCCAAGGAGTTATGATCAGTGGCTCAGTGTCCAAATGGAGACGTGATGAGTGGTGTTCCTCAAGGGTTTGTATTTGGACCAGTGCTGTTTAACATCTTTGCCGGAGACATGGACTGTGGAATCGAGTGCACCCTCAGCAAGTTTGCTGATGACACCAAACTGTGTGGTGAATTCAACACACTGGAGGGAAGGGATGCCATCCAGAGGGACCTTGACAGGCTTGAGAAGTGGGCTTGTGCAAACTACATGAAGTTCAACACAGCCAAATGCAGGGTTCTGGACCTGGGTTAAGGCAATCTCATGCACCAATACATGTTGGGAGGAGAAGCAATTGAGGACAGCTCTGAGGAGGAGGACTTGGGGGTGGTGCTGAATCAGGAGGTTAACATAAGCTGTCAATGTGCACTTGCAGCCCAGAAAGCCAACTGTGTCCTGGGTTGCATCAAAAGCAAAGACAGTCAGTCGAGGGAGGTGATTCTCCTCTTCTGCTCTGCTCTTGTGAGACCTGCTCTGGAGTACTGTGTCCAGTTCTGGAGTCCCCAACACAGGAAGGACACAGAGCTCCTGGAACATGTCCAGAGGAGAGCCATTAAAATGATCAGCAGTTTGAAGCATCTCCTCATATGACGACAGGCTGAGGAAGTTGGGATTGTTCAGCCTGGAGAAGAGGAGGGTCCAAGATGACCTTATAGCAACCTTCCAATATCTGAAAGGGGCCTACAGGAAAGCTGGGGTAGTGCTTTTTACACTGATGTGTAGTGAGAGGACAAGGGGCAATGGTTTAAACCTTGAAGAGGACACTAGGATAAAGTTCTTTCCTGTGAAGGTGGTGAGACACTGGAGCAGGTTGCCCAGGGAAGTTGTCGCTGCCCCCTCGCTGGAAATGTCCAAGGCCAGCTTGGTTCTAGTGGTAGATGTCCATGGCCATGGCAGAGGGGCTGGATCTAGTTGGTTTTTAAGGTACTTTCCAACCCTAGCCATTCTGTAATTCTGTGATTCTAAGTCTTGTTTTTTTCTTTTGATCTTAGTGGAGCAAGTACACAGGAATTTTCTGTTTTGATTCTGCGGTAATTTACAGCAGATTGCATATATTCAGGTTTCTCTCTTTTTTTACTGAAGAATCTTTCTGAGCATACAGGAGCACTCAAATGCAAAGCCTGGCCAATGGCCATGTGTGGGGTGGCTTTTATTGGTCTGGTATTACAGTGGTGGTAATCCTGAGGAGGCAAATGTTCAGTTACAAGATGAATTGATGACCAAATCTAATAGTGAAAGGAAAGTTAGAAAGCTAAGCAACTGTTAAAAATGAAGCATTAGGTGAGGCACTGAACTGCCAAATGAAGTGGAAATATGTTCAGTCTGGCGTAATTAGTGTTGTAAGGAACCTCAATCCCTCACAAGGTTTTGGCCCCTCTCAGAACAGAGCTAACAATATTAAATATTTTTTTCATACCTTATTTTAGAGCTATCATTTCCTAGAAACCCTTTATTACCAAGTAGTCCTGCACAATTATGACTGACAGTAGAAATTATTTCTGACTTTTGGAGGCTTAAAGAAAGAGAAAATTCTAAGATTTTCTCTTAAACTTGCCTTCCCCCACGTATTCTTGGATTGTCAAAATAACTGAAATGCTGAAAATACTCACTGTTTTTCACTTGTCTTTTGTTTATTGGTACCTGGTATATTGCATCATTCCTCTCAGCCTTGGAGACCTTCCTGTGACTACTCTGATAAACACTCAAAGAAAAACAGATTTCACTAAAGCATTGGATTTTTTTATTTTGGTAGTTCTACTTTACAGTATTTTTAATCCTTAAAAAAAGAAGGAAATTTCTGATTTGTTATACTTCTGCGTAATAGTGCTTGATTTCACGTGAACTGACTTGACAGCCTGTGGTTGCCAAAAATACTTTATTTCTCCCTGTGCATGATAGAAACAATACTCTCGTGTCAGTGGGGACTTTTTAATATTCTTATTGTTTAATTCTTTGTAGATGAGGTGTAGTTACTGATAATACCCAACCTAATCCCTTTTTCTTTAACAGGAGAAATATTTTTTTATAATTTTATTTTATTTGCTCTGTATTCTTTAACAGTGTCTTAGAAATAGCTGTTGAAGTGTTGCCTAGCCTTAAGAACAAGTTTCTTTAAACTGGTCTTCCTAATTGCCCTAGACCATCAAGAACTAAACTGCCATTACATTTGACTAATATAATTTAGGTGGATGTGCTTCCTAGTCCATCTGTTTCTTTGCAAGGCTGGCAAGTTTGATAATGTTTTCAGGTATATTACACTAATCCTTAATGATTTGTAAGAGACTCTTCTTCTCTTTTTCTGTTATCAGAGGGTAGTGTTTAAAGTTATACAGCTCAGAGTATAAGAACAAAAGAAAACCTAATTCTTTGCATTCCAGTAAATATGAGCTTGTTTAATTAATGTCTTATTTTGCAGATTTGGGAAACATTTATGCCTGTATGCTGTGTAGTTTGACCAGAATTTTCTAACTTGGATGTAAAAAATTGCTTGTTAATTTTAGGTGCCACTATTTTTAGAACCAATAAGTATCTGCATCTTTTACTGGAAAAAAACCTGTGCTTTTGAAATTTTTAAATATTCTTTATAAATTTTTCTCTTATTGTGACACATCATGTAGAAGAAGACATGGCTGAGGAGTCTACTCTGTGTTCATATTCTTCAATTAAAAAGATGCCTCAGTTCCAATATACTTTTTAACTATGGCAACTAAATAAATTACTTTTTTTTTTGTTCTCCCTAGTATGTTTACAGTGTTACTCTTTTTATATTAATTTTGCAGCTCTTTTATGCACAGAATCTTAAATATTCAGGCTTGTTTGGATGTGATTCTTGGCCAGTTAAGAGTTCCAAGTAGATGCAATTTAATAACACTTGTGAAGTTTTGGTTTTTCTCCCACACCATCTGGTCTGTATTCCTCTCCTGTCTTCCCTTTTTTTTTTTTTTTTCTTTCCTGAGGGACAGTATTTATTAAATAATTTAAACTTTTGAGCATGCAATCTGAAAATACAGGGTGCTCTGAAGTTCCCCTGTGCAATGTGTCATTCAAGAAAGAAGGCTTTCTGTATGCAGAAGAGAAAGAACATGAACAGGAACCTGTGGACGGGTTGGAATGGCAGGAATGTAGTGCACAGTAAAGGTGTCTGTTTCTTCACAGCAAAATGTTATTTAAGCACATTTAAAAAGTAAAATTATTTAATGGCTCTGAGGTCTCCTGGATGGCTCTCTGTGTTTCTCTGCCTTCACAACACATTCTGTTATTGGAGAGTGGCAAGAGATGTTTTAGAAATCCAAAATTGCTCAGTCTTTGCAGAGATGGATGTTAAGTGCTGCAATGAAGCTTGTGGTCCATTGTTTAAATCTGGAGAACTGTTTGCCTGCATAACCTGAATACTTTTCCCTTAGTCTTTCTGTATGTTTTAAATACCTTGTTTTAGCTGGCATTCAGGTTATTTCTGGTTTATGCCTGTTTTTTGCTCAACTGAAGTTTATGTTATGTAAACTAGGATGTTTGAAGAGGTAGGTCATGAGATGATCTTTTTGTGCATGATGCTGTGGGTGTTGCCTGGGGGAAGAGTCATGTGGATTACACCTATTGTAGCAGTAGGTGGCCCTCAGCAAGCTGTTATAGGAAGACAGGAGGGAGATCGGAAAGCACCCATCCCAATTTGAGCTGTATTTGACTTGATGTCCTCAACAGCTATTCCTTGACACCTTCAGTCCAAATTGTACCCTTCCATAAGGAGGTGATGACATTGTGTGGCTCCTGTGTGGTGCAGGCTGTGGGTGGTACACACAGTCCCATTGCTGACCATACCTCCTTGGACTGCCCAGGTAGCAGCTAATTCCTCTGGTTGGGAAAGTGCTGGTCCAAGTAGCCTCTGAGTCACTGGCTCCTGCTGTTTCAAGATTGTCGCTAGCCTGTTAGCCTGCTCATCCTAGCAGATACCTTCTGGGCACTTCTTTATCTCACCTTCAAGTCTGTGTTTCAACACCATGGCACAAACTCTTCTTTTGTGCTTGCAAGCCTTGCTCCTCTTCAAGGAGGAGTTAGCTTCCCCTTGTCAGATTTGCTGATATTCATGAGCTAAATTTTCAAGCATGGCTTAGTATTTTCTTCCATGGAAACAATTCTGTTGATGTACATCTTTCAGTTTTAGATAGGAAGATGTATTTCCTTGCCTCACGGCTGTCCTTGTGATGACAGATAAGTGAACTTAACGTAGAAAGTCACTGTATATGTACTGTCTCCATTTTGCCTAGCAGAGTTGGCCAGTCTGGTGATGTTTGATTAGCACTGTCTACTTTCCCCCTATCCCTCTTCCCCAGCAGCCTGATTTCCCTCATCAAAACCCAGCTTTTAAGTTTTCCAGACTAGTGCTAGTGTCTCATCCATCAGTTTGTGCAGGATAAAGGCTTGTCTTTCACTTCTTTTTCAGTGAAGCCAGTTTATTCCGAAACAGATCTACAGATGCCAAAAACTACATCTTTAGCATGTGCCATTACTGTGAATTTCACTGGGACCTAGGACAAGTTATTTTGTCCTTTAAATTTTTTTTTATTTTTTGTATAAGTCATGAGGTTTTGGCAAGTTAGTAAAATTAAAAAGAATTAACCATATATGCGTTCACATACATATCCTGTAATTTTCTGGGTTCCGTTTTATGTGCTGTCTCTAGTAGTTGCCATGCTTTTATCCAAAAGCAAAAAATACCCCAGCATAACTAATGGAATTTTAAAAAATGGTATTTGTACTACACAGTATTTCCTATCATTTTTCTGCTGTAGTGAGGGTGATAATTTCAGGTTGGTTGCAAAAAAAAAATATAATTCCTGGTAAATCTTTCCAAAGAGAGGTTTTAAAGTTGATTAATCCTGACAGAATTCAACAGTCAGTCATTCTCTAAGAATATTAGTAGAATTACATTTTGAAATTAGTTGGAAATCAGTTTGAAATTCATTAGTTCTGCTTAATTTGAAAAGTGAGTGAGGATCTTGCTCTGTTCTCTCTTTTTTCTTGTGATTTTTACATTACTTTTCAGAACAGTGGTGTGATTGGCCTTTATTCCAAATATATGATCTTCATAAAGAATCTAAGAGATCCATCTCCCCTAGTTATATTAGAGTTTTGTTTCAAGTGTCTGGTAAATGTTTAACTTGCAATGTATGTCACAATGTGCCTCTGTAAAATGGCCTTTCAGGAGAGTCTCTGTTCCAAAAAGCCTCACCTTGAGTTAAATCTGACACCCCGGTTTCTGTAATGGACTGTAATCTATTTAAAGTTATCTGAATTTTCACCTGTGTCAGATACTTTGATGCATTTTTCCTTTGTATGGATATTTTGAGGATGCGCCACCGTAGGTTGCAGACAAGATGCATTTCAGGAGCTGGTGTAGCAGGAGGATCTGCCTCAGTGGGCCTATCTCTTTTTGTGTTTCCCTTTTGTGATTCAGTTGCTCTTTGTCTCTCAGCTTCACCGTCCTTAGCTTAGATTTGGAGCATCACAATGGAAAGCAAAAGGCACAGAAAATTCTGTACTGGTGACAGATCTCGAGAGCACTGACAGGAGCTAGTATTGTGGTTGGTATCTGTGGTGCCAGCTGCGTTCCTGCACTGAAAACCATGGAGCCCAGCTTGGGTCCAGCTAGGACAAACAAAAACCAAACCAGAATGGACAGATAAATAAAAGAATTTGCTTGATAATGGAAAAGTCTTTCTTGGCTTTTCCTTTGTTACCCAGTTGTTCTCCAATAGAGGATTTTTGAAGACTGGCTAAGCAGTTAAGTAACAGCATCCAATTCTATAAAAGTCTAGTCTCATCCCTTGATCAGAGAGAGTCCTGTGTACCTTCCCTAGAAGGTGTGCTGGATCTTCTGCCCTCAAACAGGGACTCCCGTTCAAGTGGTTACTCCTCATGGTTGAGAGCAAAGGGACATCCAGCCATACCCAGAGAAGGGTAAGAAGTATCAGATCTCTGCACATGAATTCTTAAGTTTAAGACTTTAGGATCCTTTTAGACTACAGTCATTGTATTACCATATTCTTTCTAGGTATTGCTTTAATAATTACTCTAGATCTAGTGTAAGACCAGTTACTAATAAGTAAGTTGCTAGTGCTCAAACAATTAGCCTTGTGTAGCAGTGATCTGGATATTTGATTATTTGCGCATTTTATTGTTAAGGTATTTTTCTTGTTATCCTAACACTTTGTTTTGCTTCCCTAATATCCTAACATTGTGAGGGTGGTGAGGTGATGGAACAGGTTGCCCAAGGAAGTTGTGGCTGCCCCCTCCCTGGAAGTGTTCAAGTCCAGCTTGGATGGGGCCTCGAGCTGCCTGGTCTAGTGGAAGGTGTTCCTGACTATGCAGGAGGTTTGGAACTAGATGGTCTTTAATGCCCCTTCCAGCTCAAACCATTCTGTGATTCTGTGATTTCTCTCTGGTGAAGCATTTGTTCTGTTCCCCAGAATTTATCAAGCTCTCCTTTAGTAGTGGTGGAAATGGAAGAGTGACCTTCTCTCTTATTTGACAGGCCATGGTCTGAGGCTGGAGATTTTCCAAATAGTGAGGTTGTATATCCAGTTTCTAATTTGGAGGAAATGTTGCTGACAAGTTGCTGCCCTGACAGCTCTGGCATTTCCTTGGGTTCTCAGGTTACTGTGGTACCATTTGATTTCAGTCTGAGTTTTACTTCAACTACTTGTATTGATTGCTCTGCCAAGACATAACCTGTGATCTGGAAACTGATTTTAAAATTTTATTGTTACTGATCAATTGCTGAAGTTTTGGCAACATGGTGTACATGTGACAGCTCAGTATCTTCTACGGAAAGCCTCAGAGGAAAACGTTTAGAACTGCTTGCCTTCTGGGAGCTCAGACAGCAGGAGTCTGTCAGACTTTTCTTTTACCATTTCCCTGAATGTTATTTTGGCTTGAGCTAGATACTGAGCTAGATGCTTTTACAATATGAGATTTCTCCATGGTCTCTTGGTTAGGCTGTTTAAGATACTGAGACAGGACATGTGCTGATATAGGTGGCGGTGGTGGTGGGGTTTTTTTGTGTATTTTTTTGTTTTGTTTTGTTTTGTTTTTGGTTTGGTTTGGTTTGGTTTTCTTGTTTTGTTTTTGTTTTGTTTTGGTTTGGTTTTTTGTGTGGTTTTTTTTGTGGGTTTTTTTGTGGGTTTTTTTTGGTGGTTTTTGTTTGTTTGTTTTCCCCCCGAAGGTCACTTGGAAATAGAAAAAAGAGAATTAAGATGGCTGTTTGTCAAGTGAATTTCATGCGTGGATGTGTCATGGGACTCTTTTAGCATCTTCTGAAAGTCTACCTAAACCTTGCTTTCAAAACCTTGAAGCTCATGGGTTACTCCTGCAGTTGTGTATTGTGGTGCAGCTGAGTATTGCATTATGTACTTGGTGTCTGAGTGTCTGAGCACAGTGCCTGTGCCCAGTGAAGAGGGAAATCTCTTGCCCAAAGTGTGTGTTTGTCAACAGCCACCTGAGAATTTAATTTGTTACTAGATAACACCAGAGTCAATGGTAACATGGCTCATGGGAGCTACTGGGAATGCTCGTTCAGCTTTTACTATTCTGCAGTACTATAAAGGGCTTAAGGACAAAACAGAAAAGCTGGGGGTTTTTTTTGGTGACTAACATGTATGTGTGCAGATGACGGACTACTGACAGTTTGTGAGCTTGCTAACCGTTTCCATTTACATACACATTCAAATACATTTTGCTGACCTTTTAGTGATAATTTTGATGCTTTCAACTCAATTTTTTTTTTTAAAAAAAAAAAACAAACCAACCAACACACTTTCCCACAGTGTTACTTCACAGTGTTTGAAAATAATGCAATATGAATGTTTTCACTTAAGAGGAAAAGAAGTCTTGAACCATGGAAGTTCTTTGTGTCAATGATTTCATCATTCCAACTAGAATATCTGCTGTTGTCATTAATTTATTAGGTGCATGTTCATTTAAGCACATTATGAGCTTCTTTAGTCTTACTTTTTATGTCAGTTTTTGATGTCTGCAAAAAAAGGAAAAACCTTGCTGTTAAAATATATAAGCAAAGTTTAATTTTAAGAGAGATACTTAGAATTGATGGCAATTCACAGAGACTGACAGAGGCCAGACCCTCCTCCTGGGATTTAATATGTTACAGGGAAGACCTGCTTAGGTGCATTAACTTGCTTATTGTATTGCTGACTTAGTATAAGAGGTGTTTAACAGAACAGCAAAACTTGCTTTTACTCATTTTAGATAGCTTTCCTGTACTATGGCAACAATCTACTATATGGTAAACTCATGTTTCCTTTATATTTTACAGTTTGATGCTTGACAAGTTTTCTTATTCTGCTTTGAGAATGTTTTAATCAGAATTTCTACTGAGTTTCATGTAGTTCAGAGCAAATATAACAGAACTTTTATTCTTGCCTTCCTTGACGTTGGTTTTCATATAAACTGTGTAGCAGAAGTTAGCATAAATTTGCACTAAAAGTTATACATCTGTGTTCTTTACCTGGTTGTGCTGATTAAAGTCAAACATCAGGCTTTGAATGTTGATGATTTATCAAGAGCAATAAGGTTTACCTTTAACCTGAGTGAAAAAATATTATCTTTGACAGCAAAGGAAACAAAAACACTGATTTTCCTAAACAAAAGTGTTGAAGTGTGCCTTGACCTCTTTATATAATTAAATGGAAAAAAAATAATAAGAATCCCTCTTTTCCTAGGTTCCTAAGTATTTACAGTTAATTAACTGTATTGAAAATAAAGTCTTTTTTATTGACTTCTCAAGGCAAAACAGACTTACATTCTTTTCATTTTCTTAACGAGAACACATAATGTGTCAGTTACTGGTGGGAAGAGATTTCCATTAGGCGTCAGGCTGAAGTTTGGCTTGATAACTACCAGGGTTACTTTATCTCAGAAAATGTTATAAGTGGTGCCCTTTGTAAAGAATGGCGATCCTTGTCTTCTATTCTTGTGCAAATCTTACTTGCTTAGAAAAACAGGCCCGAGGTAATGAGTATGTCCTAGTCTGACCAAGCTGTCTGACAGGGTGAGTCAACATTTCTTTGTTTGTTCAGCTCTCTACTGTGTCTAATGTGCAAATGAAGTATCAGCTTTATTTGTGAAGCGGGTATTGCTCCCAGCCTGTCTCCACAATGAAGTCCTACAGGAAGGAAATCCACAGCTGAAAAATGGGAGTTTCTCCTTTCAGTCGCTGTTGCCTGGAGGGGGTTTCTGCCTCACCTGTCTACAGCTTGTGGTGTCAGTTTTACCTGACACCATTTTTTTTACTGGTTATACCTGGTTGGTGCAGTATTCATAAACGTGCATGCCCATTCCAGTGAATAATACACATTACTCTTTGCTTCCGTAGCAACATACAGCCTTAAGCATATCAGCCATGCATGGTTTTGTTAGAGGCATCTAACATCTACAAATTTGTATCTACAAATTCTTAAAGGAATAACTAGATTTTTTCCACAAGCTCCATCTTGCAGGAAGAAAGTGGTGTGTTAGCATGAGTAGAGTCTTCGATGCCACTTTTTGTGGGGGTAAACTTTAAATTACTTTTTGTAGTTTAAAATAATCTCTTTCCAGGTGTATTAAGACCTTATGACTACTTCCAATATGCATATTTTTATATTAAAAATTAAAAAAAAATAATAATAAGATGAGATGCAGAAATACAAGTGTGGATACATTAGTTGTAAAAATCACAACTCTTCTGTAAATTTCATGCTCAGTATCACCATAAAGACATTCCGGTGTAGAGAAAGAGGGTCTTAATAACTTTTCTTGTATTCATGTCTAGGAGCATCATGTATTTTACAATATTCTATAAAACTCACAAATAACCCAGCCACTGGCTCTTTTCTTTTTGCTCTGCCAGCATGTGTCCTGCTGAAGGTATGGTTTGCTTATGTGCTCTAAACTGGAATGATTTTTTTGAATAACACAGAGGATCACATTGTATTCTATTCCTATACAAGTTCATAAAGAAGTCATAAGCTTCATTCATTTGTGATTGGTTTTCTTTGACTGTTTTTTTTCTTGCCACTCCTGCAGGGATTTGTCTCAGGCTGTTCTGACTTTGATCAGTTATTTTCAAAATCCCTCCCTTCAGATCTTCCTCTGAGTCTTGTAGATACTCTTATGTATGCTTACCAATATGATTGTGTCTAAACTGGGTATGAAACAGCACAGTATGATTAAATTAGAACCAGCAGATAACATATTTCTTGCAGTGGAATAGCTTTCTAGAAAAGAGAGGATGAGATGGCTGAAAGAGACATTTCTGTTACTTATGAGAACTCTATGAAAAACAGATGTATAGTCAATATTCTGCTCAGGAAAGGAGAGCTGTAACATGAAGTTAAAGTTTCATCTTGAGGGTTTCAGCATGGTGGATGAAAAACAGAGTCTCAAAATAAAATGATTTATACTATGTTGCTAAGGCTGCTGGCAGTTCATTTAAAGTAAGAGGCAGAATAACTTTTTAATGGATTTTGGATCAAACCCATTGGCCGAGGAACATTATATAAAATTTTAATTATTCTTATTCTCTGAATAAGTTTCTCTGGTTATTTTTTTTGTGGCTTGTTTGTTTGTTTATTTTGTTGTGTCTTTTGTTGTTTGCTTGTCTTTTGTATGGGGGTGTTTTTTGTGGTTTTTTTTTTTGGGGGGGGGGGAGGTCTTGTTCTTTGGATTTTTCTGCATTGGTTTGGGTTTTTTTCTGGTGGCAGAAAGCTTGCTCTCTGAAAGAATGTGTGTCCACACATTATTATTAGCCTTATTAGAAAAATGTCTGTGTATCTTTTGCTTGGACAGTTATGTGGTACTGGAAAATTATCTCTTCCCTGCCAACATACTGTTGGGCTGAGTTAATAAATGGTTACAGTTTTGCAGAAGTAGTATTTAGGCTCAAATGTTTTACCTATTTGCTCTGTAATAATTATTTTTAAGTGTCACATAACAGTTGGTGAACCTGAAGAATTGTTGATCCTAGACCATTCTCTCCAGTGTCTTTTAAAAAACAAAGAAGATTTCAGGGACAGGCTATGGCAATTGATATCAGATTAAAGCTTAGATTTGTAGCTGGTTTGGCCAAAATTCAGACTCATTGAGAGTAGTGTTCATGAACTAATCTAGAATTCTGCATGTTGAATAATTATTTAACCTCTAATTTAACCCTTACCGAAGTTTGTAGTCTTGCTTTGTAATGGAAGGTATGTTTTGAAATGAAGTATGTTGCCCAAAGGAAAAGAAAAGTTATGGAGAGAAATTATGTGTAGTAGGGCATGACTGTGTATGCTGGGGCTGTGCCAAGTGAAAAGTAGATGCTTGTCAGGTCTGATTAAAGAATTCCATATTGTAAGAATTCAGTATTTCAGGATTATAATGGACGGATGGAAAAATCATGAAAAGAATGCAGGTTTGGACAGAGTATTGTTTTGTTTTAATAAATTCTAAGTCTAAAGAAAAACAGAATTGCAGAGGGATTAAAGTAACTTTTTTTAAAAAAAAAACCAAAAACCAAAACATGCATGCTTTAAAGTTAGAATAACTTAAACTCCAACTATCTTAAAATAATATGTAGTATTTCTTTGCCTCTTACATGAAATTAAACATCGTAGTGGAGATGACAAGGATGGGTGAGGGAAATCTGGGGACCATCTGAAAATAAGTGTTAAATTTTTTGTAATTACATGTTCTCAGTAATAATCACAGACTTTAATATTTGTGTACACAAAATGAAAGCAGCTGTCAGAAGTAAATCTCTCTTTAAAAGAAGTCATGAGTAGCATTATTCAAAGCATACTTTTCCTTGGAAAATTAGGAGACTTATCACTGACCTGTGATTATAACAGTGGTGTTACCTCTGATTTGACATCTGCATTAAATTTCTTACCCATCGCTGAGTATTTTTTCCAGAAAATTTGTCCTTTTAAATTTTTATTCCTTAAATAGAAGTAACAGCTACCTTACAAAAATCTGTAACCACAATACAAATAGTTAAAATTCCTAGGCAAAGCCTTTATTTCTGATTAAATATGAGTAATAACGGAAAAGAGGGGGGAAAAAAAAAATTAAAATATGGACTGTACTCTTAAACACATACTGACCATTATCTTGGTGGCTAAGATATCCAGTGTACTCAGTACTATTAAGTTAGCTGCTTGCAGAACTAGTCCTACGTTTATGTCAGCCCATGTAATTTTACTTTTTATTTACTTTAAAGACTGCTCTGTGTCTTTGCTTCTGTAGAACAGTTTAACTTGTTTGCTGAATACTGATTTTTCCTTCTGGAAAATTTCCTTCTGGATCTTTCCTTCTGGAAGTTACTTGGCAACTAAGATCCAGATGCAACTATCTGCTCACAATCATTTGGAAAACAAAGTTTTCCAAGTACAACTCATTTATATTGCTTCTCCTTGCATGTTTGGGCCAGCCAAAAAGTACAATTTGAGAGGCTGCTGGATGCTGTACCTGGAGGAGGCCAGCTCAGTGCTCAGGTCAATAGCAAAGCTCCCTGTTGGCTCCACTGAGGACTGGGTCAGGTCCCAGTTTTCAGTCAGGAAACAAATTCTCTCTCAGAAGCTTCCAGTGAGCATTATTTGTAGGAGTTGTCTTCAAAATCTGCATACTCCAAATACTACAGAGAGTAAAGCAATGGGAATACAAACAGTTCCAGAAGCTTTGTCTTAATACAGCCTTACATGTAAAATTAAAATCTACTTTGCAGGGACTGCAACACTTAGCCTTGTTTCTTAGAGCCACTTGAACGTCATAGCCTTTTTTTTCTTCAGCAAACAATTTCACATCTCATTTTTAAATTAGTGTGCCTACTTCTGTGATTTTGAAAACCTTCAACGAACTTTCCATCAGTTACAGGCTGTGTTCTGGTTTGAAATGAGCTTCTGGAAGGATTAAAAATACAACAGGAAATGGAGATGGAAGGTGCATTCCTGGAAAACTCCACTACAGTTTGCAGGCTGTACCAGAAGTTAACTGAGGCTGGGAAAATTGATTTATAAATCTCCTGCAGCTTTCATGCAAATACTGGCATCAACTGAAATATTCTAAGATATACAGGCGTTGAAGTCTGATCTGAAGACTTGATAGTATACAAGTCTTTGTAATATTGTGTCTTTGTTTTAAATGCTCTCTGAGATGGAGGTAAAATGTACTTATGATCTGTCATTTGTACAATATTTTAAAAGATGCTGAAAACATTTCTTCAACCTGAGATTCTATGAACTCACAAAAATCGTGATATAAAAATAAAGATATATTAAGATCTTTTCCAAAATAAAACTACCAACGTGATCTTGAACACACTTTAGGAAAATCATGTGTGTTGGTGACCACACAAGGGAGACCAGGGTCTCTGCTTGCACAAAATTTTTTTCAGTGGTATGAGACTAGTTAAATGTGTTGGGTTTAAGTACTTGAAAAAATTTGATTATTTTAATAAAGTTCCAACTTCTTCATTTTAAAGTATAAATTCTGCCATTGTAAAAGCTACAGTAAGATATTTCACAGAGAATATTTACAATTTTGGAATATTTTCATTTTCCTTCACTTTGCAGATTCTGCTTTTCAATATATCAAACTGTTTTCTTCTAACCATGTGTACCTGTTATGTTTTTCCATGTGCACTGGTTTAGGCAGACATGCCAACATGATCAAAATACAGTGCAATATATATTAAACTACTTCCAGTCATACTGGATTGATTACAGAAAAATTAATTTGAAGATTAAAAAAGTTTCTAAAAGAGTACAAGACCAAAGCAGCACATGATAAAGAGAGATATTACAGTGCTTCCAGGAAAGGAAAATACACAAACAAGTGAAAAAAATATAAAATAACTATTGCACTATTATAGTAGAAAAGTACAATGCCATTAAAAAAAAAAGTTAAACTCCCTTAGTTTCACACCTACAGACAGAGAAATTCAAACTCAGATTCTTCTGCTAGCCTTAACTCTGAGTATACATAGACTCACACTGACTGCTGAAGTCAGTCTCATACCTGAAGCTGGGAAGCCAAGCAGAAGCAGCACAGATGAAATCAACAGAAAAATGTTTTAGAAATAGTTGCATGCAGTCGGTTGAAGGAACAATGAGGCCCTTGTCATTCTGTCGCTTTTATGTAACACCTGGAACATACATTTAAGAGAGTTTGTTGAACCAAACCTTTTCCATTTTCTCCACTTCCCTATCCCTATCTGTATCCCTATCCCTATTTCCCCTCCCCTTACCTTGAAAGGGCAAGGTAAGGTGGTGAAGAGCTGAAGATCCGAGTCACTACTCACATTTTGCAGTTTTTTTTTTTTTTTTTCTTCCCTACTGACAGACTCTGAAATTGGGGAGAGATTAGAGAACAGGAGTTGTCTCTGAAAGTCAGTGCTTTGTAGTTTGGACCAACCAAGTCCTGAATACAGTGTGTTCTATTACATAATAAATTAAGAAAATTACCAAGGAACCCTGGTCAGCAGTAAAAAAAAAATCTGCATAATCTTTATCTCATTATGTCAAAAATCAAGTGTGGGAACAACCACTAGTATTTCTTTTAGTATCAGATTTTACTTAATCTTTTATGATTGTGATCCAGTAATGCAAATTCAATGAATGAAAATGTAAAAACCGATTTTATTTTGAAATGTGTAGCCCTGCTCTGCTTTCATCTTGAAAAACATGAATTGGGAAACATTGTCAAAAAAAGTAATTTAAAAAAAATTAACTCAAGATCTGGTGTTCTTCATGTGGCTTCATTTAGGCTTCTGAAAACAATTGTGGCTATATAAATAGATAAAGTACTTGGACATACATTAGGCTGAAAGGATTTTTATGAATTTACTAGTGCTTCCACTTTTTTTTTTTTTTTTTGTAAATCAGAACTGAAACTTGCAAGAAATGTACTTGGTTATAATTTTATATTTTCATTATACAGTGTGATTTCTGGAGCTATAGGTGCGTTTCATTTAAGTGTTTAAGACTGTAAAAAGATTTTAGATAGTAAAATTATAAAGTTTTTTCATACCAAAAATTACCTGCTCTGAAAAGTAATATTCCCATTAAGATGATGTCGGAACAGATCGGCTTTTACATAAAGTTTCCACAGGATTAATTAGGAATTTTTATTTTCAACTTTTTCTTCTGCAGCTATGGCATGTTTTAATGGACTTCTGCGATGGTTTTCACAGCACAGTAGTTTGCAGGTGGTGATTGCAATTTTCCTCTTCTGTAGCTTGGGTTACCTATGGATGTAGATCAGAATAGCAGGTCAGAGGAAGTAAATGATGGCTTTTATCCTGAATTTGGCATAGTCCAGGCAATGTGGTCACTGGGAGACAGTTAAATGGTGTCTCTAGTTGTCATATAAGAAGACAAAATGGAAGTCAGTTTGTCAGAGCTAATTTATAATCTCAGGTCTTTGAAAAAGCAATGATTCCAAGGACATTGTGGCTGAAGAGCAGGGCAGCAATGATGATGTGCTGGGGATGCTTTTTAACTTGGCTGGAGGCAGCTGTGCTCCAGTGTGTAAACTGTGGTTCCATCAAAGAGTCCACATTTACTCTTTTTGAGAAGGAATACCTTTAGTCAGGAAAAACATATGTTTATGTAAGTGGAAACTTTGCAGATGCAACTCAAAATGCATAGAGCACTTGTTCAATAAACTTTTTACGGACTTAGTAGCTTACTACAATAGCAGATTCTAATTATTTTAGGATTAGGAAGGTACATAAATGGACTTTGTTACAGTCAGTCTTTACTAGTAGAGTTCTTTTACATACCTCTTTTAACATATGTGAGGAAGTCTGAATGTGTTTAAAGTGGCTGTCATATTTTATTTTATTCCCAGAAGAAATCTATAGAAGGAATCTATACTTGAAATTGTTCAGCTTATTTTGCATTAACTAAAACTTCCACAGTGTCTCAAGTAACATACTAGTTAGATGCCAGAGAACACTAATATGAACAGAGAGATGTTGGGACTGCATGGCAGTATAGGAAGGTATGTTTATTTATACAGAATCACAGAATCATACAATGTCTGGGGTTGGAACAGACCTTAAAGATCATCTAGTTCCAATGCCGCTGTATGGGCAGGGACACCTCTCACCAGACCAGGTTGCTCAAGGCCCCATCCAACCTGGCCTTGAATATTTCCAGGGAGGGGGGATCCAGAGCTTCCTTGGGCAACCTAATCCAGCATCTCACCACCCTCACAGTGAACAATTTTTTCCTAATGTCTAATCTAAATCTCCCCCCTTTAGGTTTAAACCATTGTCCCCTTGTCCTCTCACTACACACCAATGTGTGCCCTACCCCAGCTTTCCTCAGATATTGCAAGGTTGCTGTAAGGTCACCTCAGAACCTTCTCTCCTCTAGGCTGAGCAACCCCAGCTTCCTCAGCCTGTCTTCATATGGGGAGGTGCTCCAGCCCTCTGAACATTTTAGTGGCTCTCCTCTGGACATGTTCAAAGAGCTCTCTATGTCCTTCTTGTGTTGGGGACTCCATAACTGGACACAGTACTCTAGATAGGATCTCACAAAAGCAGAGGGGGAGAATCACATCCCTCGACTGACTGTATGTGTATATTAAATTTTGATATAAAGGGAGGATGTTGGTACTTCAAAATGTTCTCAGACCAGGCAGTGAGTGAGAATACTGATTGTGCTCTGAGGATGCTGATCCCAGGTTTCATCTAAGTCTTGCTTGTTTGGCATGGGTCATCTATCCTAACTTTGAAAGTAGTACCTTTCTTTCCTGGTATCAGTGTCAATCTCTTAATTATTTCCTAGCTTCTTTGGCAAATAAGAGGTGCTGGTCTTTAAAGTACTGAAATAAATGCCATAGAAATGTGGCCAAGAAATTGTTGTGGCGTTTTTTTTTCTTTGTAGGTTTTTTGTTGGGTTTTTTTTTTTTTTTAATTGTTTGTTTGCTTGGGTTTTTTTTGGTTTTGTTCTATGGGAGCAGATATGCATATGAATATGCTGTTGGAACACATGTCAAGACATGTCAAGACTAGGCAAATCGTGTTAGTAAAAATGTATGAGATTGTTTAATTAATTTTTCTAGTGATACTAGTGCAAATGTGAGGAATGAACAATTTTTCATTTGTCAGTGGTTTAGTGATATATTATCTAGAGTTATAATTGAGAGGTCACATGTCTAACATTTTGCCTCCAAAGTTAACCTTTTTATTTTCTTATTTTTGCTTGAACAGGATTTATGCCTGATTAAGTTACTGTCTTTTATCATAATTAAAGAAAAATGTTGTAGGGGGAAAACTGAAAACTCTGTTCAATGAAAAACAGATTCTTGTGCCTGTAATGAAACAAAAGCCAATCTCTATAACACACGGTGTCTCCCACGCCACCCCCTCCCCCACCCCTGTTACCACCCCATCAGAATAATCAGCAGTCAGAAAAATTTATCTGCTGTAAGAATGATTCAGCTGTCCTGAGCTAAGGGTCTGCGGTGGGAGGCCACATATTTTATCTTTTCAGAAAGAAAGTAACATGCTTCACATGTTGCCTGAGATCACAGGAAGGGCAGCTCCAGCAACAGTGCTTATAACCTGTATTTGTAAACTATCTTGCCTGCTTACAGTTCCTGCCAGAAACGGATTAGCAGACTTTAACACTACCTCTCTTCCATACAGCCAGGAGAATTACTGTATACTGTGATTTATAAAGGGCTGCTTTTTGTGGTGCCTTAGAGTCTCATTTTAAACGAGTGTGCTTGGAAATTTTTTTTATTTTTTTTATTTTTTTAAAATGTGTGCTTCTGGCAAAAGAAACTCCAGTGTTGCTGTCAGTTTTTAGATAGTTGAAGTGACTTTCAGGCAGTAACACATCGGATAGAAAAACTGCTTCTAAGTATCAAATCAGAGAACTGAATAGATTGCAGATTCTAAAGTCTTTGTGTGCAGCTTTCACTACATTCTTTGCAATTATAGTACATGAAACTTGAAATATGAATCAATACAACTGCTGCATATTTTCTCTCCTTACAACCTTATATATTTACATATGGTGTTATAGTAACATTTTGACCCAGACTACAGAGTTAATCTGTTTCAGGGTTTTGTCACCTCTTAATGTTGCAGTGACAATCACATAAGCTTTCTCATCATAACATAAGCTGATATATAATCAGAAATTACCAACTGAGTTAAAGAGCATATTGTGAATATAACCTTAAAATTATGTTAAGAAATAATAAGCTGTGTTTCTATTTGTGAATGTGCCAGTCTGGATTGTGATGTGGGATTTCATTTCTAAGTGTTTGAAACACAAGTAGTACAAGTCCAGTTGTGAGGATCGTGAGCGTTGATGCTTTTCCCTGGTTGTTCCCCTTTGTACTCAGTCACAGGTATTTGGCATACCTATGACAGAGGGCCATTCCATTTCATAATTCATAACCAGATCAGAAAAATCTGTCCCAAAAGCGGAAGTATTAATATAAAACATTATATTTTCCTCAGTGTTTCTGAAGCTGTATCTTCTGTTTCAGAAGAAAGGCTCCTGATACACCTAGACTTTTGCTCATGTAACAGTAGTGTCAAATTATTACTAATTTAAATACAAATTGTTCCTGAGGAGTTAGGTGGCTGAGTCTAGTTTGGAGGTAAGATGGACTGATCCGGTTGCACATGCAAGGATTTCACTGCTATTGTTAAGCTGACATCTCATACTTTAAAAATCTAACAGAAGAGATTCTAGAGGGAGAGATATCAATGTCTTCTGCCCACGGAAGGGGACAGTCTCACCTTCTTGTTTTTCATGTGTTAAAAAAGCTCTTTACTGTGTTTCTGCTTAGAAAGAGAACTCTCTGTTTAGCCAGGTAACTAAAGAAAAATGTTGGAATATTGATCAGTGCTAGCATACTGGTTTTAGATTGAGAAAAATCTGCTGCTTAATAGTAATAATAAAAAGTGACATATTTTATTTAGTATTTCTTCATGTTCTCACTAATACATAAGTGTTAGGGCAGGAAAATGGACACTGGAAATCAGCAGTTTTGTTTTTTGGGGTTTTTTTTCCTTAGTTGGCTCAGTTTATTTGGAGTTTATACTGATTGCCAAGAGATGTTGATTATCACTTTCAAAGCCATCAACCTGAAACAGTATAAAATGCAGAAATTTCAAAGGTATCAAAACCCTTTGTGGTTTTTTCAGTTGTTAAATGGCAGCAATGAAGATGGAAAGTTTTTTTAATAAGCATAGTGTTTGCTATATATTTCACATTAAGAAAGAATTTATGTATCTGTACCATATACTGTATCTGTGCCATTTACTACATATTCTGTCAGGGAAGTTCAGGGAACTAAACGCTTCAGTATTGCCTATTGGTTTTGTCTGAAGTCAGAAGGTTTATCATGTATTGCTAGTGAGATTGGTTTGAGCAAATATGCCTGTTTTCTCCCAGTGTCCTGCAAGAGATCCGTGATCTTGCCAGTGGCTCCAGCTTAGCTATGAAATACAAGACTTAACTGGTGAGCTTCAGTGAAGAGCTGGGTGGAGACAGTGATACCTCAGCTAAAGCCAGAGTATGTCTACCCTGCTAAACCATACACAGCTATGAAGATAACACACTAAACTTGTAACCCTGTCATTCATCTGAGGTGATTTTATCTTTCTAATGGCTCATCTTTCATCTGGCTTACTGACAAGGCAGAAACGCAATCTCTGCTATGCTGATGATCACAATATGTTTCCTGAAGTCCTACATATGGCAGAATTTTGCTTTGTTTATTCCTGATTTCTGTATAGAGAGGAAGTATCTCAGCTTGATGATTGGGTTCCAGGTCAAATGTACAGGGAGGGAATGTAAACTGAGCATAAGGCTTTGAAAAACCTTGGGGCAATAACCCTGAAATACTGTAATGCCTATTAAGAAGCCACTCAGAGTGGACCCATAATTAGCATAAGAAATGAGAAGTCTTGAGGAAGCCTATTGGCTTCTAATTTTTTTTTTTTTAATTTGGTCCATAGAATTTTTTTCTCATTAACTTGCTCTTTCATGATGTACAAATCAGAAGTGAGAAGTCTCATTAGATTTTTTTTGTTTAAGTTCTGTAATTAAAGGATATTTGTTTCTTTTGCTACTGTTTTGGATTTTTTTTTTCAGTTTATAAGGATTTTTTTGTCTTTTTTCTTTTGTTTTTTTGTTGTTTTTTTTTCCTCCCAGCGTATGCACAATTTTAATATCCATATTTAAGCATCATTAGTAGAAAGTGACAAATGATAAATCAACATCAGTTCCCAGCTAATCTGCTCTGTATTAGCACAAAGTCTATATGCTATTTTTAGGATTTAGCTTGGGAGTTGCAATGAAGGGACTTCCCTTTGTATATATTAATTGCAAAGCAAGGTCCATCAGTGTCAAAGTGGATGGACCATCATTGGATAAGGAACTGGCTAGATGGTCACGCCCAAAGAGGTGTGATCAATGGCTCAGTGCCCCAATGGAGATGTTTGAGGAGTGGTGTTCCTCAAAGGTCAGTACTCAGACCTGTGTATTTAACATCTTTGTTGGTGACGTGGACAGTGGAATACAATGAGTGCTCTACATAACACCTTGTAACTATGAACACACTGACTGTCCAGAGCATAGAACTTCATGTACACACTAATTTCTTGCTTGCCTGAGAGCCTAACTATCCTTCCAAAAGCAAACAGTGTAGGACCAGTACACACCCAATCTTACCCTGACATAGAATCAAAACACTCTGGGATGCAGATGAGAAGATGAGAAAGAGCAGGCACGTGTACCGTACAGCGGCAAGATAGCAGACGAAGTGTGTATGTACAGAACTTACTGAAAATAACAAAGGATCTTAAAAATTAGACATCAGGAAGAAACTCTTTCCTGTGAGGGTGGTGAGACACTGGAACAGGTTGCCCCAGGAAGTTGTGGCTGCCCCCTCCCTGGAAGTGTTCAAGTCCAGCTTGGATGGGGCCCTGAGCAGCCTGATCTAGTGGAAGGTGTCCATGGCCATGCAGGGCATTTGGAACTGGATGATCTTTAAAGTCCATTCCAACCCTGGCCATTCTATGATTCTCTGGTTCTATGAAAGGAACTCATGCCCATAGAGGGCTGCACTGTTCATATTGGGATATAATTCTTGTAGTTACTTAGCAATGAAAGAAAATATCCTGCTGGTGCTTTTTATTTTTACATAGTTGAATTAAGGGTTTGGGATTTATTTTTGAATGTTTTTTCTGAGCCACTGTCATGATCAGATACAATAAAATGTCAGTTTGTGTAGAAAATAATCTCTTTGTGCTAAAATGAAAATCTCTTAAAAAAAAAGAAAGATTGAGCTATGTTTTGTGTAGGAAGGTGACTGACCTCTTTCTCCTGCAATTCAGGAGCTTTTGACATAGAAATGAGGGAAAAATTAGTAATTGGAAGCACTATTTTGACTTTTCATAATATGCATGAAAAAAATTGCTCTCCTTTTGGCCAGAAGTGAAAGAATTTCTGGGAGGGGTGGGATAGGAAAATAAGTCTTACTCCCTGTCTTTCTCCTTCCATCTCCCTTGCTCACTGGCGTCTATTCCAAAGTAGACTGTTTCCCTTGTGCACAAAAAGGAAAGAGTTGTGTTCTTCTCCCAGAAGTTCCACTAGGGTCTTTGGGATGTGCTTTATGTCCCATGGGCTGTGGGCCGTAATTCAGCATAAACTCACTTTTCAGCTGTTCACTGACTGGAGCAGAAAGCCTGTCCAAAGTCTTCTTTGCCTCTCTGTCTCTGCTGTAGGGAAGGTGAGAGACAGGTGGTATCTCCAACCAAGGAGAATCAGTGGAGCCACAGTAGGTGGAATGCCAGTGGGCGTCCTGGTTTCTCTTTTGAGCAGAAGAGGGAACATTTCTAGCGCATAAACAGTAATTCACCTGATGTTTTCTGTTGACTCAAAGCCCTGCATTGGCTTGTTTGTCACATGATATTAGGGACCAAAATTTGTTTTCTTTCTCACTGGGCATTTTCTGTCTTCTGATGTACTCTTTGGAGGGAGGTTGCTTGGCACTGCAAGTTAAATGTTCAGTATGTATGCAAGCAGAGATGGGTGGAGGAATGGAACCCAATAAAGTGATATAAATCTGAAAGTCTGACTATACAAAATAATACTTCTGTCAAAAGGAGATTTTATCCTTTCTGCTTGTAATAGCTGGTTCTAGGTCATACTGATGGGAGTGGGTCTGTATGGAACCTGGAAGTAATTATGTAAATGGGAACATAAAAGAAGCATATTTGTGCTATTTTTAAAGAGAAAGAAATGTAAACTTTCAAATATTTACAGTAGATCATGATAAATGGGCTTGTCAGCAGCCTAAACTTCCCCCTATATTGAAAATAAAAATTAAAAAAAATTAATATTATGAAAAGATTATGAAAATGGGGATTTAAGGATAAATCTCTAAGCAGCCTCTGTTTGGTGGCAGTTACCTCTGTTGTCTCTACATTCCTTTATGATAAATAAGAGTTTTAAGATTTTTCCTCTTGATTTTTAGATAGCCAGAGTTATTTTTCAACATGCTTTTGTTTTACACCTTACCTCATTCTTCATGTGAGTGGTTCTGCCTTTTTGTCAGATTGTATAGGGATTCTTTTTTATAGCTACTACAGCAAATCAGGATGCCTGACCTGATTCTCAAACCTCTGAGGTTTATTGAAATTTGGCTCTATATGTTTCCTCGATTCCTGCAAAACTTTCAAGAGAATTGTGCATTTCTGTACTCAGAAATATCTTTTAGAATATGACTTTAACTGCCTTATCTCAAACACCACTCTGCACTGTGTCTGGGACAAATCCTGCAGTGCAAGGTGCAGAATTGTATTTGCTGAAGGCCTTGTACAGCAATCAGTGATACACCTCTAGTGAAAAATGGGCCCATTTCTCTTCCTTGATCTCCAAGCTGGACAATTTTACTTCTTTTTAAGGAACTTTTATGAGCAATTTAAGGGATTTTACAAAAAGGAAATTGATGCAGAGTAATATAAACAATGTAATAATGAAAAAATGTGAATGTGAAATTCTATTAAATGCTCACAGCTGCAATGTGAAGTGTGTGGGGTCGATTGAGACCTCAGTTTACAGAAAAGGTTCTTGGGTCTTGAGAAAAAATCTGGAAAGCTTGCTGTAAATACGTTGTGCTTGCTTTACTAGTGATGCCCAGTACTATCATTCCCTATTTGAATATTATTGGCCTTGAGGTGTGTCTTTATCTTGAGAAGTATGGGTATCATCAGGATCCTGTGCAGTGAGTGGTTGCTGCAACTGTATTTAAATGTAATTTTTTACTCTACTCATGATTTAATTATGAGCTTTTCCTCTGCTGAAACAGAAGTTAATCCAGTTTTCACTTCAGAGCACAGAAAGACACCTTAACTTGTCACTACCTTTAGTGAAGTGCCATTGGAGAACATAGAGCAAAAGTGTCACGGTCTTGTTTTTTTAGGCACCACTTTTGTTTGAGAATATCGTATTTGTGAATATTTTGTTTGCAAAAACACCTTACACGTATGTTTTCTGTAATTAAAGTACCAAAACATCATTGGCCACATATCCACCTAATTAATTTCAGTTTTTCTGCCTGAAAGATATTCTATTCTTGGTGTTCACATTTCCCTTTTGAAAGAAAAATGGAGTAGTATAGTTCATTGCAGGCTCAGAATATCTAAGAGATACCAAATAAAGCTGTAAGGATCCAGCTCATACCAGTCAGAAAATAACGCTTCATGTATATGGCAACAGAGATACAGAACCAGTAGGCAAAGTATGTTTGGGATGCTGCTTGTCAAGATGTCATGTCAATGGGTTATTTGGTCCAGGTTATGCAAGAGTAATCTAGTGAGGGATGCTAAGCATACATCCACCACAAGAACTTCCTGAGCCTGAAAAGAGTTTGAAGCAGGATGACTGCTAACAGGAAGAGTCATACATGAATCTAGACTTGGCTGTTCTTAGAGACAGGGCATTGGTCTATATTGTACTTTGATCTTATGCAGTGTGACCAGTTGTACATATTAATTTATTTCTTACCAATTTTCTCTCAGAGTTGTTAGGTGGAGTAAGTTTTACAACTTGTTCCAGGTTTGCACATTAAGGGATCACTAGAACTTGCAGAAGCTGTTAAACACCAAGAAACCACCTTTTAGTTCTGAAAGCCCTTCAGCTACAGGCAGTTAGTAGGTGTGAGGTTGTTCGGGAGATAGCATTTTAAATGCCCATTTCTTTCTTTTTAATAGGCTTTTCAAGACAACTGCCACAGAATGCTATGGGAGACCTGGTACTTGAGGAGGTAGATTGTTGGCTTGACACAGCCTAGCCTTTCATATTAGCAAGTACCTGAACAGTGTGACAGTGATTATGATTGCATGGGTTTCAGGTGGTTTCAGCACTAAGAATTAGTAGTAGTCCTCAGTGGAAGAATCTGTAGTTTACCTTTGTGACTTAAAAGCATATAATGTATTTTAGGTCCCACATCAAAAATAGTGTGCATGGTGCATACCACAGGGGTGAGAAAAAATAATTATTCTCAACAATGTATGGTTGTAAAAACTGATGGAAGAAGTGCTTTCAGAAAGAGAACAGTTTATGTTATTGTTTAAAAAATACATGTTATATTTATAATTTGACTTTCTGATGACAAAAATCTGCTGGTTTTCAATAACTACCTGCCTTCCATGTGAATGAAGCTGCAGCATTATCCAGTGGTATTCTTTTTGGAGTGGTAAATCTATTACTCTAATTGCAAATAATCCATCTATTAAAATGGATTAAAATCATAACTGTTCATTCCTGGGTTGAGAGAGAAGAGCATTCTGGCAAGAAGAAAAGTGTTTCTTTGTATTCTTGTTGAAATTATTACTTCTTTCCCCTCTGGGCTGGGGACCCACCTCACAAACAATGTCCAGGGAAACACAGCATTTGTGAAAGGCAAAATGATGTTTGTCTGCCCTTTCCTTCTTTATTATTGATTAAGAAGGTCTGGAATGTTCTTATCTACCTGCCTTTTGTTCACTTTTTGCATTATTGCAATTTCATTGCTTTGTTTCCTTGTTCTTCATCAAACAAATACTTATGAAGGTTGAGTGGCAATGAAGAAAAATAAACTTGAGTGAGCATCAGATCCATGGTCAGATCCATTATCCTCAGTACAAGGCAAAGTATGACATGTGAACAGTATTTATTTTGCAGTACTTGCCACTGCTTCACAGTGAGAAAATCAGCAACATGGTAAGAGAAGATGGGCTTGTTAGTATTTCTTGGGTCTAGCTGGGACACATAAAAAAGAACGCCCCATTCCTGTGTCTTTATTAAAGAGCTATTGGAACTTGTCAAGTGTGGGGTTTTCAGAGCATTGTACTTCTGTCAGAGCAGATCTTTTTGCACCTGGAGCTTTTTGAGGTAATACTATGAAGTAGTCCTACTTGAAGTGGCTACAGGTTCTCTGTAGTAAACATCTTGTCTTTGACCTTATTACTTAGCATGAACTTCCTGACAACTAACTGAAAGCTTTTAGAAGACAGAGGCAAGAAAGGGTAAATTTTCTGCCATGTCGTAATTATTCCTTGCACTAATTTTTAAAGATACATATAGGTTTTGATAGCTCTCAGAGCTATGTAAATGGAACTAAAGTTACAGCCTGGTTCCTATGCTCACCTCTTGTACCATGCTGAGGGTCTTACATCTCTATTTTGACAAATGCATTTCTCATTTCAGATGCTATGATTTTCTTCCCCCTGAAAAATACTGTCTTTGGTAGCAGTGTTGCCTCTAATGTTGTATTTCTCTGTTGTTTGGTTTTGTTTGTTTGTTTGTTTTCTTGAGAACACAGAAAACTCCTTTTGCTACAAATCCTGCTTCCATACTTGTTCCCCTTCTGTACTGAAATACTGTAGCTTCTTCCTGAACAGGTCTTGGGGGGTGACTTTTTTTTTTTTAGTATGACATGTTTAAAGACTAGAAATGAAGTTTACTTCTAACATTCGAAGAATTAAAATCCAGATAATTCTTTTATTGTATATAAAGCATAATACTTGTGAAAACTGCGCTTAGTTTACTGTGTTTTATAGTAAGGTCTCAGTTACGTGACAGATGGGAGTCTAATAAATCAAGCCAGAAGACACAACATAATAACTGCTCAGAGGAGACTGGTAGAGGACATGGTAATATAAAATGCTGAATTATAAAATTACACCAATGCTATAAATCCAAGGTTAGTGCAAGATACTAAACAAGGCACCCAGAGTTATGAAGTGTATCAAAGAAATTGGCTGCACACACTTTCCTTGTGAAGTTAAAGAAATGAGCTTCAAAATAGATAATCTGTGAGTACTAAGCCCACATACCCGTTGCTTCTCTGAATACGTATTTAGTTCTTCAGATTTTGGTAAAGTTACATAGGATTGGATTATGTTGGGTGCATGTGCACACACAGACAAACACACTCCTTCACTCTTACCTACTGACAGCCTTCAGCACAAACCCACACACATACACCTCTTTCCTTTGCCACCTGCATAAACATCTTTACACCTCTCTATGACACCCCACACCTACATACACACACAATTATACCCACATATATTCTGTGCACTGCACTACACAACCCTAGTCAGGTGGGGAAACACAGACCTCTACACATTTGCCCCTGCACACTCTGCACACGTGCACCTACACATACTCCTCTGCACATGTGCACAGCTGCACACAAATCCCATCAGACAGTCATGGCAACTCACATCTCCTTACACATACACACCCCCCACATGCATGCACCTGCACACAGTTAAGATGTGTGTCCCTATACCCACACATGCACAGACATAGGTGCTCATCTATATCCAAGTGCACATACCCTCCTAAAAAAACCCCCACCCTACATGAGCACCTACACCCATTCCCAAAGACACATTCCCCAACACAGACACGCACACCCCACCATACATGGATGTGCATATGCACACACAGAGAAATATCTACCAGCCTGGGTTTATATTTAAGAATAGGGATACACTTCTTACAGGCACATTTCACCTACTATTGAGAATAGTGTATTATGTTACAGCTACATCTCCATAGATTGCCTGTAATGTATGACCCAGCTTTTACTTATTACCAGGTAGTCCATAAATGTTTGGTGGGCATTAAAGAACAAAATCTTGTTTGGCTGGCCTTTTGGGGATAGCTTGAGCTCAGAACAAGACTTTTTCTGTTCTTCATCAATGTGAGAGACAAAGCTGTGATTACATGCCTTCAAAGCACAATCTTACAAAGTGCCGTACAGAAACACTCCAGGCAGCCCTGATGGCTGTGGGCAATGGAAGTCTTCCAACTGCTTTCTTCCAGCACCAGCGTGAGCTATGCCATTCTGTCTTGTGTGTTTCTTATACTGGTCACTGTACTTTATTGTTTTATATGCCTGTCTTTGATCACTCTAAGAACTAAACCACTGAATTAAAATGTGTCCTGAGCTGTTGGGTGTCATGGTTTAACACTGGGTCAGCAATTAACCATATGACAGATGCTCTCTATTAATACCTCTCCACTCCCTGATAAAGAAAGGAGAGAGAAGCAGAGACTGACTGAGAAGCTTGCTGTTAATTTCAGTAAGTACAGCTACTTATGAGAGACTAAGCTGAAAGCAAAATTACAAGACAGAAAATTAGCTTTACCCTGGCCCAAACCAGGACATTCCGCCACTTACTCCATACCATGTATGTCATGCTCCAATCATTACTGTGTCTTGTCCCTAATTACACCTATACACAAATTATTAGTACCTCTCTACACAAAAAAACACTAAGCTAATTTACTATATGACTGCAGATGTTCATCTATTGAAGCAGACTGTTAAGGCAATGATTGTCACAGTTCATGTCCATGGTCCACAGGTTGCAGTTGACAGATGTCAACTTTGAGGAAATCACTAGATGTGAGTTATGAACCTAGTTCTGGTTTCATAATCATGACAGTATCCTGAAAAACTCACAGAACACTGTTAGTTTATGCAATAATTCACATAATAGCAATTAACATGGGGCATGAGTCCACAACCCTCCAAAATTCATGTTCCTCAGACTAAGTTAGTCAAGCAAAAATTAGATATTCTCACCCAGTGTTAGATTCCCTTGAGGTACACATTGTACTTCTCCGTCCTCCATCATCACCCAAGTATGTCCAGGCCCTTGAGCCAAAGCAACCCCATGACTGGGTTTGCCTTTGCCTGAAACTTTTTTCCCTAGCAGATTCTTTTCATGCACCACAGGTACTTTGTCCTCGTCTACTGTGTGTAGAAGATCTGACTGAACAGGACCAGCTTGGTTGCTGGAACCCCTGGTGTTAACTAACCAGGTGGCTTGTGACAAATGTTTGTCTGAATTTTTAAAGGTTTCCACCACCCTGTTGCCTTTAGGGTAGTTTTGAACAGTCCATTGTACCTCACCATTTTCCCTGAGGCTGGTGCATGAATGGGGATCACAGCATCTCTGCTGCAATAATGTCATCAATGCACTATTTAGGTAGCAGTTGGCACCTGCTGGTTGTCAGCTTTCAGCAACCCCACTGAAGAAGAATCAACTAAAAGGCCAAGCGAAGTATGCAGCCATTCTCTATTCTCAGTCTTTACAGCTGTTACACCAACGGACTACTCGTACCCTTTTGGGTCCTTGAAGTCACCTCCCTTGAGGCAGTCTATACCAAGGATGCACGGAGCATCAGGGCCAGTCACTATAGGGCATGTATGCCACGTAATGCCAGTGAAGCTCACATCAGCCTTCATGACACTTGGTTCTTTGGATCAGTCACTTCAGATATGCTGGCAGTGCTCACCAGCCGTGTCTGAGTTGTGGCCTTCCATGAGGGGGGGCAAGCAGTGGCTGCAGAGGCAGAAATGGCTGTGCTGTCTTCACAAGATGTACTCATTTTCATAATTGTGGTAGTTGTCTTACTCCTCACCAATATGTGAGAATATATTAGAATACCTATCAATATATGAGAAATGTTAATAATGACAGTCAGGAGAATCATAACTATCATAAGCGTAATGCTATTTTGAGTAACATCTGGTCAGCTCAAGATGAAAACGAGTGGTATAATTTCCCAAATTAAAACTGAAAATGTAATTGCCAACGAAGTTTTTTATCTCTGTTTGAAAAACCATTGCACCGTGTACCACACTGTATATTAGTATTGCAGATGATACAATGACTACTGTTCTTAAGCAGTGCTTGTTAAAGATAAATGACATATTAACACTAATCCCAGCTGCAAAGCAGCATATTTCATACCCTGAATACCAAAGGTACAGTATTAGTGGTTTAATTTCCAACTCTGTACAATTTCCAAAGGAAAAGGTTTGATTCCCACTCAGTGAAGCCATCTGGGTATCCTCCCACTGGAGTTGGAATTCAAACTATTCAGGCAAATTAGTCGAAATTTGAACCTGGGCTCGAGCTAATTAGCTTAAGTGACGTAGGGCACCATAAATCTGTCACAGTTTAACGCTGGGTCGGCAATTAACCACATGATAACCACATGACAGATGCTCTCCATTAATCCCCCTCCCCTGCCTGATAAAGAAGTAGAGAGAATATGGGAGAGAGACTTATGGGTTGGAAACTAAATTACACAGCCTTAATGAAACTGTCATGATAAAAAAGGAAAAATTACTAAATGTATAAAAATATACAGAAAAACAATACCACATTCCTACTGCTTTCCCCCCAGTAATGCTCAAGTCACCAGCAAGGCTGCAGGGCAGCCCTGGGAAAGCCCAAGCTGCAGTCCTGGAATCAGCAGCAGTTGGGAGCTGGAGGCAGGAACACAGATTCAGGCTGGCACGGATCAGGACCGCAGGCAGACGAATAGACAGAATCCTCCCAGGATGCCGAAGCAAACAGGGACAGGTGAAGAAGGGCCAAACGCAAGAGTGAAGGGTGAAGGTGAAGGAGTTTGACCCTCGTGATCCCTCATTTTTATACACAGTATGATGCATATGGAATGGAATACTCTGTCTGGTCAGTTTTAGTCATTTGTCTTGTCCTCCCTAAAGAAGGGTTGCAGGTGTTACCCCTTTACTCTCTTTCTCTTTCCAGAGCATAAGATGTTCCTCAGAACTGAGCAGAGGCCTTGGTTCTGCACAGCATTACCTAACCATAACTATAAACATTGAGTGTTATCAGTCGTAGAAGCAGACACTGACTGAGAAACTTGCTGTTAATTTCAGCAAGTGCAGCCACTTATGAAAGACTTAGCTGAAGGCAAAATTGCAAGATAGAAAATGAGCTTTATCCTGGCCCAAACCAGGACACTGGGAAAATAAAAAACAGTTTTCCTTTAAGATTTAGAGGATGACAGACTGTTCAGAGTGTTTATCACCATACAGAAAGATACTGACAACAGTTTTACAGTTTACATTGAAAACAAAGAGACAATAAGTACAGTGAAATTAGGGCAGCCAGGGATTCCCTTGTATAATTTTAACAGTTATCACTAAATAATTTAATGATTATTGTATTACAAAAATATATTCTTCCTTTACAGAGGACTGTGCAACTTAAAAGGTAACATTTACATGTTGAATGCAAGTCCAAATACGTTTCCTGCTGCTTCATAGATAGAAAAGAAGGATGGAGGGCAGTGAGATTTACCTTTTCTTGCCTTCTTTTCAAGCTAAGCAGAAGAATAAGTCCCTGTATCCTGAAGATGCTGAGTGTTGTTCTTTGTTCCCCAAGTTCTGAGTAGTGCAGAAATCTATTTTAGGTGAGAAAGAGTAACTAGAATGTTTTAAAAGTTCTTGGTGGTGATTTTCAGGTGATAGTTGCCTCTTGAAGAAGAACAACCTGTAGTTCGCTGTAGGCTGTGTGTCAAGTATGGTCTATACTCTGGCAGTAACGCCACAACACCTGGCAAGCCTTCTCTTCATACTGTACAGTTCTGTACCATTGATGAACTTGTGCAAAACCTGTGAGTCACTGACTGATAACAAGAAGACAACAGCAATGAGATGGCACCTTCCATCGTAGTTTTAGGTATTCTGTTTGTCTACTTTAGTTAGTGAGAAGAGGTAGAATGAAGAGGTGCTTTTAAGAGTATCTTAGGTGTGCTCACATAATGAGCATCCATGAGAGGAGCATGAAGGTGGTTTTCTATTAAAAATTCTAAATTTTTCTTCCAGAAAATCTGTTTTGTAAGAAATAGATTGAATTCATAAGGCAACCGTTCTTGAATACTTTCTGCTCTGCTATATGTGGCTTACACACTTCTGGCAGAGACCCAGGTACTGTGTTCTGGTTTTCTTGTGGTTTAAATTTTCACTTGTACAGATGCAAGTTATTAATATACAGTTAAATTTAGCAGCTATTGTTATGCTTAAATGCCAATTTTATGTATGTTCTTTCTCTTTTGCTGTTGTTTTTTCCTTATTACTAGGTTTTGAACACCTATATGATAAAAGGTTGTAAACATGAATGTAATTAGCAGTACAAAAATGTTTGGAATGACTTAGTTCCCGATCCTGCAAAAAATTGCTTTTTTTAGCACTGTATTGTGAACAGCTACTGCAGGAGAAAGGTCTCATTTTGTAGGATGTGCTGAAAGTTAAAATAAACTGTTTGTAGTAAGTCAGGTTTTAAAAATTATTCTCATCTTTAGTTCCTGTCACGTTTCCACAATAAGAAGTGAAATATGATGTTTTTTTCTGAAACTATAGTGCCACTGAAATTTTTATCAGAGTCCCATGTTTTTCCTTCAAAAACTATCGGTCCCCGATATTGATGGTTTTGATGTTTTTTGAAATTAGGAGAATAGGAAAGAGTAGTTGCATTATTTATACTTCAGTCTATTTGAAACTAAGAATATAGATTTTCAAGGATTTCTTGATAAATTTTGTGTTTGTTCTTTGGGATATTGCTACATATATGGAACATCTATCTTGAGGACCAGGAAATACAGGAAAACAGCTTTACTGGGGAAAGCCAAATAATAATTAAAAATAAATAATATTTTCATCTTAGTTTCTTCCTTTGATATAATATATATTGAAATAGTTAAAATGTGTTTTAAAGATACATAAATTCACTGTTGTTCAAATGATGTAACAATGTTGTGATTTATTCTTACTCTTGTTCTCATTTTTAATCTGGGAAATAATATCCTATGTAGACATAGGATATGTCCTATAGAGCATTTTACATTTACTTTTCTAGACATCAGCACACAAAAAGTTGGCATTACTGCAAAACTCTGCAGAAAGAATTCAGCTGCTGTAGTACAGACAATACTCTGAAGAAAGACATTCTCCAGAGAGCTTAGTGGGATGGGTATCTGTGTCTGGTTTTGTCCTGGGCTCTTTTGCTCATCTGTTACCAGGATTTAAGAAATCTGGTTTGGTAAGGAAAAAAAAAGGCCATCTTTTCTTTCAGTGTTGCTTTATGGTGTGCTTTCAGAAGCTTAATTTGTGACCCTGTCTGCTAGGAACTTGTTTTGGAGATCTTCTGGTGTCAGAGCTTAAGAGTGAGACTCCATAACTGGAGCGATTACTGGGGAGATACGACTTTGGCATAAAGCCTTGCTGAAGTCAATAGGCATGTGACAATACACACTAAGTGGAAGCATGAAACACATCTCTGTAACCTGCACTTCCCATACAAGTTCACTGACACAAATGCACTTCACCCTACAAAAGAGACAACTGACATCATCAATGCATCATACTCTCAAAAGGTGCCCAGCATCTTTGTATCTAACAGTAGCCTCACAGGTGAAGCTGCTACGAAGCATGTCAAGTGGTATGTATGGCCCTTCCTTCATGTTTATTCACTGTCTCCTTCCTCCTTTCTATTCCTGCTTAACTTTCTGGCTTATGGTAAGATGCCATTATAAAGGAAGGTTTAATCAAAGAGATGACTCTTGCATTTAGATCTGAATGAGATATAACTGTATGATATCCTGTGACACAGAGTTTGAGAAGTATTTTTAAATGTGATAAATGACCTTCTGCTTTTCTGTGCTTTAAACTCTTGCTTAACTATTGAGAACATTGTAAGTTAGAAATTTAAATTCATCTTGAAATGAATAAGCAAATGAAGCTCTTGCAATATGGGTTTTATGTGCTTATAACCATCCTTGCTGGTTTGTAAATGTGGATCTGTGATTTATCCTCATGTAATCAGAACTAAATAATCTGTTCTAGAAAAGAAAAAATACATTGATTTCAGGAGCAGTTCCTTCACTGCAGAACAAAGGACACTTTTCATTTGCTAGCAGAAAAGGAATAGTAAATGTACCCGTGTCCTTTGTGAATTCTGTGTGTGTTTTACAGCAAGATTTAGCAAAAGCTTAATCGTTATATGTTTGAAAACACCCTTAAGATCATTGAGACCCACCATAAACCTAATGCTACCAACTCCACCACGAAACCATGTCTCTTAAGTGTTGTGTCTGCATGTCCTTTAAGTACCTTCAAGGAACTGTGCTCAACCACTTCCCTAGGCAGCCAGTTCTAGTGCTTGGCAAGCCTTTCAGTGAAGAAATTTACCCTTTTATCCAATCTAAACTTTCCCTGGCACAACTTGAGTCTGTTTCCTCCCATCCTATCACCCATTACTTGGGAGAAGAGACTGACCCTTCCCTCTCTACAGCCTCAAGTAGTTGTAGGGAGTGATAAGGTCTTCCCTGAGCTTCCTTTTCTCTCAGCTAAACATCCCCTGTTGCACCGGAGACTCCTCACAGGGCTTGTTCTCTAGACCCTTCATCAGCTTTGTTTCTCTTCTTTGGACACATTCCAGCACCTCTCATGTGTACAGCCATTATCTTACTAAATTTAATGATTATTTTTTTCTTCCAAGAAGTTTTCTTCTACTTTCCTTCCTCAGCTTTGAGTGGATGCCCTTAGGTTAATGTTTATGGCCTCTCTAACATAGTCTGTTTGTTTACAGCAGATACTGTGTTGGTGATACAGACCCATCAGGATATTGCTCACACCAGGCACTGTTACATTGGGAATATCTCTGTGCCTACTAATCAGAGAAATAATAATTCCACTTTATTTGAGTGCATTTAGTGGCTTTGAAAAAAAGAAATAGATTGAATGTTTTGTTTACGCTGTAAGACCTTGATATACCAGAGATATTATTTCTCCTGGTTTTAGCTTACTGTCTTTAAAATGTCAATATTGTATTACTACTCTGGTCTTTTTCTTTCACCTGTATGTATGCTTTTTGCTGTATTTTTGACCTTATGCTTGAGAAAGTCTAATTTCATTTTGCCCAGTTACTCTGTTTTTAAAGATCTCTAGAAAAATCTAGGTGATGTATTAATTCCTCTGACAGTTGGGCTTCCTTTAGGTTTCCAGATCTTAATTTCTATGAATATATTTATGTGGTTTGTGTATTCTCTGGTGTTAAATCTTGAGCTATTTAGGTTAAGACTGTAAAATTTCTTCATTCTACAAATTGTCTTTTTACCCAAAGTTATTTTTTTTCCTGTTCCTCATTTGCAATCAAAAGCTTTATGCTGCAAGCAATTAAAAAATTCTAGTGACAACTGAGACAATATACAGGCATAAGTGTATCCAAGAATATCTTGATTTAAAAGAAGTTCTTCTCCTCCTCCTATATGAAGGTGGCTACTGAGACACAGTCTGCATTACCAAGTTGAGTAACAGAGATGGATTTGGAAGGTAACTGCCTAAGCTAAATCAAGGCCTCCACATACCAGTTTAAGAAGGCTGGTGTTCATTTGTATTGAGTGTTAGACATTCATCTCCCAATTGTCTGTTACATTCTTAATGTTGATACTTCAAGAATCTAGTTTGTTTGGTTTTCTTTTCTGTTGGTGGTGTTTGGTTTTTTTTCCCCTGGTGCTATATCAGTGTAAACAGTTGTTATATCAGGTTGATTCTGTAACTTGATACAGGTTTGGCATGATGATATTCTGGTCCTTTTCTGTATAATACAACTCTGGACTACTTACAATCATGTTCTCAGCTCTCGATAAAATGTTAATGATCCATGGTTTCATATGTCTTTCTGGAGCTGTATGACAGACTTGCACATCTCCTTCATCTGTGAGTAATCAAAAGTGTGACCTGAAGAGCTGTGGGGATGGAAAGCTCACTTTGTTCTGTTTTCCCTTATGTAGCTATTGGAAACTGTTGAAAAGTCTGTAATTGTATTTGGGTTTTATGCTCAGATTGTGAAGGCAAGGCATCCTATTATGCAATGATTTTACCAACTAAGCCTCAGTGATAAAGTTGTTTTTCTGGTAACCTGGTAATAGTGACATCTCTATTTAGATGTTCACATCTTGTTTTTCCCTTCATAATTTCATTTAAGCTGGTTTCCCTTTCCTCTGCCTGTCTCATTTTCACATATCCATCTAAATTTTTCACAGTTGCATTGCTGTTGCATATTTTTTTTCATTCATATCTGTTCTGGCAACTGTTCTAGCATTTCTTCCTGATATGATTCTGCCCTGAAAAGTATGTCTATACTGTTAAAATTTTGACTCCTGTAAAATTCTATTTTCTGTTGATCAAGATGTCCTTCCCAGAGGTGGGGGTAGGAATCTGAACAAGCATGTTATAGGCTGTATGTAGGAAGGGGCAGTGGGGGTTTAGGACTACTCCTAGGGGGGCCATGGGCAGGCCACACCAGAGCAGGACACCCCCAAAAGGCTGCAGCCCACAAGGAACCCAGATCATGCCAGGAACACACCTGAGGGAGTGCAGCCTACAGGTAGCCCATGCTGGGGCTGAAACAGGGAACAGGAGTGCAGAAACCATCATGTGAAGCTGCAACAGACTGCTAAGCACAGAGTGTCAGACAAAATCCACGAAGTGTACACATTCATCCTCCTGTATTGGCTGTTGCTTTGCCAGAGCCACGTGGATGCAGTAAGCTTAATCTGTGCTGAAAATTAGGAAGCTGAGACTAGGCAAGAAAATGGATATTTCTTTATGTAACTGTTTGGTTAATAGTTTTATGTCTTTTTTTTCCTGATGTTCAAATCAGTGATCAGAAGTTTGAGTTAAATGGCAATGAACTAAATGAAATCAAATTCCCCAGCTCCCAGCTGTTTTGCCTGCAGCAGGATTTTACTCTGAAAAATCAATATAGTCAATATAGATATTGAAGAATAAATGCAGTATAACTGTGTAGCACAACTGACTATATTCTAGGCTGTTTGATGAATACATTAAGTTTCACTCAGTGAAGTGTGACTTTTTAACACTCTAACCTCTACTTGATTTTATTCAGAATACCCAGAGCCTGGGCAATTCCCATGAATACATTTACAGTGTATAGCTTAATGTTTAGGCACTTTGTTTTTGGGTACAGGGTAATGGGAATAGTTTAATTTTAGTTTTCACTCTCATATACCAGTGGCATATTCCACCACAGTTCCCCCTGGTGAGGGCACTGCACGGTTTCCTGCAGTAGTAGCTTTTAAGTAACTTGTATGTCTTTCTCTTTTGGGACAAACAAGTTTCCTTCTCTTCATTAAAGGGTAGTGCTGTGGTACATTGTAATACATTTACCAACTACAGTGCTGTTTTTTCGTTGCTTTGATCAGGAAGAATCTTCTTTAGTGAGGTTTTGTTCTTAAAAGAAATTTCTGAGGATACACAGACTTTGCCAGGAGGGTATGTATTAGTGGCAATAGTGTTAACATGCTATATGAAGTTAAATAAATCATACCTGTTTGTGGTTTCATTGTAGACCTGATCTTGATTTGACTGGAGACGTAGTGAGTTAAAAGTAAGGGGAAGAAAAACAGAAAATTACACAGCATGTACACAGCTTGTTTGTTTGCTCATCCTCACAAACTAGTATGATAGGTGTGTTAAAATCTAGGACAAAATATTAATCCTAACACAATTATCTGAGGCCTAAACTTAGCCTTTGAATCCTCCTTTTCCAGCCCAACCATAAACCGAGAAGTTGTTGCAGGCAGACATAAGGCAGAGCAACATTCTTGGGCTGAACTGGAAAAGCAATCATTTCCTGGCAGAGAACACACTTGGTCAAGTTATAAAGTAGTTTCAGAACAGAGCCAATGCTATCAACTTTTATTAGGGCACTGTTTATCTTGGGCCTTGTGGGAGTAAAAAGAAATGGAAGTTTTAGGTAAAACCTTGTGCTGCATCTAAAGGTTCATGCCTTTACGAAATATGGGAATGGGGACAAATGTTTTAATTTTTAATTGCTTTCTTTTCCATTCAGAAATTGCCTTTTGTCAAAACAGTAAGTTTAAAAAAAGTGGGAAAAAAGAAGAGTAATTCCATTTCAGAAGTCCACTGTCTAGTAGATGGGCTTAAGAACTACATGATGCATGTAACTGAAAAGCAAGCTATATGCTTTTAGAAAGAAAAAGGGGCTATAAGCACTTTTATTGCAACACTAAAAGCTATGATCTTTGTTCTCTAGAGCAGTGGTTTTATGTTGCTATGGCCTAGCTAGTGGTGTTTGAGTTTCAGAATCTGGCTCTTCATCTTTAGCCTCTTCACCCAAACGCCTAGAAGTTGTCACACCTAGCCAAGGATTTTAATTTTCTGGTGTGTCTTCACTGCATCTAGATCTGCACCAGGAGTGCTGGAATCAGCCAATAAACTCATCTGAACTGAGCTGTAACTTTTCAGTGCAGTGTTTGGAACTCCCCAGATAATATTCCCTAGAGTTCCATCAGCTGGTCTCACAGTGAATTAGGCCACACTCAACACATATTTAGATTTGATGTTGCAGTTAAGGTGATGTAACATTGCTACTGCTAAAAGGGGCAATCATTTTCCTCTGGCCCCAGCTGTTTTCCTCCAGTGCTGCTTTTGGACCAGCATTTATTCCAGAGTTTCATGTGAAATTTAGGTCATGTGAGACAGTCTGTGGCCGGGGTGACATGTCTGCCACCTTCTTACTCAGGCAAGACCCAGCTGAGGTGTATCCTGCTGGAGCCAGTCCACATCTGCTGGCTGAAGTGCTAAGCATATTGCTGGCTTCTTATTTCCTCCTCTTTCTGGTGTTAATCACTATGGCTCTTGGTGGTCATATTCTGCACTGTCTCAGGGACTCCTTTTTCACAGCCAATAAGTTGTAACAGGGACCAGTTGGAAGGAAAAGTGTGGAAGTCCAAGTTCTTTATGAGCTGTTGAATCCAAGTGGAAAAAAGCAGGTTTCCTAGGACTATAAGGAACCCCCTGCATCATGGAGTAGTTTTTTGTAGTTGGAGATACTGTGCCATATAGACCCTTTATAGCTTATCTGTGTAACTTATCAAAGCCTGTTTGAAAAACATCTAATGTTTTCTTGCCTCTGCTACTTCCACTGGAAAGGCTTTTCTAGAACTTGATTGCTTTAACAGATAGGATTTTTTTCAGTTTTAAGCAAAAGCTTATCCACTCCTCTTTTATATCTGTTTATTTTTGTGTAAGCAGTTACTTTTTATACTGAACTTAATTATCTTGAACATTCCATGGAGTGCAGATAGAAGTTATCTTTTATTTATTTTTGTTATGGAAAACAAGAAAATCTAGTTTCCATATTTTCTGTAAGTACTGTCTCTCAATTTCTTATTCGGCATCTATCTGTTCCATTTTCTGTTTCATTCTTTAATGAATGTGGTATTAATTAAAGGTTCCATATAAGATATACCACAGTGGTATTTATTATGCAGTGTTGCAATGTCTCACCCCATACCTTTAAGGTTTTTATTTTCCTGTGTCACATCTGTAATGTACTAGTGCATTCAGACCCATCTTCACCTCAATTATATGATGAGCTCCCAGTATATAATGGAATTTTATTTTAGTCACTAACTCCATGATTGTGGTATTGATTTATTCAATTTTTGTGATCTGGCCCTCAAGGTCATTCTTTTCAGCCATTTTATAGTGCCATCACTGTACACTGTGATTAAGTGATTTCACCACCAAACCTCTGATATTCCAGCATTACCAGTAAAAATAACAAGCAAGACTGGTCTAAGCATCCAACTGTGAAGAACTTGCCTAATGATCCCCTATCCCTTTTAACCCAGTAGTTGGTACCTCTCATCAGTACTTATTACCATATCTTTTTTGACTTTTCTTGCTGTACCTGATTATTTATCTGATTCTGTGCATAACTGTCCACATATCAGATGCTGTAGATAAGCTAGAAGACACTGTCTATAAAATCAGTGCTATTATTAAGAGAAACATATTGGGTAAACCCATTAGATTTATTATAGACACTGTATTATATATTTCTTTTATTCTGTTTGCAATTTATCTGCATATTAATAATTCTTTCCTCAAAAAAATATGTTCTGAAGCCTTGCCCATTACTGACATCCTGGCCTGGAAATGCCTGGATCACATTTTGGTTACATCTGATTGTTTATATTCTAAATGCTAGCTGTATAAGGCACAGTCCTGTCAATTACTTTTTTTACATAGCTGATTGCTTTTCTCATTCATATTAGTATTTCTCCTTGCTTTTCTTCCAGTGCTCACTGCTTTTTTCCTTACTGCTATAGTCTTTAAGTGGCTGGTTTACCTTCTTTTGTGCATCTGATATAGAAATTACAGATGCATCTCAACCTTTCCCCCGTTGCTCAGTGTAAGACTCCTCTAGTCAGTCACACCAGCCTTACTGAGAGAAGGACATTTCTTCATATTTTCAGCTGGAGCTGAACTTCATTGTATCTCTGGCTTCCTGGAAACACAACGGTAAATCCAAATCATAGAAGAAATGCAACTTCCTTTCCTATACTATCACTTCCAGATAGCGAGGTTATTCGCAAGGCCTTTCTGTCATTCCTTCCGTTCAGAAAAGGAAGGGAAGCAGTAATGATTGCCAAAATAAATCTGATCATAGAAAGTGTTTTGTTTCTCTGTGGAATTGCTTTTGTTTTGTCTCCTGAGACAGTGCTATGCTGACTTGGTCTGCTGTTTCTTGAACTGTGTTTTCCTTTCCCCCTGCCCTGTTAGAAAAAGAACAGAAGTTACCTGAAGTGTAGATAACCCTGCCAAAACTGCAAAGTGAATTTTCACTTATTCTGCCAATACGAATATTATCCTAGAGGAGGCAGAAATGTGATGCATAGGTAAGAATCTACATACAATGAGATTTTTAAAGTTCGCCTAAGTGCATTTCCAAAACATGGAATAAGGAACACAACAGGAAATGGTGAAGCTACCTCTGCAGGACCAGCAATGAAACTTTTGCAGCCTTTTTTTTACCTAGAATTGTCGGTCGTATGATATACTAGATGTTTTCTGGATTATTTATCTGCACAGCATTGAGTTCATTGTGCTCGCCTTCCGTATTATACAAAAAAGATTTTGCAACAAGCAGATGCATATTTTTATGACATAGTCTACTGGGTAATGAATAATCACAAAGCCCTTTCTAAAATATTCTTTAATCTTTGGGTGGCTGAGCATATATTTCATGCCTTTACTAGGTGGAGAGTAAGCTAGTGCTATGTTCTGTGCTTTTATCAGAACTGAAGATTGTCTCAGTTGGTGCAAGCTGTAGTTCTTTGCTTCATGGACTTTTCATCAATCTTAGGTACACATTTCATCAAACTGAACATCTGTTTACCTACAGGCATTCGGTTCTCATAGTGTTGTCACTGATCTTTGAACATTTATGGTATCTCTGCTTTGGATATTGCTGGGCTAGATGTCTGACCAAAGCAAGGTTTTTGATCTCACTGCAAAACTTAAAATCAGTATTTGTTCAAATTTGCTTTTAAACTCCTACTTTGGAATTGTTTGAAATTCTTTTCCTAGTAATACATATTTTCAAAAATACTGCTAAGTTAGGTCTCCTCACGTGACTATGCCATAAAGCTCCCTGAATCACAGTGGAAGTTTGATACCGCTGTCATCTACAGTGCAATGATGAGTTGCAGCAATGCAATTAACACAAATACTCATGGAAGCAGAAGTAAAAATTGGTAGTCACCTTTTGAGAATCTAAAGTGGAGATAGGAAATTGCCACTGTCTCAGTGAAAGAATGCTCACCAATAAAATTCTCTCCCCAATAAAATTTCTAACTTGTATATTATGGAATTAAAAAAAAAACACAACACCAAACACGCAGCTTTTTACATAAAGGTGATACTTAATATTTTGATTCTATTTTGTGGGGAAGAAACATGAAGGACAGTCTGAGTCTCTGTTCAGTTACCATGTGAATTAGTATGGTTAAGTAGCCTCTGAACGTTGTCCTTTGGAAGGCTGTGGAGAAAGGGCAACAGACTTAAGGGAAGGAATTCCCATTAGGGCAGTGTAGCTGAGAGTTGGTGAGAATCCAGAAGAATATATTTCTGGTGATAGCAAAGCAGAAAGAGACCTAAAGAGGGGCAGTATAAAGGGAGAATATTGTGTCTAGAGACCTGTGAAAGGGGAGGGACAAGTCCAGGTAGCTGCTTTTCCATTGGAGGAGGGTAGGGGGAAGAGGGGGTAATTAAAACCACCCATGTCCAAAAGGAGGACTTCTGACAGTAAATTTACATTTCGTTTTTCTTCAGGTTACATTTTAACCTTACAGTGATGAAAGAAAAGTGAAGAGCTGTAGGTTCTTAGGCCTTTGTCAGCTCAGGTTCTGTTTTATTAACAAGCAGTTAATTAAATGAGTGTGATTTATTATAGTTTGGTGGCTTGTCACTCGAAAAGATCATCTCTGTCAGAGGTTTGCAGTATACAACACAATTCATAGGCACCTGGATCCTAATGAAGATAAATGTATACCTATGTTAATGAATCCATGGGAAAATATTTTCTTATTTTCCCTCAAGGTATTTCTTCTATTTTGAAGTTTATAGTTATTAAAAGATGAACTTTTAAATTAAGAACCTCTTTTCTAAGGTCTGGGACATTTCTAAGCAATTGTATCAAGGATTCTGCTTGCATGAGTATAGCTGAAGTGACAAAAATGTTCAGTGTAGAAGGCTAGAGTCCTTGTGCTGACTTCACTGGAGATGAAAATATACTGCATTGTTCTAGATTTAAATATAGAAATTTACATTTAAATATATACATTTGAATATATGGAAAATATTCCATTATTTGGAATACAGAATAAAAACCTGATTTTGCCTATATCTCATTTACAACAATGAGTGTTTCTTCGCACGTCATCTCAGCACAGGGCTCTCTAGACAGGTGATGAAGTGCTGTTTCAGGCACTCTTTGACAAGATGTTCTTCATAAGAAGATTCTATATTTTCATGGCCATATTCTTTTTTGGCAGTGCTGTTCTGCATTACAGCTACTGCTTTCTGCTGCACATTCCAATCTCCAGAGTTCCCATTAATTAATTGGTATAACAGGATGTACCAGTGTAGTGGACTGGGCTGGAAAACTGATTTGCATTAGAAATAGCCTTTTCTTTTTCTGTTTTGGCAGGTTATTTTCAGCCTGCTTAGTAACTTGAACAGGTACACTGCTACCATAGTCATACAGAGAAAATAAGTTCAGGACCGGGGAGGTAAAGACTGTCAGGCAGCATGGCTTCTGAAGGAAAGTCTCTGAATATTCTTGAGAAGGGCTGGCAAGTAGGCTGCAAAGAAACAGTTTTGTGTAAAACAAGATATTCTGTGTGGTGGGAAGGTATTGTGCTCAGCTGTTGCAGGTGTAAATTTGCCATTAATAGAGATATATAAGTGAACTGACAGGAGCTTGGAGAGAAGAAACAAAAATAATCAGACACCTTGTATATGTGTGCAGGTCCATGAAGAGGCTTGGTCGGGTGTGAGTGTTTTGAGGAAGTGATGATGGTATAGGAAGGGACAAGCACAGAAATATTTGGTGTATGAATCATCGATAATAAGGGCCATGGTAAAATTATGAAAAAGAATAAACTCACGCAGGCTTACATTATTTTTTTACTGTCAATATAATGCACTGCATCATCAAAAGGCCTTTGTCACTGTCAGGAATAGTTTCTCAACAGACATTCCAGTTCCATTTCTCGGAAATCATAAAACCAGGCTGGATAAATGCTAGAAAACATACTGTATGCAGTTATTCTCCATTGGCAAAGAGATGAATGACTGATGTTAGATGTTTATGTCTCTTAGCAACTGGGAATTGTAGGTGGTAAATGCTGTTAAAGACCACAACGGAATTTTGTGTGGTAACTTCAAAATAAATGCTAAGTATGATGTGCAGTTATATTACTGGCTATGCCTGCTACTCATACCTGCCTACCTGTTCTTTCATATTGAATTTGAAGGGCAAATCTGAATAAATTTTCACCTAAAATTTGAGCCCAAATCCTGGTTCTGATTGTGCTTGGCTTTAATTATGCTGAATTCCTGGAAGCTACTATCAGACCATTTCATTCCCACATGTAAAATTACCATGAAATAAGCTATTTTGTAAGGTTAAGTCACTATTTGACTCTGTACTGGAAAAAGCAGATTGCATTTGGTTTTTGGATCAGACTCTTCAATGCCTTCCAGGCACTGAAGAAGACTAGATGTTTGGCTGGCTTTTTAACCCATCTGTATTAAATATGTAATATGCAGATATGGACTAAATATAATTGGTTGTGGTTTTTTGCATAAGTATAGAATTTGAGAATAAGCTAATAATTTTTACTTTAAAAGGACTTTTAAAAGTACCATCATGGTATGCTGCCTTCCTTGAAGGCATAATTTGAAATTCCACTCTCATTTAGCATTTTGCGCATCCTTCTTGTATGTTAGGTAGTACTGATGTTTTCCTAATTTAAAGCCTAATTCATAATATGACTTGCATTTAGTCACATGAATAATCCTAATTATTGTAGCTCAACGTGAAAGCCCTTAATAACAGTCAGCATTTTTATTGTCTTCTTTAAAATGCGTATACAGTAATGATACTGTACAAGAATAACTAGTTTAATCCTTCTTATGATTACCTCCTTCAGGTCTAGCTTGTGTGCAGATTGATGAAAATCAAAATCTTTAGGACTTACCCTAACTTGGATAGTTCCACAAACACATGGTCTAATATATATAAAGTTTCTACATATTTGTCTGATATACTTTAAATTCCTTCCAATTTCCATAACAAATAAAAATGGCAGGCTTTGTAGTGTATTTAAATTGTTCTCATAAAAAAAGAAAACTGCATGAGTTAACGACTACTACTGACTGTGCACCTGATGTGTAGTATCGACTCAGCTGCTTTTCTCTTCAGTGCAATGAACAGGCAGACAGTAACAACAGGATGATGTGGACAAGAAACAGTGGCTGTTATGAGCAGTAAAAGTTTGGTTTATTCTTTTCTTTGGATGATCATGGCCACCACAGAACAGTACTATGGGAACAGCAGAGTAATCTGATCAGTTTACAGTTCAACCTGTATTTTATGCTACAACTTCAAAGCTTACTTTAAATTCATGAGCCACATAGAGTGATTTGGTTAGTAAATTAGTAATCCCTTAGACTTTCTCTTAGACTCTAGCTCCTTAATCTGAATTTTGTTTATTTTTTAGCTTTTAGATTCAAAGATTTTAAGGTAAGCATTAAAATTTTAATTTCACTGAGCAATAGAGACAGCTGACTGAAATGAAAGCATTATTTACAAAGTCATTTCATCATGTTGTATTTCTTCATTCAGTGCTAACCCTGAATACAGCGTACTCCCTAGTGTTATAGCAGTATACTGTAAGTAGTCTCTAATGCTCCATCTAGTAGAGGATGTTTGCTAAGTATGATTATTGCACTGTTGTTCTTAAAACCAGGTACTTGTAATTACAAGATGTAGAAAGAAAATTAGAGAGACAAAGGCACAATTTGAACTCAATCTTTCCTCTTCCATTAAGGATAACAAAAAGTCCTTCTCCAGATACATCAATATCAAAAGGAGGGGCAGGGAAAACCTCCATTCTTTGTTGGACATGGGGGGACACATAGTTACCAAAGATGTCGAAAAGGTTTTGGTATTTAACACTTTCTTTACCTGAGTTTTCAACTTCAAGACAGCTTGTCCTGAGGACAGCTGGCTTCTGGGGCTTGTAGAGAGAAATAAGAAGCTGAGTAGCCCCCCTGTAATCCTGGAGGGAACAGTTAGTGACCTGCTGAGCCACTTGGATCCTCACAAGTCTATGGGACCAGATGGGACCCACCCCAGGGTGATGAGGGAGCTGGTGGAAGAGCTCGCCAGGACACTCTCCATCATTTACCAACAGTCCTGGCTCACTGGGGAGGTCCCAGATGATTGGAAGTTGGGGAATGTCACAATCCACAATCCACAAAAAGGGACAAAAGGAGGACCCAGGAAACTCCAGGCCTGTCAGCCTGAGCTCAGTGCCTGGCAGGGTTCTGGAGCAGAACATCGTGGGGGCAATCACACAGCACCTACAGGATGGACAGGGGGTCAGACCCAGCCAGCACGGGGTGAGGAAGGGCAGGTCCTGTCTGACCAACATTTTTGATCTGTCTGACCTTTTGTGATCAGGTGACCTGCCTGGTGGATGAGGGGAAGGCTATGGATGTGGTCTACCTGGACTTCAGCAAAGCCTTTGACACCATCTCCCACAGCGTTCTCCTGAAAAAGCTGTCAGCCCACAGCTTGGACAGGAGCACTCTGTGCTGGGTTAGGAACTGGATGGAGGGGCCACCAGAAAGTGGTGCTGAACGGTGCCAATCCAATTGGTGGCCGCTCACCAGTGGTGTCTGCCAGGAATCAGTGCTGGGCCCAGTTCTGTTTANACTGGTGACCGGCCGCCAACTGGATCAGCACCGTTCAGCACCACTCTCTGGGCCCGGCCCTCCAGCCAGTTTCTAACCCAGCACAGAGTGCTCCTGTCCAAGCTGTGGGCTGACAGGAGCACTCTGTGCTGGGTTAGGAACTGCTGGAGGTCCCCAGAGAGTGGTGCTGAACGGTGTTGATCCAATTAGTGGCTGCTCATGAGTGGTGTTCCCCAGGGATCAGTGCTGGGCCCAGTTCTGTTTAATATCTTCATTGATGATTTAGAGGAGGGAATTGAGTACACAATTAGCAAATTCACAGATGACACTAAGCTGGGGGGGAGTGTGGATCAGCTGGAAGGCAGGAGGGCTCTGCAGAGGGACCTGGACAGACTGGAGAGTTGGGCTGATTCCAATGGGATGAGGTTCAACACGGCCAAGTGCCGGGTCCTGCACTTTGGCCACAACAACCCCATGGGGAGCTCCAGGCTGGGTGGCTGGAGAGCAGCCAGGCAGAGAGGGACTTGGGGGTTTGGATTGACAGGAAGCTGAACATGAGCCAGCAGTGTGCCCAGGTGGCCAAGAAGGCCAATGGCATCCTGGCCTGTATCAGGAACAGTGGGGCCAGCAGGTCCAGGGAAGTGATTCTTCCCCTGTACTCAGCGCTGGTGAGGCCACACCTCGAGTACTGTGTCCAGTTCTGGGCCCCTCAGCTCAGGAAGGAGATTGAGGTGCTAGAGCAGGTCCAGAGAAGAGCAAGGAGGCTGTGAAGGGACTCCAGCACAAGTCCTGTGAGGAAGGGCTGAGGGAGCTGGGGCTGTTCAGTCTGGAGAAGAGGAGGCTCAGGGGAGACCTCATCACTCTCTACAACTCTCTACAAAGGAGGTGGGAGCCAGGGTGGGGTCGGTCTCTTCTCTGAAGCAGCTACCAGTAAGACAAGAGGGCATGGGCTTAAGCTTTGCCAGGGGAGGTTTAGGTTAGATATTAGGAAGAAATTCTTTACAGAGAAGGTGATCAGGCATTGGAATGGGCTGCCCAGGAAGGTGGTGGATTCTCTGTCCCTGGAGGTTTTCAAGAAGAGACTGGATGTGGCACTCAGTGCCATGGTCTGGTAACCACAGTGGCAGTGGATTAAGGATTGGACCTGATGATCTCAGAGGTCCTTCCCAACCTGGATGATTCTGTGATTCTGTGAGATATGGGCAATTAGGCTGATACCTAAGTTACAGTCAGATGTAAAAGAACACACAGAAGTATGGTATTTTGATGTATGTGTGGTATGTCATGCCACAAGTTCCTGAAGGTCTTGATTTACTCTGGTGTGTAGTTTGCACCTCTGCCCTACACAAATGAAGATATTGCTTGAGATGCAACCGACAGCGCATTAATTGGGCAAATACAGATCTTGGAGGGGACTACTTAGCTAACTAAATTTCTAATTAAACAAATAGCACAATGACGTTTCAGATTAGCAGGGGTCAAATCCTTCCCCATATTAAGTGTATTATTTAAACTACAGCAGCTAGACCCTTATTTAGGAAATGTTCTGTGCTTTGCAAGGCTTCTGTTGCTTGTCGTAGTTCGCTAAAATCTACATGATTGCATTCCCCTGACCTCTAGATCTAAATCCCATCCAGTTTTTTTCTAAGGAAGGGAGATAAACTCTTCCATTTTAGGTGGGTTTTGATATTTATATATGTATATATATATATATGTATTGGAGCCTACTGTTTGGCTGTGTTATTAAACATGCTAATACTGAGTCTTAGCTATGCAATGGGAAAAAAACAACCAACAACCCACATCTGGAAAACAGCCTTCTATAACCTTTGCTGCTATCGAAGAGTTAGCCCACTAACTAATTGCAAACACATGGGGAATATTTGTAAAGAGCAGGGTTTGGGCTCAGAAAGTGACTGATCTCCCTGCTCTGGTTCAGCATATACGAATGACAGCCATTAGTAGCACTGTACCCTGTCAGAGCAGGTCTGCTTCATCAAACTGTGACCAAGTACAGCTGCTCTGCAGGCAGTAAGCACCCCAAACTATTTTAATGAAAATAGCAAATGCTAAAGTAAACAAATTCTGGGAAAAAAAAAAAAGTTACCTTGATTAGAATTCAAAAGGACTTTTTGCTTTTAGTTTCTATCAACTATCAGTGCACTGCATGCACTTGGAAATGTGAGGAGAGTTGGAAAATCTTCTGTATTTCTGTTATCTTTCCAGTGTTACTCGATACTTAGCAAGAATAAGTAATGGTAGTTATACAAAAGCTGGCCTCTGCACAGCAGGGCTGTGACATCATAGCCTTAAAGTATTGAACACATAGTTAATTTTCTCTTCCCCTGTGAAGCATTCTTCTCCAGAAACGCCGAGTTTATTTCAAACAGGATATGGAAAGAAGAACAATAATTTTAAAAGACTGAAGTTTCTAGTTATTTTCATAATAGTTTGCTCACTGTGCAAGGGCTGGGTTTTTGTGGGTTTGCTTTGTTTTGTTTTGCTTTGTTTTATTTTTGGTTGGATTTTTTTAAAATGTAAAGTGGTGAGTACACGGAAGATATTATAATTAAGTTTCCTTTGCAACATCACTGTTGAAAAGTGAATGCACTTCTATTTTTAGTGAAGTTCAATACATTCTGAGGATGATTTTAATTAATTATTGGAAAAATATGACAGATTTTATTACCGAAAAAGTTCTTTTAACCAAGTGGCTAGAATGTGAGCTGCTGTCTGGCTCCATAAAGTATTTTGGTGCCTACAGAACTACTTCTGAACTCTCAGGAGGATTGGGGATTTTGAAACCACTCTTAATGGTATTTGGCATTTGTTCAACTACCTCTGTCATCACCAGAAAGTACAAAGTTACTTTCATATGCTTAGCAGCAAGAAGGGTTTTGAGAGAGAGATTTAAGCTGTTGTTTTCGTGGGGGCCATTTTATTTTTCCCTGCTGAGAAATCTGGGCTATTTGGTCTATTACTGAATTTCCTTCCAGTTAAAAGTCACATAGTATGTATCCCGTTCTGCTGAAGATTTGAGTGTGTGCTCTCAGTCAAAAATATGAGTGGTCTATATACCATCTTGAGTATTGCTGCTTCCTTTCCTTCTTGCTGTTATTTTTCATCACGTCTGATGCACACGATGAGGCTGAGGCTGCATTTCATGCAGTTCTGAGGTACTAAAAGAAAACTGCACGCAAGGGCTTGAAAAGAACACAACTGTCTATGTAGCTTTTACTGTAGTTGCTAGAAGTTCTGGCCTTGTACTGCCAGCTTTCCGGTGTATATGGATCTAGTTCTGCCACCATTTCAGACTTGGTACCTAGGCAAATGGTGCAGAGTATACTCTGAATTACTACTTGGCATTTTAAAAGTTCTGTGAAGTACATATTTTAAGAATTTATTCATGATATGTGTAACTTGTTCTACTGATTTTTCTTGTAGTACTTGAGGTGGTGCCATAGTATTAGGAACTCTCCTGTCCTGTACATTGTCAGCTTAATGGTGGCTATTTTATTTTCATTTCTTTTGTTATTGTTTTTGTTAATTATTAACATTATTTAATATTATAATTATTTATTGTTTATTACCAGAAAGTTCCCCACTGACTTCAGTGCCTTTGTTTCTGATAACATCTTGCATTAAAAGAGTGTTGGAAGTTGTGGTAATGTAGCAGACCTTTAAGAGCTTTTATTGGTGTGCTGGACTATGCAGCACACTATGTACTCTAAACATAGGGACAATCTTATAAATTTTGGTTTTGTTTACTTTGGCTTTTGCTGTTAGGTATACATAAGCATATAGCAAAAAAATGGTGTTTGACTGATTAGCTGTTTTTTTCTACGTAGCAATTCAGTTGGCTACAGTTGGTTTACTGAGTGTCATTTTGACAGTGAACACTCAACATGTATATAAAGGTTGAGCCCTACCCAGCAAGAATTTTTATCACATCATCCATAATTTATCAATATTCTTTTCCTTATCCGTTTTTTCTTTACCGTTTCCCACTTGGTTTCTAACTGTCAAAATTGGCTTATGTTTTTCAAGATTCTTTTTCTTAATTGTAAGGGGCATGAAGAGAGGGAAAAGTGCTATCAATGTGTCATGTACGTACCCGGAATACAGAAAAATCAGAAATAGGTTATTCCAGACTTGTAGAAACAAGAATAGCTTTCACATTTTTTGTTAATTTTTCCTTGTATTTCTGTAGTTCATGAAGTTAATCAGCTGTAAAACTATTGCAATAGGTGAGAAATTTCTCACTCTGTTATAGCACAGCCTTCTGAGCGACACTGTCATTTGGGAAGTAAAAATGTCCTGATTTCTTAACATCTTAAACATTTTTTTTAATATTTAACACATTCTTATTTTTTAAAAAAAGAATTTATAGGTCTTCAGGAGTGAAAGAAGGATTTCATTTGTGACTTCATGTTCCTGAAGTGTTTATTCTTCCATTCAGGACTTAACATAAGGGAAAAGTAAGTTATATTAAACATCTGTGCAGTCAGAAAAAAACTGGAACATTCTTTGGAAACATGTTTGACTTTAAATTATTCATCAGGAAAAGCATTCCTGAATGCAGTTTTAGAAAGTATTTGATAAAATTGGAAAGTATTATTCTATACTGCTAGGTAGTATTTGAATTTCAGGGTCAACAGCTGTATTAGCAGTACTTGATGTTGTCTTTGGCAAATAAAACCAAATAAACAAACAAACATAAAACCAGCAACAAACCCAAGCAAGCAAAAAAACAAACAAACAAAGCAGAAACACCATTCCAGAAAAAAAAAAAGAATCAAATTTTCTCATATTTATAGAGTAAAATGAATTTATTTTGGTCTGAAAGGTTAAGATCTGAAACACTAACTTACTGTTAGTGTTCTGAAGCATATCTGAAGAGTTAAGAGGAATACATTGTAAAGGCAGAAATTCATATACATTTTTGTTGACATTTTTGGAAAACAGTCAGGCTTCTAGTATGATTTTTTGTTTTCAAAGACTGGATTCATTTAGTTTGGCAAAAGCTACAAAATTCATATGTACTTAAAAAAGCAAAGACTTAAGTGATCACAGCTTTTGGCTCTCAGGGAGAAGGAAATGCCTTTCAAAATTCCATATTACACCAAAGTTCATTCTCTGCCTTCTCCTTCTTTCTAGCCCCTATTTAATGTTGTGTGGAACATCTGTTTTGTGAAAAGTAATGCTAAAACTGAATTTGTTAACCCTTCAGCTGTTAGATGTCCAGGTTTATTGTGAGATGGTTGTTTCCTCAGAGGATTAATGTGTTTAGGGTATCTTCTACTACTTTTACATTTTTCTGCCTTTCTCTTACAACCTGTATGTGGGGTTTATTTTTGTTTCATACGGGAAATAAGAGAAATGAGAAAAGAAATGCACACATTGTTTTTCACTGCTTTATTAAAGTGCAGACCATAAAGCAGTGAGAAACAGACGCACTTGATTGCTGTGCTCTCTCTTGTGTTCATGTGAGGAACAAAGATCTAAAAGAACTGCATCTCCAAATGAAATTTTGTGAAGAAGTGCCTTGTGCCTCTTGAAACAAAGGTATTCTAGACTTCAGAAATTATAAGGACCAAGACTCTTCACAGAGAACTGAAAAATTAGGCTATAATTTGTATATACATATATATATATAGTTATATTTTAAGAGCAGAGGATTTGTGGTGGATAAGCATAAGGCCCCTCTGTTAGTTACCAGCTGCTGACTCTCAAGTAAGAGGAGTGATGATCTGGATCTGCAGTCTCTACCTGTTTATCTAGGCCCAGTGTCTTCACAGCCCTTGCTCAAGTATTTCCATTTACAGAATGGTCTTCAGACATGCCCTTTTGTCCAAGACCTGGCTCCATTTTCTCTTATTTCTGGATTACTGGGACTGGATTACATTTTGCCAGGAGTCCGTACTACATCTTTTGCTGCTGCTAAAACAGACATAAACCTGAGCTGGCCAAGGCCTCACATGCTTAATCCAGAAGGATTTCTTTTTGGCCCTTACAAATGCTAGCAACTGAATGCTGCTCTTCTCTCCACTGCAGAAACTGAGCTCCTCTTATGAAATATTCTCCATCTGAGTGTAGGAGAACAGTAGTTGTCTTTGTGGTGCCTGGGTCACCAGCTGAGCTAAAAGCTCCTCTTTCCCAGAAAGTTTTTCTTAAAGCACTGTCTCTTTATTCACTTGACACAACTGAAGTCATCACCTACTTGCTGTGTAGTGCCTTATGTTTTGTTTGTTTCAGGTAACATTCCTAACAGAACTGAAAGTCCTCTGTATGAAGATACATGCTTTTCATTAATTTTTCTTTAAGTCAAGGTCTCTTTTTCACCCAAGTCCATAACTATTGTTGATGAACACAGCAAATTTAATTGAATTACTGTTTCTGAGACATAACTAATGAGGTAAGGAGAAAGAGCTGGATTAATGGCATGACAAGCCTGTGTTTCCTTATGTGACTCTAGGGACTTCCCTTTGGCTTCTGAAGAACATTTCTAATATATGTTTGGGAGGGATTCTCTGGAAATGTTCCAGCAGGAGCACGACAGCTGATTTGTCTGCCTTCAGCTCACAGAGATAGTGCACAAGATTCATAATGCCTTTAGAAAAGAGTCTTCAGAAAAGTAATGAGCAAAAATGTGCTGAAAATTAATTAAAAATTAAAAATAACAATATTATAATGTTCTTATTTATCTAGATTGATAGTTTTTAGAATGTATTTATCTACTAAACCAAGAGATCTGTTCAAGACATCTCTTATCAGTCTTCTAAATTGCTGAATATCAGTGAAAACATATTTTAACCACCACATATTTTCTCTATTGATGGAGATTGTTTTGAAGTGATAAGTGTTAAGGCTAAAAGGGTGGTTAACTACTAATACCTGTGTTAAAGAAAGAGTGTTCAATAATTTGGACCAAACTTTGTTCAAATTATAGAAACATAAATTGAGAATGTAATTGAGAGAGAGACTAGTGGCACTGCTGATTATAGAACCTCTAAGAAACTTGGTCTAGCATAGGTCTGATCTGATGCTTCATTATTTCACACCATGATTAGATCCTCCAGGCCTCATATATGAATGCAGGAGCAGAGGCAGTTCATTTTTAACCTGGACTATCTAACCTACTTCTCTCCAGTCAAGTTCAGTCACAGGCAGTATAAAATTTTTATTTGTTTTAGAAAATTAATTATTTCATAGTAGGGCTATTACATGTGGGCACTATGAATTTAAATTTTATCCTTAGTAAATAATCCGTTATAAAAATTAGATTAAACTCATTCCATCAAATTTTTGCTTTACTTTTATAATTGTTGCATTTTACTGACACCTATAAATAGAAATATACATCAGGAAATAAAGGCCTTATGGTACAATTCCCATACACCAAATGCCCAGCAGCCATGGAAAGAATGTTCTGTGAAAGAGAGTTTAAGGGTGATGGTTTCTTTTGAAAATCCAGCCTTTAGCTTTTGTGGTATTTATCAAGGGTCATGTTTTCATCTTTTTTAAAGTCTCTTAGGATTATTTAAGATTTTTAATTTATATATATATATATATAAAGAAGATACTGACCAGATACTCTGAAAAACATATTAAATATGAACAGAGGCTGTTAAAAATCAATTCTTGTGAGGTCTTCTGGATTACTATTTCATGTTCTGTTTGAATGACAGGAAGTAGATACTATGTTGAGATTTAAGTTACCGAATCCTGTACTTAGTATTTTGTTATTTACTGATGTTTCCTTGCCTGTCTGTTTCTTCACAGAACTGACCCTATTTGGTCAGTACAATTAACTTTACATTGCTGCTACTGCATAATTACAATACTGCAGGGTTGATGTGCCTAGTACTTACATGCTTGGGAAAACACTGGAAATGGAAGTGTGATGTTTCACTGACTGTTAGACAAGTGTGATGCCAGCTGTGGGCACAACTACGAATTTAAGCCATGTGTGGTGATGGCTGTGCAAGAAAGTAACATATTTTAAAAAAAGGTATGATAAAACACCTGAACTGGTAGAATATGTCACAGATGTTTTTATTTCACTTCAAGACTGGCCTGATTTGTTTTATCTGGGGAAGGTGCAAGAATGCTTATTGCTGCAAAGGCAGACCATGTAACCACTATAATCTGGCTTTGGCTTCTATATCTGAGCTACATAGGTTCTGGGATCCAGCCAATACTGCTATTACTTCTGGTTTGTGTTTAGCAAACACTTAGCTCTATTTCTGATCTGAGTGTGTGGGGTTCATTTCATTCGCAGCCAGCTGGAGGTGACTTTGCCCTTCTTATCTGCTGTCAGATGTTGCAGGATCCATTTTCCCAAGTACTTCTGCTCCTTGTCTCCTTTTATGGTCTAACAGAAAACCATTTCTATTGTTTTGTGATGGATGCTGAGAAAAAGAATTTTCCTCTGGACATCAGGAAAGAAAAAATCTGTTTGCTCACTTGCACATGCCAAGTCTTGCACTTCTACCGGTTGTAGCAGTATTTGTTTTAGGTCAGATGACACTTCACCTACCGCTTACTCCTCAGTGCACTGACCACTGAGGTGTTCCCAGAAAAGTCAGGACAACCTACTTCTTCAACAAGAAGCTGGCTAGTTTTCCAACTCACTTTAATAAATTCCTGTGAGCATCTGAAACCCAACAGAGCAGATGGCCACCTTGCAAGATGAATGGGAGAGTGAGCCTCTCACATTGCTGAAAGTTCTTCCTGTATGAACTCTAGTTAGCCAGAGTTTTCTGTCATAAATATTCCATCTCTTCTATCCTTGAGCCTGGATAGACCATTGGATTTCTAGTGGAAGATGAAGGGAAAAATGGTTCTCAGTCAAAAGGAAGCTCAGGGGGAGCAGATGATTAGGCAGAATCTGCAGAGACCATCACTCAGGCCCTTGCTGTTTTCTTCTCTTCCTTCATCCTGTGCCCCAAGTTCTCAGAGCTGCTCTGAGTGTGTCCTTGAGCCTCATGGTGGTGCTGGAGGTTATGGCTTGGAAAACTGAAATTCTGCTCAAAAGCATGCAGTGTGCTGTCATACTGCATATGTCTTTGATACAGTCTCTTACGTCCCCTGATTCTATAAGCAAATAGCTGGAGGACAGGAGTCACTGCCCACTGAAAACCAGAATTTTTGTGGGGCCACCAATACCTGAGGAGGTCATGGATACAAACATTTTTATAACAGTAGAGTATTACCCATTTTGTAACATTTTTACTGCCTAAATTAGTGTCAGAACTCAGCCAAATTAAGATTTCTATCAGCATAGCTAAGTAGCTCACTCCTCCAATCTAAGTCATCCTGGAGGTGGCTCTGCCTTCTGGGGGTCAACCTCTCCACTCATCTTGTTGTCATCAGCAAAATTCATTAGGCTGTTCTTGATCCCAACATCCAGGTTGCTTATGAAGATGTTAGACAGCATCAGGCCCAATATCAATCCCTCAGGGACTCAACTTGTGACCTGTTTCTAGTTTGAGGAGGAACTATTTGATATGACCCTCTGCTTATGGTCTGTCAGATTGGTCCCCACCTGTTGGAGAGTTTTTGGAGGAAAATGGACATGTGATCAATCCTGACTATTTAGCATTAGCCAGACTGAGCTAAGGGCCTTGAGGCCCAGCTGCAAAGTTACTAAAAGATCAGCTACGTGCAAAAGATAAGGGAGTTGGCAGCAGAAAAGAAGAATAACAGGATGGGAAAGCTGATGCAGCTGACTGCATTTGTTATCTAAAAGAGGAGTGGCCTCTGACCTCTATATAATGCTGTGTGATTATTAATAAAATCGAGCTGTGTTTCAGCTACATTGGTTTTTGCCAAATTTCTATGCAAATTTCTATGCGCTCTTCCTGACACCCATCCACTGCACAGACCCCTTGTCCAGGCCATGCCAGGTCAGTTTCTTCAGGAGGAGGCTGTGGGGTACAGTATCAAAACCCTTGGAACAGTCCAAGTGGACAATGTCCACCACTCGTCCTGCACCAAGTGAGCGGGTTACTTTGTCATAGAAGGCAGTTAGCTTTGTTAGACAAGATTTGCCCCTGATAAATCCGTGTTGGCTTTTCCAGAGTATGTGTTTCAATTGACTTGTGATCATCCCCAGGTGGATTTGGTCCATTACCTTCCCAGGGACTGAAGTGAGGCTAGTGGGTCTATAATTGCCTGAGCCCTCCTTGGAATCCTTCTTAAAGATGGAGGTGACATTAGCCTTCTTCCAGTCTTCAGGGACATCTCCTTATCTCTCATATCTCCATAACTTCCCAAAGATTATGGGGAGCGGCTTCGCAAGGACATCAGCCAGCTCTCTCAACACCCTAGGGTGGATGGCAACTGAACCCACTGATTTGTATGGGTCAAGTTATGGAAGTGCCTGGTTAAATACAGACCTTTGGGCTGGGACCAGGGATGCATCAAATTGAGCTAGCAGTATGAATTCTTAGACAATTACAAAGTTGGCTAAGCTACTTCGTCTTCTATTGGTAAATACAGCTGTAGCAGTTTGCTAGATGTTCAAATGGAAAACAAAATAAAAAACATTAGTTTATGTCTTATTTTGCATGAAAGTGTCCTCAGCATGTTTATTATCTCTTCGAATCCAAGTGCCAGTGCTACTAGGCGCCAAGCTCATACTAGGGATTTGAAGTGGTCTGACTTCATCTGTGCAACTGGACTACCACAGAAAACACCTCCTTGTAGCCTAAATGGGCCCTTTCAACTCCCTGCTTGTTTCTGACAGTACACTGAAAATAAATTGGTAGCATCAAATTACTTAATTGAAAGCAACTTGATGATGTCTTTTTACTGTATAATCTCAGTAACTGTGGAGATGTTGTTACATACCAAAGAGTTTATTAAGCTCCCACTCTGAGACTTTAAAGCAATGGCAGACTGTGGCCTCAGATGGGGTAGGCTAGTGCCTTTTTACTCAAGTATTTTAACTTTGGGGGGAATTCTCTCTATCCTTTCTGTCTAAAGACAAAGGGAAAATACTGCCATAAGAAGGGGAGGAAACCTGTCGTATAAAAGAAAAGAGCTCTTTTTTTTCTTTTAAATAATAAAATAATAATAATGGGAAGGGATGGTGCCAACCAGAAAATCACAGCCAGTTTCATACCAGCATATTTTTAGGGTTTTTTTTTTTCAGCACTTTGTTTTCATTAAAAGAAGAAAATGAATTTTGTGCTCTTTCTCAACAAAAGTAGTCTCAGCTCTGGAACTTCCATCTCTGGAAGATTTTAAGGCCAGGCTGGACAGGGCGACCTGATCTAGTGGGAGGTGTCCATGGCAGCGGGGTTGGAACTTGATAATCTTAAAGGTCCCTTCCTACCCAAACCTTTCGGTGATTCTATGATAAGGAGTATTTTCTGCTACTGTGAAAGAAACCTGAAACACACTTAGCAGTGGGGCCGAGTTGTTTCCAAGGACTGCAACCAATTCACTTTTTCTCCTGGTTCTAGGGAAAGAAGAGCAGAGTAGAAAAATTTAAAGTGCATCAGACTGTAATTGAAATTGGAAAATAGGAAAACTTGCTTTCGGTCTTTTTTCAGTTTTTGTGCTTAGATTTTGTGTTTTTTGATTGTCTTTGATAACTAAAACAGTTTAAAGGTTGATAAGTATATTACTGGTATCCATCTTATCCATGGGGCACTGCACTTTAGCAGTAGTGTACTTTAATATGCATATATTATCTTTCCTCATTTTCACAGCATTTAAAAAAGAAAGTTATTGTAAGGATTTATTACCTGTGTTTGTGCTGTTTGTGCATATAACAAGCCTTCGAAAAAATAGTAAAATCTTTTTGACACAGGTTTTTGAGAGAAAATTGCTTTTAAAAATACGGTTTTAATTGAAACATCATCATCATGGGTTGGCTTCATGAACTAAGCTTTAAGAAGGGCTCTCCCTAAGCTTTAAGAAGGGATGATGAGGCCAACGCGGGACAGGCAGTGTGGTTGCAAAAGGCACAGCAGAAAGTCTCCTGTGAAGGGACAGGCAAGGTCTTCCAATTGAAGCATGCTGATTTAATAAATACAATTTTATCTTTAGTAGTGAATTGAACTGTTTGTGTCTCTTCACCATGGGCTTCAAGATTTTAAAACTAACTCTCAAACTCTCACCTCATTTTATTCATGGATTGTAAGAAAAAAATAAGGCTTCCTGGCTTTTTAAGATCCCAATTAGTTTCTCAGTTTTGAATGAGGTGGTTGAAACTGAATCATTCAGCTGAATGAAGCAAATATTTACCACACACCTGCAGAATAGTTTGTTTCTGTTAAAAGATGGTTTAACATTTCAGCTTATTCTAGCTCCATTTTCTTTGGCTTTGGCTTCTATTTCTTTAGAGATTTTATTTTTCTTAAACATTCTATATACTACTGAATATTTTTGTAGCTCGAATTGTGTATACTACATTACTACTTTGCACAGGATACAATAATTTTATATTTAAATATAAAATGGGGAATCTGAAAAGAAAAATGTCTTTAAATCAAGCAAGATCTGAAAGCCAGCTATATTAAAATTTCTTTCAGTTTTACTCACCCTGCCTAGGTCACAGTGAAGATCTGAGAAACTCTCTTCCTGAAGAAAGGAAATTTGATAGAAAGCATTAATAAGTTTTCCCACTTTACTAAACTTAGTTTTCTGTGTCACTTCAAAAGGAGACAGATGGGTGTGTGAGATGTAATTTCATACTGCCATTTATATAAGTTCATTGTTTTATCCAAGAGTTAGAGTAAAAGTTTTAGTTGAAATTATTCTGTGAATAATTTCTGCCTTGGCAAACTTTCACTTTTAATTACAGAGATGTATATTCTCTGCATTTCTGACCCGTGAGTTTGTTTGAAACAGACATGTTTCATTAGGGAGTATGAGATCTTGGCCTTTTACACCAATAAAACATTCTGCCATATAGTGCAGGTGGTAATGTTTCCAAGTCAAACACATAGGGAGCTTGATGCTGCAAGGCAGGTCTTCTTCCACCCAGCATGCAGAACTCTACCTCTTACAGGTGACAAACTAATTTTAATGTCAGGCATCTTTACAGCCTGTTGGAGAAGGATGACAGGCTTAATTTTCTTTTGCAAAATAGTTTTTGCTTCATGTGATCCTTCTTCATTCCTTCACAGTACATTTTTGAAAGTATTTTTCTCGGTTGATCCACAGCATAGAAAACTCTTTCAAAATCTACTTTGCTAGGTAGGATTTTTGTATGTTTATGACTTCTATCACATAATTTTTCTTTTAAACTGTGTGCTTACATAGGGACAAGCAGGAAAATCGAGTGTTTCTTTAAGACTGTCTTGACAATCAAGGCAATGTCATATTTTCCATCAAGAATACCAGATATATGTCGTGTGTGACTTAACCAGCAGTTTCTGCATGAAGAACAGTGTTCACTTTGTTTACTGGAGGATTACTGAAAATCCTATAATTCATCACTGGTCTGTTAGAAGCAAGTTTTGGCTGATTTAGTGCCTCATTCGGAATTGAAATGTACATATTTTGCCTTAAATGTTGAGTATTCTGTTTCAAGTCCTACATTCTTTCTTTCTGTAGAATACAAATAGCCTTACTATATATTTTTGTAAAATGACAAACAATCTTAATGAAAGAAGATACTTTGAGGCATGTTGCTACAAGATTTAAAAAGTGTAAGAAAGCTGTTTTTCAAAAGGAAATAACTATTTCAACTGTATGGCTATTATAATGAATTACGAGGATCTGCAGTACTTTTTCACACATGAACTAGTATGTGTAGCATTAGAGATCCGGATGGGTTGATTTAAGGAGAATAAATGCCTGTATTTAATATCCTGTTTCTTACATCAGTCACAACTCATGCATTTACTTAATACCTTACCATGTTAAGCATTAAGTATGGGCTGCTAAGAATCAAAGACATTTAAAATTTCTGCTTCTTTAAAATCCTTTTCACTTCCCTTGCTCTCTGCTGGTATTTTGATCACATGGTATAAGCCAAATGATAAGCAATCATGACTAACCATATCTCTGTTTCATCCAAGGTTATGTTTTCTTTTTCTGTAACAGTAGAAGCTCCATCATTTTCCTTGTGGAACTACTGGGTTGTGTTGGTCTTATGAATGTACAGATTACAATTAAAGCACTGCTTGAAGCTGAGGCAGATGTCTACAGAAGCATTTTGACCGAAGCTTTAGGATGGCTTTTGTTTCCTCATATGTGCTTCCAGAAGGCTGAATGACTTTATAGAATTAGATAGCTGTTCTTTCAAAAAAAGTAGTTAAGGATATGACTCATTCTGGCACTTTACATCACTTCACAGCTTCAACAAATGAGCTGCAGATAATAGCTTTTCCCAGATATTAATTAAGAAATTTGAAGATAATAGCTTTTCAGATATTAATTAAGAAATTGAAGCAAGAAGAAGATTAGCATTGAACATTTAATTTTCTTTTAGTTAAAAAGTATTTTACCCAAACATCTCTTGCTCTTCATTTTAAATTAAGCTATTACGGTATTATTCTAAAAATAAACTCGATTGAGCAGACTCAATACTTTCAGCCTGGGATTAAAAATAAAACTTGCACTACTTTAGATCATTAATATCCTTGAAGAAAATAATTGTGCACTTGATGCTGTATTTCTTGACAAGTGAGTAGGAGTTCTGTTGAGAACTTAGATTTACCAGCTGGCTTCCTGTTTTTCCCCACTGGGACCTCTTTCCCCTCTACATATAAACCACTACATCCAAGCTTTTCTCCTAGAGCTCTGAAGTTCCTCCATATTCAGGCTCTCCATTACCTTCTAAAGACTTACCTAGACTTTCCTAGGTCCCCTGCTTCTGCTTTGCCTTCCTGCCTTTCTTTTTAATAATTTTTATGTGGAAGTTCTTCCCTCCTTTGGTTTACCAAGCAAAGTTGCAGCACATACTACTTGGCAAGACCTGAGGCCGATCAGCCAGACGTGTACCTTACAGCTGGCAGTACACCTTTCCTCACTCAGCCAATCTCCATTTTCCAGTCAGGAGACTTGCATGCTTGGAGAGCCTTGGGCTAAACACCACTGCCCACCCCTCAGTCACAATAGTGTTAATACAGAACTTCAGCTTTGTGGTGTATATAATTTCTTGTGTAGCTGTCACTTTTGTTTTCCTGTCTTTGGCAGAATTAAATGTTACAACAGGAAAGCTGGGGTACCATGTTTCTCCCATCCCTTCAAAATCAAAGTAGCTCTGAAAAAACCACACTATGCTCTGTAAACAAAAGCTATTGCTCTGGAGAAAGCAAATGACAAATCACTATTTTTGAGTGACCAGGGCTCTGCTAAAAAAAAATGTACACAGTGGTACCCAGTACTGGAAAATACAGGAGTCACCAGTGAAGCTCAGTGCAAAACTTCTCAGTTATGCTTTTCTTCCTCTCTTTTCTGTCCCAAAGATCAGCCACACCAGTTACCACCATTGCCTAGGTCTTCTTACACAGTTCTTTCTCCAAGTACCTATCCCCACCTTTGTCCATACCCACTTTCCTTTCCTTCCACAGAAACAGGTTTATTGTCCCAGTGGTGGCTTCTGTGTGTTAGTTAGGAGTGCAGGCCTGATGTCTGGGATCATTAAAAGAAATGGAAATCCCATTTCACTAAGCTGGTAACCAATTACCTTTGTGCTGGGTACCTGGTCGCTACTAGTGTTTTAGCATGAAACCCTTAACTTCTTCAAGTGGCTTTCGTGGTCTGAAATGTGGTGAGATTCTGAAAATTCAGAATACTGTTTTAATAGCTTCTTAAACTAGTTTTCAGAAAAGTACTTTAATTTCTACATTTTAAATTTTCTCTTAAAAGGTAAATGCTTAAAAGTTACTGGAGGAATGGGACTAGAGAGATAAAACCCCCAAATATTTACTAAATGTATATTTATGCACATACAACTATGTTAACACTCTCTTTGCAGTATGATACAGAGTATCTGTCCTACATGCACAGATAAGATTTCAGATTAACTCCAAGTAATCTATTCTGTATATGCAGTCAGTTTTGAAAGACATTTACAATGCAGGAGATAAGAGATGAAAGAGTTTCTGCTAGTTCTGTGGGCACTGTGGATCTCAAAAGATCAAAAGGCTCCCTATTTGAAAACCCATTTCTATTTTTGAAAATCTACAGAGCCCTGCTCTTGGTTTCTGGTTCAGTTATGAGATTGTTTAATATGTCTTACATAACACTTGTCTCCAGAGCTGTTGTGTACATGAGCAAAGTGATATAGTCTTAAAAATGAGACTTGAAAATGTAGCAGTGTTTGTTTATAGATTTAACAGTGTAAAATCTTAACAGTCAGGCAATGTGAGTAGAAGAGATGAGAAATAACTTGATCTACATTGTTTGTTTGCAAAAACTGTTGCAAAAGATTTTAGGGAAAAATATTTTATTCTTACAAGTGTACAAATTTTAACTTACTTTGGTTGATTAATGTTAATTTTCTTCACATATATAAAATGCACAGCTTAAAATTGTACAAATTTAAGTCAACTTACTATGGTTGATGAATCTTAATTTTCTTCATATATTTAAAATGCACAGCCTATCTCTGCACAAATGCACAGTTCCTAAAACAAACCAGTCACTGTTTAAACATCTAGTATAAATAATGAACCACTCCATTACCAAGAATATAAATAAATGGAGACAAGTAAGGGTTCTCTAGAGCTGAAAGTTTAGATTATGCAAAAACTTCGACAGCTGTAATTTGTAGGTCCTTGTAGACTGAGGGGTGTGAGTGATGTAAGCTCTGGAACACAGGCATTTAATGTATGTCTATTTTGTCATTTTGCCAAAAAGCAGGACTTCACTGTTATGCTTGTGTACAAATTGTGGCAACATCTGGCAGAAAAAAATTCCACATAATGCATTAAACTTTGCAGTACAGAGCACAGTGCTCTACTCCATGGTGAGGAAGAACTCAACATTTTAGAGAATTCTGATCATAACCATCTTTTCTCTGGATAAAACTGAGAAAGAAGAATAGGAGAAGAAAAGATACTGATTTATTTGCATGTTAAGATTTAAAGTTAATTTAAAACTAAAAGCTAGTTGAGTCAGAAATGTGCTTCTGATTACACTATAATCTAAAAGGTTTGTTCGTTCATATGATTAGCTAGTTGAAGAGATGTTAAGATCTTCTGATTTGAGCATGCAAACCCTCATGCCTAAGAATGTAAATGGAAGCAACGCAGTTGTCCCTCAACCCAAAAGTAACCACACACTTCTAACTTCAGTGAACCACAGTGGAAATCACCTTAACCAACACCTCGTTGGTCTTGGTAAGAAATAACTTTTTAAGATCCAATATCAAGCCAGTAAATTTTAAGTATTTTCGTTAGGGTTAGTGCAAGTCCTTTGGCTTAAATGGATAATCTCAAAATATAAATAAAGACAAGTTCTTCTCTTGGGGTGGGGGAGAAGGAGAGAGAGGGAGGGAGGGAAAGGAAAGTAAAGATAGATGGAGAGTGCAGACTGACCATGAGCGCACCAAGATGAAATGTATCCTTGGTCCAGGGAATTTTTTAAATAAACAGAGAATGGTTCATATTTTATGGCTCTTGTCCAGAACGTTTACAGAAACACTGTAGCCTATTCTCTCAGTTAAGTCTGTATGACAACACAAGCAATCACGAACTACCCAGGCTCCATGCTAAGTAAGGTGCTCTTCTGAGCTCTCAGTTTCGAAGCACTCACAGTATCTCTTTTAGTTCATAAGGCTGTTTGTTTTTTTTTTCTCCATAAAAATGCTCTTTTTTTTTTTTTCCAACTATGATTAAACTGCTGACTCTTAGCTGTTTACTGCAATACAATAATGACACTCCTCACAGCAATCAACTCTGCTGTTTCTGAGTACCCTGGGGTAAGGATTGCCACCTAAGCAGTCATTCCTCTAGGAAAAGAAGAGAGAAGTGGTGAAATGCAAGTGGGAAGAGAAGAATAAATTAATTAATGGCTTTATTAATTCTAGTGGTATTAGGAATTTTTACAATGTTTCTGAATGGTATGCAGCAACTTCAGATATTGTTTGCACGAGTAGTGATCAGTGTGGTGGTGGTACCCGTTTGATTCTTCATTTCCATCATCAGCAACTTACATTACACATAGAAAAGACAAAGCTTGATAATTAACAGTTTGTCTCATCCCTGCCATTGGGAAGCTTTCTGCAGCCTACCTGGGGGAACTGCAGCTCCAGGCAGGAGGGTTGGAAAATGCCAAGAGGTATGTTGGCAGTGTTGCTGCTCTGCTGCAGTACATGCAGGGAAGGGTAACAACTCTGTCACTTCTTTTCTAACTGCCCATGGGATTCCATCTGCAGTTAACTCAGGTTGCGAAGACGGTGGGGGTTTGTATTATACATTGTGTTTATTCATACACTCTCCCAACTTAATAAAAAAAATTACCCAGTGTGTTTTTATTAAGAAGCTGGTCTGGGAAATTATTTTGATTATCAGAATTCCTTAATTATATTTATACATATTAAAAAATAATGCTTAATGACTTCAACCATGGCTAAGGAATCACAAGTACAAACAGAAGGGGTTTTTTGCCTGGTTTGCCTGCAACTTAGTTATGCACAACTGTTACTTTTGAAAAGATTTCCCATAATTAAAGTATCAGAACCTCTCATAAAATTGCAGTCTAATACTGTGAGTAAATACAGCTGAGCTAACACTGCATATTTTCATTCCTATTGCTACTGAATTATAATTTATTCTCTGAGTCTAAATTTTGATGATCCTTTTTTATATTCTAGTTGACCAAAGTGTGATCAGTATTAACTACATTTGATGCTGCTGCTCTTTGCCTAGCTGTGCCCAGTCTCTCCAAGATCTCTCTTAACAAACCTTAGCTAGAAAGTCAGTGGAGGAAAATGGCAACATTAAGGCTTCACATCACTTTTTTTGTATCATGTTAAGCAACTTCTTTTGAATGCCTGATCACTAGAATGTGGAAAAACTACAGCAATTTAATCATATTTGTATTCTGTAATAAAAGATTATGCTCAATATAGTTTATTAAACATACTTTTATAGTGAAGTGATACAACTAGATTTTTTGTTAACCATATTAATGTTACAGTTGCATGATACGGTAGCACTTAGACGCTGATGTTGAGTGTTATATTCTTTAATTGAAAAGCAAAATGCATTAGAAAATGCCTCTGGTTGCACTAGGGGAGGATTAGATTGGATATTAGGAAAATTTTCCCTTGGCACTGGAACAGGCTTCTCAGGGAGTGGTGGAGTCACCATCCCTGGAGGTGTTTGGAATACATGTAAGATGCGACACTTCAGGACATGGTTTTTTTGGGCACAGTGGTGTTAACAGTTGAACTTTATGATCTTAGATCTTTTCCAACTTACTAAATCTATGATTCTATGAAAGTGTGATGCAGTCTTTTATACTAGCTAAAGCAGCAAGAGGGTCTTGCTCAAGTCAAATTTTACAATAAAGTCCACTAAGAATTACCATTTTATGACTCAGGCCATTTGAAGGTCAGTTCAAATCTGCTTAAAAACCTTCTTACAGTATCATAATACAGTATATATGTTGATTTTTTTTTATTTTAGTAGTTCAAAAAAATCCTGCCAAAGCAAGTGACACAAATTTTGCAGTAGCCTTTCTCTCACAGAAGGTGATGGGTAGAAGGTAGATGGTAGAATTATGGTAAGGGAATTCAGTCCTGTGACTACAAGAAGTTGAGTTGCTGTGCTGTAGAAACAGATGTGTATTCCTTAAAGATGACTGTTGCAGTCTACGAATCTCCTTCTTTGTCATTATCACTTAATTTTTCTTTTTGCTATTTTGTAGAACTGGAAAAGGATATGTGCCAATTAAGGACTTTATCTATTATTGTTCATTTTTAAAAATCCTATTGACTGCTGTTAACCATGGAAGAATTGCAGTGCTAGGTATTAAACTGACCTACCTTTTAATTTCTAAATGAAATGTGAAATTTGGAACTAATCAAATGAATGAGGTTAGGTATTTCAGATACAAGACATCATTGAGTGACAGAGAAGAGAAGAACAATCCAGACAAGAATAACAAGGTCGGGGGCAATACATCAGTTGGTTGGCTTTCTGGGTCATAGTAGTTATAAATATCTGAGAAGCCATTCCCAGAGTAAAACAAGAGTTGTTTTGTTTTAGATCTTAGACGAGATCTTATCTGCACTGATAGAACAGGACTGTAAATCACCCAGTCCTTTTCATGTTGGCTGCTTTGTAGAAAACCTAAGATGCAGTAAGTAGTAGTTGTAGTCGAAGATCCAGAGAAGCTTTTTCTTGGTGTATTCTTAATTTCTAGTGATAGTATCGCACATGCAAGTAATGACTCTGCTCTTTTCAAAGATGCATTTTCCTCAGTGCTACAGCAGAGCTAATGGTGAGGTTGTAGATAGCATCCTACAGATGCTTTGAACAGAATTCCTTAAGCTACTTCTCAAAGCATTGGGACATGCATACAGAGCATGAAAACTAACCTCTGCCTTCAGTAAGACAGTAACTGCTACCCAATGCAGGTACTCTGCCAAGATTTAAGAATTTGGCTATGACTGAATTTTCTTATGGAAAGAGGTAGATTTTCATGTACCTGCTAAGAGTAAGGATGAAAGAGCTGGATGCTCACAAAGAAAGTAATGCTGTAAATAACAAAAATTTAAAAAGGGAAGTGCAGAGAAATTACCTCTTGGTTCCACAGAAAAAAAAGCTCTGCTTTCATGAAACTGGTGGCAGATGGAGTAAACTCTCCTGATCTTTGGGACCATGATAGATTACATCTTTCCACTTTAATGATGGCATGTCTGCGACTGCTAGGAAAGGTATCTAGTGGTTGCTAATTTTATGGTAATCTTTCGTCATGTAAATGTCACTTACTATAAATGAGGCTGAGCCCCCAAGCAGCCATCACATAATTATTTCTATTGCTGTGGAGTTCTGTCAGGTTGAACTCAACCAACTGGTCTTATTTCATAAGAGAAATCTATGCTTTTGATGGGAAAGAAGCTGTTGGTGTCATATTAATGTTGAATTGTGGCACTGAATTCAGACTCACAAGTAACCCTTGCTAAGGCAAACTTCATTCATCTGAGGGTCCTTTCTATACCTTTAACCGTTCCCCAGGATCCATCTGCAAGACCCTCACAGATTCCTCCCACCAAGGTCCAGTATTTTTCTGTTGCTTTTCCAGTGCTTTTTTTTACCCTTCTTTCTAGTAAAGAAGGAGGCCTCATCAGCACACTTCTTTCTAATCACCCACATTAACTTTGCCACCTCCCACATCTTCCCCTTTCTTGTTTTAGCGAGCTTACTGATAGCACAAGCTAATACAAACTAAAGGTAAAAAAATATCAACAAAATGAAACCTCCCAATGTAGTAACTCCCCTTAACTATTTTACAAAAAAGTTTCCACCCCTTTTCAAATTCAAATTTTTAAGCTCAACAACACAAGACATCAGAATGATGATAATGAACAAAAGCAAAACAGGTATTCCTTCAATAACACAATGGGCCTGCAGAATAGAAACTGCTGTTGGAGGCCTTATTTAAAGCTTCTCGCATTTCATGGATCAACAATTGGGGTGATGCTAAATCTGGATTGCCTTTTATTAATCAAAACAAAGGATTGGTATCTTCTGTGGGGATCCCTAAAAGAGGCCTGATCCAATTAATAGCTCCCAGCAGTCTCTGAAGGTCATGGAGTCTGCACACTTGATTTAAGTTTCATTTTCTGTGGAGTGATGGTTTGATTTTGTATCCTCCAACCAAGATATTGCCATGGAGCCATATTTTGATTTTTTTTCAGGTGCTACAGGCAGCCCTACTGCTTGCACACTGGGAATAACTGCAAGAACATCATCTGCTTGGTTTTGTTCTTTTGCTGCTATCAAGGCATCATTCATATAATGATAAATGAGAGTACTTGGCACTTGTTACAAATGTATGGGAGCGAGTATTTTGGCAACAAACCACAGACAGATAGCAGGGCTATTATGCATTCCTTGAGGCAGGACCGATCAGGAGGCCAGGCATTTATGGAGGGAACAGGAGAGGCAAAACATGGACCATCCTGAGTAGAAGGAAATTGTAAAGGAGCACTCTTGCAGATCAATGATTACTTGAGACCACTCCTGCAGTACCACTGTCGGGGAGGGCAAGCCAGGTTGCCGCCCCCCTGTGGGTCCTATTACCGCAGTCACGCGGGATAGGTCCTGTAACAGCCTCCATTTCCCACTTCTCCTTTGAATCACACAGACCGGAGTATTCCAGGGGCTCATAGAAGAGACAGTATGCCCCGCATGCAGCTGCTCAGAAACTAAGTATTGGAGATGATGCAGCTTCCTCTTTGATAGGGGCCACTGGTTCACCCGGACCGGGCGATCGGCCATACACGTAAGGGCCGTGGTGCGCTGCGTACCAACAGCCTCTATTAAAAACCCGTCCCCAGGTTTGTATTGACGTAAGGCAGCAGAGATCCCACCTCTGGGATGTTACAGATGGCCTTCAGGGCCAGCCCAGCGAGCCAAGCAAGCTCAGGTGGAATGGCAGCTTGCGCCAAGGACCGTTGAAAGCGTCCCTCCCTCATTAAAGTTTGGGCAACTCCCAAGTTCTCACCTCTATTGTCTCCGCTCTGTCCGGCACCACCGCCGTCACAATGCCATGCTGCTGCTACCTGGCGGGGCTGGCACTGCATGGTGCTGGGGTGCCTGGGCCGCAGTATGTGAGCGCATCGGGCTCTCCACCCATGTTCAGCTCCTCCTGCTCCACCCGAAATGGACCTGCTGGAGGGGGTGGGGGGCTAGCGTTCGCTCACAGCCACCCCACTCCTCCCCGGGTCCGGGGCAGCTCTGCGCTGCAACAAGGGAACCACTGATGTCACGGCACTGGCGCACACCACGTGCTGCATGAGCAAGTGCGGCACGTGCGCGGTGGGCGATTTCCTCAACTGCTCGAGGCTGAGGGCTCCACGTGCGAGAGTGCCGCCATTTTGTGATCTGTCCCATCTCTCCTCTCACGGGGACGCCGGTCTGGTACCAGATGCTGGGGAGGGAAGGAAAAGTCTGGATCCCGCTTCGGATCTATCCCTCCCGGATCAAAAGGAAAGAATTCCGACAGCGTCTCCGGTGGGGCCGACACCACTGAGCTGATGATGGGGACAGATCGATCCCATGTCTGAACAGAGTCGGTGTCACATTTCGAAACCGCAGCCTCGTCAGGCTGTAGCAAGTTAACTGTTTCTGACAACACGGAGCAGGCAGCTAGAAGGCTTGGAGCCCACGCAGATCTTTTAGGCTTCAGAAAGAGTTCGCCACGGTCCCAGCAATGTAGTGGCGCTTTTATCATAGCGCATTGCTAAGTCCCATAATCGGCCCCGATTCTGTCCCAAACTTCAGAATCATATACGTTCTGCGAGTTTAAAGAGGGCTCCTGCTCCTTGGCCCATAAAAGAAACTGCTTCAGCACTGTAGTGTCTTAAGACCCAACTCTGTTTTTCCAAGGTGTCTAAGTACAATCAGAACACCTTCCTGTTCTGCAGTAAGAGAATTCCCCATCTCTAGTTTGGTTGCTCACCTTCTGCCCAGCAGAGGTAATCCAACGGTGCACCGATTATTTTTCCTTTCCTTTTTAGTTCAACCACTGGTGCAGACTGCCATCTGCTTTTAATCTAGCGCCATTTGTACCACTAAATTCTCTGACTCACAAGTTACTCTTGTCCATGACAAACTTTATCTGAGGGTCCTATTTATACTCTCAGCCATTTCCCCCCCCCCTCCCAGGATCCGCCCGCAAGACCCTCCCAGGTTCCTCCCACCAAGGTCCAGTATTTTTCCGTGGTTTTTCTAGTGCTTTTCCACCCTTGTAGTAAACAAGGTAACTTCATTAGCACATTCGTTTTCTAATCACCCACATTAACTTTGGCACCTCCCACACTGAATAGTGTGTACAGCAAAACAGTCAGATGAGAAGACAGGAACTTTGCTTTTAAGTCATCTTGACATCCAAGTGTCGTGAACTGAAGTGAACTCCCCTCTTCCACCCTGCTCTGCTGTTGTCACTCCTACTGCCTGACTCCTTTCAGTCTTGTCTGAGCCTCTGATCTGTGCATCTTGAGCTCAGACTGCTGTTTTCTCCATGTCTGTCAGTTTCCTTTCTGAATTAGCTGATGTGCCAAATATCGCAGATCACTGTGCAGTAGTACAGAACAAGTTGGCGATTGTCTTCTCAGCTTTGCACCAGCCAGACCTGGGAAATTCACATAATGCAGGGAAAGCAGTTTAACTACATGTGGAAGCAAGGATGGAAAGCATTAATTCAAATTATTTTTAGCACCAGAGAAATTAAAGGGGAAACTCAGTATTTTAGAATATACCTGGTATTGAGAACAAACAAGAGGGGCCAGAGGAGGATCTGAGGAACTATAGGCCTGTCAGCCTGACCTTGATGCATGGCGAGGTTATACAGCAGAACATCCTGAGTGCCATCAAGCAGCATGTAGAAGACAACCAGGGGGTCAGGCCAATAGGGGTTTAAGAAAGGAAGGTCCTGCCTGACCAGTCTCATCTCCTTCTATGAGTGGGTGACTTGCCTAGTGCATGAGGGGAAGTCTGTGGATGTGGCCTACCCAGATTTCAGCAAAGCCTTTGACATGGTCTCCCACAGCATCTTCCTGGAAAAGCTGTCAGTCTGCAGCTTGGACAGGTGAGCCCTTTGCTCAGTTAAAAACAGGTGGGATCACAAGGCCCAGAGAGTGGTGGTGAATGGTGCTGCATCCAGTTGGTGTCTGGTGACCAGTGGTGTCCCCAGGGATCAGTACTGGGCCCAGTCCTATTCAACATCTTTATTGATGACCTGGATGAGGGGATAGAGTCTATCCCTAATAAATTCATGGATGACACTGATCGGGGGGGTAGTGTTGATCAGCTGGAGGGTAGGAAGACACTGCAGAGGGACCTGGGTGGGTTGGGTCAATGTGCTTAGGCCAACGGTGTGAAGTACAACAGGACCAAGTCCAGGGTCCTACACTTTGGCCACAATAACCCCATGCAGCGCTATAGACTGGGGGAAGAATGGTGGGAGAGTGGCCTGTCAGAGAGGTACCTGGGAGTACTGGTTGGCAACTGGTTGAACGTGAGCCAGCAGTGTGCCCAGGTGGCTCAGAAGGACAATGACATCTTGACTTGTGTCAGAACAATATGGTCAGGACTAGGGATATAATTCTTCCCTTGTACTCAGTACTGGTGAGGCCTCACCTTGAGTACTGTGTACAGTTCTGGGTCCCGTACTTCAAGAAGCATATTGAAGTGCTGCAGGGGATCCAGAGGAGAGCAACAAGACTGTGAAGGGACTTGGGGGAAAGTCTTAAGAGGAGAAGCTGAGGGCACTGGGGTTGTTTAGCCTGGAGAAGAGGAGATTCAGGGAGGATGTTACCACTCTACAACTACTTGAAGGGAGGTGGTAGGTGTGGGCCAGGCTCTTCTGCCAGGCAACTGGTAACAGGATGAGGGGGCATGGCCTGAAGCTGCACCAAGAGAGGTTTAGGCTGGATATCAGAAAGCACTTCCTCATGGAGGAAGTCCATTGGAAGTGGACTTCCTGGGGAAGTGGTGGAGTCAATGTCCCAGGAGGTGTTTAAGGAAGGGCTGGATGTGGCACTTAGTGCCATGGTCTACCAGTGTGGTAGTGTTAGGTCATAGGCTGGACTAGATGATCTGAGAGGTCTTTTCCAGCCTCAATAATTCTGTGATTCTGTGAATTTGTGTTTTAAAAGTTGCCTGTTAACCTCAGCAGTTTTCTGTCTTTCTGTTGTTCAGTGAGCGTCAACTGTATATACATCTCTTCCATGTACATCACACAGCATGGGAAATTTCAACTGAAGCTTCAAAATCTTAGATACCTATAAGTATCTAGAGTGTAATTTCTTGTTATTATTCTCTGCTGTAATGGCTGCTTTGACTGCTGTGTTATATACTGGTGTATTCTGGTTCTAGCATCCTCTCCTGCTCAGAGTTAGCAGTCTTTTTCTATACTTCAGGGGTAATACAGTTGTAATGCTGTCTGTAACTAACATGAATACAACTGCTTATACGTTTAGAACAATTTAATCAACAATTGCTTACACTCATTACAAAAAGTTCGTATGTGAGGACATTTAGATTGGCATGGTTGGCTTTTGCTTGCAAAACTTTATGGTAATGTATAACACAAGTAATACTTGTGCAAATATTTGCTTAAGGCTAATGAAAACCACAGTTTGTCCACTCTGAGTAAGTAAACAGTGGTTACAAGGGAATATAAATATATAATCTAATACAAGAGTAACGTTTGGATCTGAGCAGAATCCTGCTATGTATATTTTGAAATGTTGAAACCTAATAAAATTTATGAAAACAGAATACAAATATGTCTCAAATTTAATGCTGACTGTGAAGAACATTCTCTTCCTGAAAATATAATCTTTTTCCATCCCAAAGCTGAAGGATCTGTATTATGGCTTTTAAGTGTTAAGAATTAAGACCAGCATGTTTAGTAGTTGCTTGGAGAGCTGTTGCCTTTTGCATTCTCTGCAGTTCAGAGATGGAATCAACCAGTTTTCCAGCAATAAATGCTGCTGCTTCCACACAGCTTATTGCACTACAATCTATGATTATGACTTCAGTAATTTACTCACAGATGTGAGCTTTTTTGTTGCATATGTTAAAAGAAAAAGATTTGCTTCAGGTGAGTATTTTTCTGTTGACACATCTATGAAGTGTCATCTGTGGTTGTATGTGACATTCAGACTAGATTTTTTTCAATACATAAGAAGCTGAGGTCATGGCTCAGTGCCGTAAGTTAACCTTGCATTCTAAAATTATGTTTTGTGTGTTGTTTCTCACAAATAATGAAAACAGTGGTTTATATCCACAGTATTTTTTGATGATGCAGAACCAGATCTGTTCTGCATGATGAACAAAAAGCTTAGTTCTGCCATTACAGTAAAAAAAAAGCTGAGAAATGTTGTTTGCAAAATATGATTTTAAAAATGCAAGATTCAGAGCTCTTCAGTGGGAAGATGCAACTTTAAAAATGTACTGACAAAAGGCAGTATTGCATATCACTTTCAGGACTCATTAAAATGGCAATGTAGAAGCCTTGAGGGTTGCTGCTGAACCAAAGCTGTAATACAATGGTTAAGGGTAGTCTTCTAGTTAGCATGTTACAATCATTAAACTGAATAATGAGAAATTATAGCAGAAGCTCAGGAAATCCCTATCAAGTGCCAAGTGCTTTGAGCCTCCCTGCTAGTGAGAGCATTCCCTGCCATCCTCTGCACCGGTGGGTTAGGGAAGATGCTCCTTGCTTTGCATGCTCTTAGGTATGGCAGACAAAGTGTCTTACACATCACTGTTTCACTTGGCAACAGCCCTGTTGGCTAATGGCAGTGGCACTGTGACCAGGTTTTCATTTTGTTCTTTCACTGTTCACCCACTGAAGATGTCACGTATTCACATCTGGAAGCACTCCACATGCTCATTTTTCTACCTCAGGAACTCTTTTTTAATTATTATACTCCTTAGAGTATAATAATAATTATAGTAATAATAGTATAAATAATAATAAAGTAATAAAAATAATAGTATAATAATAATTATACTCTTTAGAGAAGCGTATAAGCAAATAATATCCCCTCTCTTTTAATGCAGAAAAATGTTTCTTGGCTCTGTTAATTACAGACAAATAGCAAAAAGCAAGTGTATCAAAGTCCATTTTTACATCTGAGCTGTTTGTTTATTTGTTTGCTTGTTTGTTTTTTAAATCCTGTAGCAGTGATAGTGATTTAAACAACAGTACAAACCTTTTTTCCAAGAAGGCAACTCATTACAGCACTACTATATGCATTCATTTGCAGTCCAAGAAGTCAAACAGGTGTTACAGAAGGAAGAAAAAATTTTTCTTATCTAGGCTGGACAAATTGCTCATTAGCAGAAATACGTGGTTTAGATATTTTCTTTCAAGTGAAAAAATATTTATACTTTATTATTAATGCTATTTAAATAAATAAATCAATCTGTATAGCTAACAGTGAAAATTTAGGAAAACCTGCTAAAACAAAGATATAACATAGCTTTTAAACTTTCAGTTAGAATAACTGGTTTGCATTTTCAATAGCCAAAATATAGATCAGGTGTTAGTTTCCTTTGCATGCTGGCATAATTTCTTGTATTTGTCCTCCATTTGCTACAAACCTAGGTAAATGAAATGTGCATGTGCACTCACACAGTGATGTTTAGCCACCGACAGCATTTGATCTGGTCAGGAGTGCAGGGAATGCTCTCTTGTGACCTGCCTGGCCACTCTGCCTGCACGCTGACTTACTCGCTCCATACTTGCTCCAGTTGTCAGTACAAGCTGAACTGTTAGTAGAGGAGAGGAATTAGGCTTTTATTTTTGTGTATACCAACCATAGTTAGTTATTCATTATGAAGAGGTGTTTCAGTAGAAAATTGAGAATTTTAAGTGTTTGATCTAGAGACAAGACACTTTGCACTGAAGAAAGCTTCACACTCTTTCAGAATTGAATCTGTTGCTTTTGACTTTATTCCAATTGGTCATGAGCAAAACCTGTAGTAAGAAATAATTTTGACTAATGCAAAAGCAGCTGCTTCTCTTTGGACACAGTATTAGGTGTTAACATATTAACAGCGTAACTTTGTAAAATCATATTTTAATAGGACTTACAGGAGGCAAATCCCAGGTGGGAGGTGGAGCTTCTGATAGCCATAAGCATAGTTTTGCATCTACTAGGATCTTTTAAAAATTTGTGATTTTTGGAGATAGGAAAGTACCTGGGCATCAATTTAATGATTTTATTTAAAGATGTCCCTTTCACCAGTCTTGGTTTGTTACAATATCGGTAACCCACGTCTCTTTCCTGGGTGCCGGAGTTTCTCAAATTGGTGTTTAGTATCAGGTACTAGGATCTGAGAATCAATTATTCATTGGTCTCCACTGTATCCTTCCTGTCATGATGATCTAAAAAACATTCCTGTGAGTAATTTTAATAATTCAAAAAATGCTCTGATTGACACAAGCATGGTATTTACTCTCACTAACTGTAACTGTAATCTTTGAAGACTGTTGCTACAATTCCTGCTTTTGAAAAAGAGAGGGAAAACTAAACAAACTGTAGGAAGATTTGTTTACACTTAAAATAGTTCCATTGCCTGTAGTTGTTCACTGTCTGTAGTGATTCCACTGCCTGTACTTGTCAATCGTGTCAGAATAATCATTAGAATAGGTACTGGCAGCTTGTACTGTATTCTTTACACTCACTTCTGATCTGTGCTCATTTTATATTACCACCTAGACTGAGGGAGATTAACATTGGTTTTAGTTACAAATACAGGAAAGCATTTAACAGCATGCTAAGAAATAAGCCCATTTTCAGGTATCTGTCTGACTAAGAGACTTTTTCTGAATTGAAGTGTTAAAGATTTCGGCCTAAGGCTGCAAACAAGACTGGAATTTTTGGATTCTAAGTTATTTTCCAGAAAAAAAGAGAGCACTGTGAAAATCATTGTTTAACTCAGTTGATGGAGTGTTACACTCATAAATCATGATTATTTTCAACTTTTTGCTTGAGTCTGTTTTGTTTTCTCAGCCAGAAGCAATAAAATAATCAATCATGTAATAATGCCATGGATAATTATCATGTTGCTCGGTGTTCTCTAGGTTACTGCAAGTCTGTTTGGAGCCTCTATTGATTGTATTTAAACTGAGATTTTAGAGCTGAGGTGATGAAGAGCTTTGGAATATGTCCAGAATTGTTTTAATTTTTTTTTTTTTCCTGCATAGTGCATTAACAACGATCATTTGTTATGAAAAACAGAATGACTTAGTTTTTTTCCATGGTCCAAGGCCTGTGTAAGATCCTTTCTATTTTGTCTTAACTGTTGAATATATAGTTGTACAGAAAAGCTATGTTTATGATAGCTTAGTTGCATTGTTGCTTAATTAGAAATTACCTCAAAATGTTTCTGTAGGTTAAAAAAACTGAAGTATTTTTCTGCTGTAAATAATGTGGTGTTCATTCTTATTAAACATTCAGAACAGTTTTATTGGCATAATTAATGTCTTAATTTGTTTCCAAAAAGTACTTTGATTTTTGCCTTGTTTTACTAGGAGCAAAGCTATCTGTCTGTAGTGACTCTAAGGTTTCACTGCCTTAGTGTCCAGGATTAAGTTTTAAGTCTGGAATTCTGTGACAAGTTGGAAATGGCATAAATCACCAAAGTCATCAAAAACCTTCCTCGTGCCCTTTCCTGCCCCAGTTTCTTTCTTCAAATGCTTCTCCCATCCTTGTGCTGACTCAAACTCTCATGAAGCTGCACTGAGAAGTACATCAGTGTGCTAACCTTTCCTGCTCTCAGCCTCTGGGCAACTGAGGTACAAAGGAATAAGAGATATTTACTGAAGACATGAGAGTTAGGTGCCCACATGGTTTTGTAAATCCTTGTAGACATCTGTCTGCATTTTGTGGTATCAAATGTTTTTAGCAATCTGTCCTAAGTTTACTTGGCCAGGACTTCTCTGAAAGTCCGAAGAACTGAAAATGGAATTTGGATACTCCTTTGCCTTTGTGCATGGTCAGTTCCTGTTTAGTGACCTCTATGCTGTGTTGTGAAATAAGAGGAGATAAACTTTATTGTAATTTTTACAAAAGAGGGATTTTTTTCTGTGAATTAATAGAATAGCTTGTAATCCAGAGGTTATAATCCTCAGAATTTTGTTGTGTACTGAAAATGGTGACTTAAAATTAGTACCTTCTTTTGCATGGGTGCTGTTTGTTTTATAATAATGTTGCAACAACTCGTAATGAAGGTTCCTCTAGGAATACGATACGAATAAATTTGAATCTTTAGTTTGTCTCACAGCATTTCTGAGCTTTCTTTTTAAGAGGCAAATATAAAATGCAGGATGAAGAATTTAAGTTATTTGACAGATAAACTCAGTGATCAGGGCTTTATAATGGATGGGTAAAGGCTGACAGTGCAATTGAAAATCCAACTCTGTTATTAATGTAAAATATGAATTAGCAGGATAAGGCATTACAATAAATCAACGTAGTCATTCAAGTCTGTGTTTGAACCCCTGGAAATACTATTTTAATACATTATCTGATTTTGTTCTTTCTACCCTGACTTCACAGTACTTGGCAAGGCACCAGGCTGATGACTAAGATAAACTTCATTTTCAGGGTAGTTTTTCTGTTTTGGAGGTTCATTGCAGCTCTGTGTGGAAACCAAGAAACATTCCTTCTCAGTGGTTTTGTGCTGGTGGCCAGCTGATTTCTGTTGCTGTGTTTTAGAGTGGTTTGATGGTAGGTTAGTAAGGATTGTTTTAATAAAGGATGAAGTCCCTGCTGGAACCTTGTGAAATTTGGGAAGCAAACTTTTCATCATACACTTTACTAGTTTTCCAAAACAGACAACTAGTCTATCTCGGACCAGTCTGTGAGCACAAACATTCACAGTAACAGAGAAAAATGCAATGGGTAGATTCTGTTGTTATGCATTTAATTGACAAAAAAGATGACAAAATACACAATTTTGAATGTCTGTGAAGATGTGCTAGAGAAATGAGGTGTCACTGTGATGAATGAAACTTGTTTAGCATTTGTGTATGTTCGGATTTTGTTTTAAATCAATGATAAATTTTCTGTCCAAAACAAACAGTGAAGCATTTCTACACACTACGAACATCAGATCTGCCTCTTGTGCTCTAGTGTAGTTCAACAGTTTGCAACAGACTGTTTTTCCTGATGTTTACAAAAATAAAACCACTTAGATATAGCTATTACTGTAAGCAAAAAAAAAAAAAAAAAAGATTTATTCTGTATAACTCAACCCCCCTTCTTGTAAAGGATTTCTTGCCTACATTTTCCAGTAGCTTTCTGAAGGCTCTGTGTCTTGCAGCCTGGTATTGGTATTGGTTTTTCTTTAAATATACTTAATGTTATTTTGACATTATAAAAGAGCAAGATTAGCAAAACTCTTTATAATGGGCTCATAGCGAGAGCTTTTTTTACTATGAATTCAGCTAAAAGTAATTTAAAAGAATTTTTGATGGCTAATGAATAAATTTAAATCAAGTAGTTAACATACTATCCTGTGAACAATATGCTTTGCAAGCTGATAGCAAGCTAAGCTGATAACAAATTCCTGGTTTTTAGAGTTGATAGTTGTCAGAGTGACTGCAACAAAAAGTGTAGGTTATTTCCCCCACCTTCATCTATTTTTATGTGAAGCTGAAGCAATTAAGTAACATGTACTGTGGAGATTCTTATCTGCCGTAAGTATGAAGGGGGCACACTGATTTTATGCTACAAACTGCATCTTTTGTAAACTATTCACTACCCTTTACAGGTCTGCAAGCTCACTCTGCAATTGGTTGCCAGGGGCTGCAGGTGTTGGAAAAGAGAAATTTCAATGAAAGGCCCTAATTCAGCAACCCAAGCAGCCGACCTCCCCCACCCAAAGCAATCAGATTGGCAGCTGAATCAAAGGGCACAGTGGGGCCTTTGTTTGGGAGCTCCAGAGGTTAGTAATTGACAGAAGGTCAACAAAGTTTTATGAAGAAAAGAACAGAATATTGAGGGTATTAGGCTGAAGAGAGGGAGTTTAGGAGTTGTATGTTATTAGAAGAAAGTCAGAACCTGAGTGAAAGGTTACAGCCATAGGAAGCATAGTGCTGTTTAATCTGAAAATAGTTTCAGCTCCAGGAACAAGCTTATTGGTAAATGCTAGGAATGTCTGAAAAAAATCTGCAGATTCCTTCACTGTATCTATATGCAATTGTGTTGTGTTTGTAAGCTCTGGAATTCAAGATACAACGTAGAGGGATGGTTTTATGAAAGATCTTAGGAGGTCCTGTTTAACTGGGGGAAAAGAAGCGCTAGTTGTATCTGTGCAGTGTCACACGGAACAGATGGTTATCTTATCTACCACCCTGGAAAATTTTAATTTTCTGAGACCTGCATGTTTCAAGAATGCTAATTCTCAGTGCATGCCTAGTCTTCAGACTAAGCAGGTATAACAGGCATTAATTTCTTGTTGTTGTTGCTCATGTTTGGTAGACTATCTTCATGGTACTAGTGGTATTTCAGTTTGACCCACAACTATCTTGAGTGGAATACAAAAGAAAGTACTCAAGGACCCTACTAACATTGAGTAGGCTAGAAGGATTACTACTACTACTTTTGTGTCCCAGTATGATGTTTGCCCTGTTCGCAATAGCTTGAGATTGTTGACTTATGTTCAGTTATGATTCATGTAAGCCGTTTCAGTGTTGGCTTCTGTGCTGGTCATTACACATTTCCCTGCTGTATTGTAAATATTGTAAAATAACCTCTTTGTTCCTCTATTTTTCCAGGAATTGAAGTTAAACTGATGGGCCTATAATTCTTTGGCACTCTTTTTTTACCCTTTTTTAATAAATAATGGGAACTATTTGTGCAATTTCCCATCTTTTAAGATCTCATCTATGCTATCCGAGAACTGAAAGACAGTTATTAACTTTGCATGGCATTTTATCAGCCAGCCCTTAACTACTCTAAATTAATCAGGCCCACTCTGGCTGAAAGTATTTGACTTTGTTATTCTCTTCCTGTGTGAGGCTGAGGCCTTGGCTTGTCCCTGTTGTCAATTATGGAAACTGCCTCCTTATGACTGGCTTTTTGATGAAGATTAATGTGTTGGTTTGATGTTTGCTTATGGCCATGAGCATTTTGAAATCTGTTTATTGCAATTAAGTCTCAAGTAATGAATGATCTGTGAAATCTAAGCATTTTACTGTAATAAGTCAGAGGAACATTTTGTGCAGCAGAAATATGGAATTTTTAAAAATATTATTTCTTTTTTGGACTTGAGATTTTTCTTAAATTAAAATAGCTTGCCTTATTGCCCTGAAAAATTAAGAAATTATCTGTTGTGGAGGTGAGCAGTTTAAAAGAGGTACTATTTACAGCATCATCATTTTACTTTACTGTGTCGTCCCCGATAAGAGGGGTATTCCTAGGAATCTGACATGTGGCACATCAGGCACATGCAGTGTCCCATACTGGCTGTTGGTATTTAGGCAGAGTTGCTGGTTCGTCCTGTCTGGTCATGCATTATGACAAAGGGCAGACACTGGTGATCTTTTCTCCCTCACACTATCCCTGCAAGCATAAATTTAAGAAGCAGATGTTTAGAAATAAGCAACACATTTAATGTCTGAGCAGAGAATATAGGGAAGTGAAAACCGTAGTTTAACCCTATAGGAGCAGATGAGAGATGCATGTAAACTTTGGCTCTTGGGGCCTGAGCAAAAAGGAGATGCTGAAATAAATGTGTAGGAATACACTTAATATCATTGAGTGGCATACTCAGTGATACTTTGTGCTGGGCACTTGCCTAGCCGCCAGCCGTCCTGAGCTCAGGAGTTTCCTTACTCACACTGGATTTCTATGAATTAGTTAGGTCTGAACAGATTTCCATGTGTCTCCATTATTCTCATACAGCTCTGCCTTTACTCTCGTTCCCTGTCTGCTTCGCTTTTGTTAGTAGCCTTGAGTTTAATAGCCTGTATACCCTTTAGCCATTTCTTTTTTGTCTTCACCATTCCAGGAACATCTGGGCCACCCAAAGCCCTCTGCTAGGAGCTCTTTCAGGCTTGACTGTGCATGCTTGAGCAGACATTTTCTGTACATACCTGCATAGCTGTCTAGCCTGCTGTGGGGTTCCTTATACACCAGGGTGAATTTGTTCACAGAGACACTTTCCAGATGCCATGGTGATTGATTTGTCTTCAATTAGCTATGTATTTATGTAGTAGCATGCTAGTTAGCATACTACTTGCCAGGGTGAGTTGATAATATCACATGTAATGTTAAAATCAGCATTTCTCTCCTTATCAGTTTTTAATAACATGTTCTGTGGGTTGCTGTTTTCCTGACAGATTTCTGTTTCGCAAGTCTATCTTTTCTCTTGGCATTGTATGACAATGCTCTGTTTGCATTCGATATGAAAAAATATGTGACTATCCAGTTGCATCTAAAATCAGTTTAATGAAAAGTTTCATTTCTTCTAGAGGTACCTGCCTTAGTGATCAAGACTGACATTGAAAGTTGTGCAACTAAAGTTACCTTAAGAATTTCTCTCCCCTTCAGGCAGTAGAAAAACATACAAAAGTGTTTCCAGGAAAAGGTGGAGTAGGAAGAAGAAAAGTAAAAAGTAGGATACCCTTACTGAAATTTTGAATAAACAAAGGAGGAAATGTGACATGAATTAAAATTCAGGGGCTGACAGGAACAGAGTTGTCTTCAAACAAGATTAATGCTTCAGTCTTTTAGTCCTAGCATGAAATCTGTACTAAGTTATTAATGCAAAATCAGAAAACGCTGAGAACAGCGTTCAACAGAAATACACAGCTTTTCCTTGACGGTCCTGACAGCAGGATTTTTAAATTATGTTTTACTCCAGAGGAAAATGTTTTATTTGGTTATCTGGTCCAGAATAATCGATTATGTAAAAAAATCGATGCTTCATATTGGTTCCCATGCTGCCAGTTTCTGGTTTTAAGTTTTTTTTTGTACAGAGATTCTAGAGTTCAAGATTGGAATTCCTACTAAATGTGTGTCACAGTTTAACATGGGCCCGGCAATTAAACTGAATGATAGATGCTCTCTATTAATCCCGCTCCCTGATAAAAAAAGGAGAGAGAATAAGGGTGAGAGACTTATGGGTTGGAACTACACAGCTTTAATGAAACAGTAATGATAAAAAGGAAAAAATTACTAAATATATAAAAATATACAGGAAAATCGATACCACGCTCCTCCCCGCTTTCTTCCCGTAACTCTCACATCACCACGGAGGCTGCAGGGCAGCCCTGGGAAAGTCCAGGCTGGACTCCTGGGGTCGGCAGCAGTTGGGAGCTGGAGGCAGGAACACACAGATTCAGGCTGGCATGGATCAGGACCACAGGCAGATGAACAGATGGAATCCTCCCAGGATGCTGAAGCAAACAGAAACAGCTGAAGAAGGAAAGGGTTTGACCCTCGTGATCCTTCAAATTTATACTGAGTATGATGTGTATGGGATAGAATACCCTATTTGGTCAATTTTGCTCATTTATCTTGTGCGCTCCTCCCTGAAGGAGGGCTGCAGGTGTGACCTCTTTACTCCTTTTCTCCTTCCGGAGGGCAAAATGTTCCTCAGAGCTGAGCAGTGTCCTTGGCTCTGCATACCCGTCTCTGGCTGTAACTATAAACATCAAGTGTTACCAGTTTCAGAAGCAGACACTGACTGAGAAACTTGCTGTTAATTTCATCAAGTGCAGCTACTTGCAAGAGACTTAGCTGAAAGCAAAAGTAAAGACAGAAAATTACCTTTATCCTGGCCCAAACCAGGTCAATGTGATTGAAGTGGATTTTTGCAGATTACAGAAAAGGTACCATTATGTACACTCCTGACAAACCTACAGCAAAACCCCAATCTTTTGTTGTGAATTCTGATGAACTTAGATTTGTATGCTCTCTTCATGATATGCTGGCATGATAAGGAATTTGAGTAACTAAATGTAAACTAGGCAATACAAAAATATGGGGGATGTAATTTGAGAAGCTGTTTCAGCAAAAACATTCCAACTGTTTGATCTGATTCACGAGCATAGCTCTTTTCTTCACAGCATCATATTTTCAAAAGGGAAAGTGGATTGACTAACTCCTGTGTTCTAATGGTCATACTTTTTAAAGTTCTGCAAAAGTAGAGGAACATGGAAGTACTGTCTGCTCACAGCAGCTCCTGGCTAAATACTGTTTCTAGCTTGTTCTAATTTGTTAAACAAGGAAGGCATGCAGATTGTATGTGTTTGGAATAGTTGTCTAATGGTTATTATGTTTAAATTTCTGGGGCAGATTTTCCAGGGATGTCTCTGAGAACAGGGTAAGAAAGTCAGCAAAGGCAATGAGCTTGACATCCAGAAATAGAATCTGAAGAACTGTAATGTAATTTTCAACAGCAAATTTATGCCATGTTTTAACAGATACGATAGACCTATTGCTTTTTTCCTGGGCTAGGTTTCAGGAAATGTTTCTGTTCTTTATAAAACTGAGTGAATTTTATTCTGGTAAGAGCAGGAAAGTAGTTTTTAAAGCTGTCCATATTTGCCAAGCAAAAGGCAAGTTCACAAGGTAAACTGTTACGTGATGGATACATCCTGACCTTGCTAGCAGGTGTCTCTTGTGTGATGCATTGGAATTAGGATCTGGACTGAATGAGTTTGCTGAACTCCTGGTTGTAACAGTAGTAAAGAGAAATAGTAACTCAGAGCTTCAATTCAACAATTTATTTATTTTTCTCTAGGTGAAATGGAAATTCCATATTCAAATGACCCCTTAGGTCATGCAGATGGACTCGAGAGACCAATTCCAACACCTAAAGGTAAAATTTATTATAATTACTGTCCAAATATAAGTGTGTTTTAGAAAGGACCAGAAAAATCCTGTTATTATCTGTTCACTTGATTTACCTGTGAATGTAAGTCTGCAAGAAAGGCATCCTTGTGTGAGTTAATACTTCTGATTCTAAGAAGGGATACAAGGTTACAGGACTACATAAAAATTGATTTTAAAGCATATTCAATCCGTATGTCCATCTCATCCTCCCCTCAAGAGATTAAATGTTTGACTGAAACACAGACGGCTATTATTATCTTTGTAGCATGTTTTCTGTCATGTTGGTGCCATGGAAATTATTTAATTTTGTTCAGTGGCACACTTGACATCTATAAGTAAAACTTTGGTCTTAGTATCTCTAAATATCTTTGGTTTGAGGTAATTAAACCTAGCCCATAGCAACACAAGAATACTTACTTTTTAAGTAGCTCTAAAGATGTAAAAAACCCAACCAACCAACCAACCAACCAACCAAAAAAAAATCCCAGATTGTAATGGCAGAATTTCTAGCAACTTGTGAGCGTATATTTTTATCACACTTTATGACTTAAACTATAGGCCCAGACACCATTCAGGGATCTGAAAATGCATATATTTATTGTAATTCCAATGACAATGTGGTGCATCTTCCTCAAACAGGACCTTTTCAGTGTTCTACCTGAAGAAACATGTTTTCTTACTTGTAATACAGATTTTTTTTGTTGTATTGATGCAGAGCTGTAGTGAAGTTAACCCTGTACTTAGAAAAAAATCAGATAATCCTGTTAGCATGAAGAGCTCAGCCTGTACATTGCAGAAAACAGAGCAATGTTTTCTGCCTTATTATTAGCATTCTCAGCAGGGTGAGCACATGAAGCCTATGGCACTGGAAGGTCAGATATTCTTCTTTGACCTTCTCTTCCAGAAGAACAGAAATTTTGCTGGTACCTTTTCATACAGTCTCTATTCTCACACAGATAGCCAAAGTAATGTAATCCTTACTGTGCTTCACATGAACACTAGTTAGATTTCTTACCTGCACTGTGTTTATAAGAAGCTTGGTGTTTTTTTGTTGTGGGTTTTTTTTTTTTTTTTTCCCTTCCAGAAACTTCCACTAATTTATGTTCTTAAAGGATAGAAATAAGAGATGGTATTTCCATAAATAAAAGAAAACGTGTTTATCTTTGTCTAATGGTGAACTTACTGATCATGCTGTGGGACTTTTTCCCTCTCATTTGGGAGGAAGCATTGGTATATTCCTCTTCTCAATCTTTTTCTACTTCCTGAAGCTCCCAAATTATTTTAGAGAATTAAACTTTGTTCTCCATTCAGCAATGTATACTGCAGTTGTTTTATCCACACCACACTCATATACTCACTACTTATGATGAGAAAAGGTCTATGTTTCCTTTTAACTGCATCTTACAGTCTTGTTTACTTGGAATTTTTGGTCCCATTTCTGCTCTTTCATTGTGTCTGAACTTTTAAGGGCATAGACATAAAATATTTTCTTCATGTGACACTACTTGGTTAAATTCTTTCTGAGAAAGGAGTTGCAGTTATTTCCTTTTTATGCAGGGCTACAAGCAATACCTGTCTAAGGAAGTAATTAATCACATCACAAACATTTCTACATCATAAGGAATTTGTATTTCCTTCAGAAAGGAAAAAAGAGACCCTTGTTCTTACATAACTCATTGATACAGGATCTGTTGTTAGTTTCCAGGACGCCTGGTCTGGAAATGGCCTCATTTTACTCCCCTTTTATTTTTATTTTTAAATAAATTAAAATTCTCTAAATAAGCAAAAATCCCTTTCTTAATTTTTTGTGTTTGTTTTTGGTTGGAATTTTACTCCATGCCTTTCTGTATGATAGATAGTGAGGTAGCAATTTTTGTTTGAAAAAAGCATGGAACAGTTTACTTCTGAGTTTGTGCATGCCATTGAGAGCATCACACTGACCTGCTTTCCTTCCTTGATAAATGTTCAGTAAGTTTGGTTTGGTTTTGACTTCTATTTTTTCCTGATTGTAGAATAGATTCAAAGCACATATAAATAATAGTAAATAGGCTTTGATGATGCCCCAAATTAAAGCCATGTTAGAACTACTATGTGTCACCATCTCTAAAACCTCCAAAAGCCTGAAACATGGTTTGTCTCCAAAAAAGTAACCAGGCTAAGCAATGTATTATTAATATTGTGTACTTTTAAAAAGTGGGAAGTCCCTTCCTACAAGAGAATCTAGATTTCACATAGCTGATCACATAGGACCATGACTCAGGTAGAGCTTCAGGAATTTGTCTTTTGGTGTTTCTTTTGAGTGGGCATCTGAACCACCAGAAAAGCACTGCCTCTGAGCAATCTTTCGCTGAAAACCAGAGCAGAACAGTGAGCACTTGCAGTAGAAGAACTTAAGACTTCTTTGGATTAAAAAAAAAGGACCGATTACAAATCTTCTTCCAGTCCAATGAGTTTTTGCAAAGATGTTCTTTTCCCCAATCTTGATTTCAGTCAAGCATCTCTTGGTGGCTTTCTGTTCTGCGACAAACACTAACAAATTGTCTCTGGTTCCTAAAAACTCTCCCTTGCTCGTTAGATAGAACTGTGTCAGCTCTGTGCTCCTCTCTGGAAACACCCAGGCTTGCTGCCCACTGAGTCTTGCCCTGCTTTCTGCCCACTTTCATACAGTCATCCAACTCTTCCTGACAGGGATGCTGGGGAAGGAAGGAAGTTCCCTCTCTCTCTCACTGCAGAAGAGCATAGACCATGATAAGGCCAACATAGAGCTTTCCTTTCTGAAGAGCAGAAAAATAATGTATCTCTTAATGGTAAATCAATGTGAGAGTTGTGTCAAAGTTTTTCTTTGGTGGTGAGCACTACTAGTACTCATCACAAAGGGTCTTGCTGCTCACAAGTCTTAAAACAAGTCTGAAGAAGGTGTTAAACAGTAAAATATGAATTCTTCATGCATAGATAAGGTGCCAGAAAAATCTGGCATCATAAATAGTGTCTGTTGGTGGGATTGTTAGAGCAACACACTCTAATAGCTAAAGAAACACACGAGTAAGGCTAGCCTACAATAGCAGAGACACTGAGTGAGCTCAGTTGCTCCAGGAGACGTGACACCTCAAGCTTCTGACCTTTAACAGTGGCTTCTGCACAAGCTTGTCTACGAACTTAATCTGATTCAAGAGGTAGATACCAAGATACCTTGGTTGATACTAAGCTGTGACTGGACTATCCTCATTGATTTGACCTGACATAAGGCAACCCTTCAGGAATCATTTGTATGTATTCTAAAAATGATGGCTTTTTATCTAAGTTAGTGGTGACCCAAAGAACAGTCTACATCCTAAGTGCACTGTTGTGATCCCAAAGATCTGCTCCTAAATGGGCACTGACCTAGAACAGTAACCTAGTACCTGCCCCTTCACAATCTTATCTGAGTGTTCAGAAAACAAGAAAACCATTCCACCTCACAGAACTGAATTCTTGGGTGACGTAGGCTCTTCAGTCCTTCCAAGTATGAGAAAATACTGCTCAGAAATTAATTTCCTGATGCTATTAAAAGACCTTAAGCCCACTAATTTCACTGTGGAGTATAATGTACACACCGTGGCAGCATTTCAATGCTAATTGTGTTTCATTACTGAATCGGCTACAGTTTGTTTCAAAGTGCATTTGAAGATCAAGTGCGGGGTCCTGCACCTGGGTCAGAATAACCCGCATTATCAGTACAGGCTTGGGAATGACACTGTAGAAAGCAGCCATGCAGAAAAGGATTTGGAGGTGCTGGTGGACAAGAGCTGGATGTGAGCCAACAGTGCGCACTTGTGGCCCAAAAGGCCAATTGCATTCTGGGCTACATCAAAGAGGCATGGCCAGCAGATCAAGAGAGGTGATTCTGCCATTTTACTCTGCTCTGGTAAGACCTCACCTGGAGTACTGCATCCAGCTCTGGAGTCCTCAATACAGGAGGGATATGGATCTGATGGAGCAGGTCCAGAGATGGGATACAGAAATGATCAGGGGTCTGGAACACCTCTCCTACAAAGACAGGCTGAGGGAGCTGAGGTTGTTCAGCCTGGAGAAATGAAGGCTCTGGGGAGACCTAATAGCAACTGTACTTGAAGGGGGCCTACAGGAAGGCTGGAGATGGACTGTTTTCAAGGGCTTATAGTGATAGGATGAGGGGCAATGGTTTTAAATTAGAGAAGAGTAGATTTAGATTGGATGTTAGGAAAAAGTTCTTTACCATAAGGGGAGTGGAAAAATGGAACAGCTTGCCCAGGGAGGTAGTTGCGGCCTCATAGTTGGAGGTAGTTGCGGGAGATATTCAAGGTGAGGCTTGACAAGGCACTGAGCAACCTGATCGAGTTGGGGGTGTCTGTGTTTACTGTAGGGCGGTTGGACTAGATGATCTGTAGAGGTCCTTTATAACCCAAATTATTCTATGATTCTACAGTTCTAATTCACATGCTTCTAGCTGCATTTTTTGTACACTGAGAACACAGTATGGAAGAGGGGGTGCAAGTGGTGGGACTGATTTAGGCTGTAAAGGTATCAGTTTATCTGGAAACAATATATAACAGTAAATATTAGTACTGGTTTCATACTATGTAAAAAAAAATTAATTAAAGAGAAAATTGTTTTAAAACATCTTTGCTTTACAGCAAATGCAGAAACATCTACCACATAACTTTCCTTTTGAAGTACTTTAAGCCAAGCCATAGACCACTAAAGGCAAAGGAAATATTCTCCTTCATGTCAATTGAAATACAATTGTTTATAATAAGACATTTACAAGTTTAGTAAGGATGTTCATACATAGCAAGTCCAAAATATTTTATATGGAGTTTTTATTCCTTTTTCAGAGGTATGTCAGTATTAAAACAGATTAACAAATCTGTTAACGAGTTTTAAAAAATTCTAGTTGACTAATACATAAAAGAAAACATAGGACATGAGTGAAATACATGTTATAGTGTCGTCACATTCATTTTTTCTCTATATTTGTCCCAATGAGTATTTGTTGAGAGAGTGAACTAAGTTGGAAAAAATTTGCTTTGCACATTATTGGGGTCCCAGTTTATCCTGGGAAATGGCTTGGTTTTTTTCCCAAACCACTGCATCAAACTAGCATCCACACAGTGTTTATGGTGTGATGTGCATCACAAAAAGTAATTGCATATTATCACCACATAAGTTAAATAAGGAAAATACTGTTTAAAACATGGTTGGTTAATTTCCACTTCTTTGAGAGATTTGCAATTAGTTGTTATGCAAAGTGGACAATAAATAACAGAGCATCGCAACAAATGTCTGCTTGCTCTGCCATGCTGTTACTTCACACTCAGTAAGTGTAGATGCCAGACGTGAACGTAATTTCTCAAAAAAGAGATGAAACAAGCCAAGAGTGTGCCTTTCAGTGTATGGGCAGAGATTGTGGATACGCACTGAGTTGCGTGATTGCTCCTAAGCTGCTCTGCAGAATGCTAAGGAAAAAGTTTCAAAATTCAGTGTGTTATAATATTAGTAATAACTGGGCAATACAAAGAACTGCAAAAAATACTGTAGAATTGGCAGGAGGAATAATGAACTAAAATTAAACTCTGACCTGCAGAAAATGTATTGGTACTCTGACTTCAGAAGAAGTGTATCTAATCACACTGGGACTGAATTAATTCATGAATGTTTTCTTCAAACTGCTTTTGGTTTTGTTACAGTTATTAATAGGATATGATTCATAAAATCATATGAATCCTATTTTTTATTAAAGTGGTAGTTTGAGCCTGGCCGATAACAAAGGACCACGCAGCTGCTCACTCCCCCCCCTCCATTATGGGATGGTGAGGAGGAAATTCACCTACAGAACAAGAGGTATGAGAGCTCCACTCACCAGTTATGGCTATGGGCAAAACAGACTCAACTTGGGGAAAAACATCAATTTAACTTACAATTAATCAAATCAAAACAGGGTAAAGAGAAAACAAAAAAACCCCAGAGCTTAATTACTTTACCCCACCCCTTCCTTCTTTTGGTGTCCAAATCACTACCTCCTCTACCCAGTAGCACAGAGGAACAGGGAGTGGGGTTTTACAGTCTGTACACCACAGGTTTCCTGCTTCCCCTTCCTCCGCAGGGGGAAGGATTCTTCACAGACTTCCCCTATTCCAGTGTGGGGTCCCTGCAACCTGACTCCCTCCCACAAAAGGCACAATCACTTAGGAGCAAACTGCTTCAGTGCGAGCAGCCCGCAGAGCCATCAACTGCTTTGGGAAGAATCCCCTTCCCTGGCATGGGGTCTTCCACGACTGCAGGTCCACAGCATCTGCTCCGTGATCCTCTCCAGGCTGCAGGTCCACAACTGCTCCAAAGGGATCCTTCACGGACTTCTTCAGAACTGCTGCACTGTGATTCCTCAGGGTCTGCTCCATCCTGCTTCTCCATGGCTAACAGGGGGCAGGCTGCTGTCTCACCACAGGATGTAGGGAAAAATCTCTGTTCAGGGCACCTTCTCTCTCTCCTTCCTTGCTGACCTTGGTGTCTCTGCTCTGGCATTGCTCTTCTCTGGTGTTTCTCTCTGTCCTGGTCTCTCTCTCTTTCCTCCCCCTGTCCTCTGCCCTAAGATCACCCAGGTGTTTCTCCTTCTTGAATATGTTAGTCACAGAGGCGCGTGTCTGTTGTCCCTGATGGCCTCAACATTAGCCAAAGGTGGAGCCGGACATTTTAAAGGCAGGAGAGCCTGCAGATGCTACTTACAGGGGGCCATGCCTGGGGCCCCATCCCCTGCTAGCAAAACTGGCACATCAACCTGGAACTGTTACTTAAAAACTATGGAACAAGTTACTTCCTACAGTAATTATGGTTTAATTGGCATAACAGAAGGGTCTAATATGGATTTAATCTTGAGTTAGTAATATATGTTGGTCTTAATAAGTAAATTTAGTATCTGTTTTCATCAAAATTGATTTGGATATAATATCAGTGGCTAATTTGAAATGAAGATTCAACCTAGCTCATTTTAAATCAGGAAAAATCAAGTAGTGGTATCTGAACAAAGTCAGTGGTATGCTGACTAGTCACACAAATGCTGATGAATGGTGTACAACAATGTAGATCTTTCATAAACCTCTGTTTTTAGAATAAAAACTGTGTCAAAGAGGTAGAAGAACTACATGCCCTGGCTATCAACTTAGAGCACTTGAATTGTACTCGCCTGTACAGAAAGCATCATCTCTGCCTTTTTCTCTTCTAGGAATCAGGGTCATCCCTAAGCCAGCTGGTTATACTTTCATGCTTGCTCCATGGTGGAAGTAGCTCAACTTCCTCTCAACCACAACCATTCCTTTTGCCTTCCTTTTGTGAGCATATTCAGGTTTGCTTCCATGGCTGCTGAATCATGGTCCTATAAAACAACATAACAGTCCAGGTTGAGAAGGACCTCAAAAGATCATCTGATCCAGCCTTTCTTGGGAAAGGGAGCCTAGATAAGGTCACCTACCACCTTGTCCAGACAGGTGGGGAGAAAGATGCATCCCATAGTCTAAGAGGAACGAAGATTTCAAGGCCTTGGGACAGTTGGTGAAAAAGTCTGGGGCACAAGTTATTTTCTCTTTCCTTCTTCCAGTTGTGGGTGATTACATGGGATGCAATAAAGGATCCAGTATGTAAATGCCTGCTTCAGAGACTGGAGCTACAGGCAGGGCTTTGAGTTCTTTGATCATGACTGCTTTTATAAGACACCGTGTCTGCCAGTAATACGTTGGAAAAGATTATCTTCCAGAGGGAAGAGGGTTCTAGGACAAGAATTAGCAGGGCTCATTCACAGAGCTTTAAACTAGATTGTAAGGGGTGTGGGGTTGTAGCTGTGTTTGAACCAGTGGAGCAGTGTTTTTGCATTAATAAAGACCAGAAGGCCTCCCAACCCCCAGAATTAGTGGGTAGAATTAGTGTGCTCAGCTCATGCCCTGAAATGTCTGTACACCAATGCACACAGCATGGGAAATAAACAGGAGTTAGAAATCTATGTGCAGTCGAGGGGTTATGATACGCTGGCAATGTCCTTTTTAGTAAAGACAGGTCAACAAGATGAGGTACTGGAAGTTGCTTTTCACATGAGAGAGCAACTAGAATGTATTGAATTCTATCCAGGGGTAGATAAGAGGCAAATTGAGAGTTTGTGGGTGTGAATTAAGTGGCAGACTGGCATGGGTGATACTGCTGTGGGTGCCTATTAGAGGACACCTGATCAGGACAAGGAGTTTGATGAGGCCTTCTGCAGGCAGCTGAAAGCAGCCTTGCAATTGCAGGCCCTGGTTCTCATGGGGGGATTAAACTACCTAGATGTTTGCTGGAAGGCTCACTCAGCCAGACATTCACATTCCAGCAGGTTCGTATAGGGCATTGATGACAACTTCTTGATGCAAATGGTGGATGAGCCAGCTAGGAGAGGATCACGGCTTCATCTTACACCCACTAACAAGGAGGGTCTGGTTGAAGCAGGGAAGGTTGAGGGCAGCCTTGGCTGCAGCAACTGTGAGGAGGGGCTGGCCATGTGGGAGGAATATAAGACTGTTGTCAGGGGATGTAGGGAGGCAACTAGGAAAGCCAAGCCTTCCTTGAAATTAATCCTCGTGAGAGAGGCCAAAGACAACAGGAAGGGCTTCTTCAACTACATTGCAAACAAAATTAGTGCTAGAGGCAGTATAGGCCCACTACTGAATGAGGTGGGTGACAGAGAATATGAAGAAGGCAGAGTCACTGAGTGCCTTCTTTTGTCACTTTCACTTTATAATACTGGAGACTGTCCTCAGGAGCCCCAGATCCCTGAGGCCTCAGAGGAAGTCAGGATAGGTTTATAAGGACTGGGTTAGGGATCAATTAAGCAATCTGGACGTCCATGGGTTCTGATGGGATGCACCTGTGGGTGCTGAGGGAGCTGGCAGAAGTCATTGCCAGGCCACTCTCCATCATCTTTGGTAAGTCGTGGGCAACAGGAGAGGTGCATGAGTACTGGAGAAAAGCAAATGTCACTCCAGTCTTCAAAAAGGGTAAGAAGGAGGACCCAGGTAACTATAGACCAGTCAGCCTCACCTCCCTACCTGGAAAGATAATGGAACAACTTATCCTGGGCTCTGTCTCGAGGGATATCTCAGGTAAGAGGGTCATCAGGAGCAGTAAACATGGTTTTACCAAGGTGAAGTAATGTTTAACCAACCTGACAGCTTTTTATGAGGGCATAACGAGGTGGATGGATGATGGAAGTGAAGTGGTTGTGCTTTGTCTAGATTTCACACAGCATCCTCACAGCTAAACTGAGGAATCTCCTAATCTGCATACCTACCTGCAGCCAAACATGGAGTCAATCATGAAAGAAAAATTGCAGTGTTATGTGCAATTTCCCTGAATTGCACATGTTTTGGAGTATATGCTTAAAAGAAAACTGAAACCTTTCAAGATCCTCTCTTAAAAAATGTGCTGTTGGATGGTCTTTTACTGCAACTCAAATTAATTTTGATCTTTCTGACCTTTTACTCTCTTAGGTTACTTCCTGACCTTTTTGGAGCCAGTAAATAATATCACTGTAGTCCAGGGTCAGACAGCCATCCTCCACTGCAAGGTAGCAGGAAATCCATCTCCAAATGTCAGATGGCTAAAAAATGATGCTCCAGTGGTTCAGGAGCCAAGACGGATCATCATCAGAAAAACAGATTATGGTTCACGTCTGAGAATCCAGGATCTGGATACTACAGACACGGGATACTACCAGTGCGTGGCTTCGAACGGAATGAAGACGATAACTGCAACAGGAGTGTTGTTTGTAAGGCTCGGTGAGTTCCTGGCTTTTGTAATTACTCAGACTGCTTTATAGACTAGCTATTAGTTTTCACAATAGCATAAGGAAAAGTGAATTTGATGTCTTAAGAATTCTCAACGTGAAAAGAAATAAATAAAACCATGGCCTGGAGCCTCTCTCCCAATGTAGAACTTGCCAGTTGAGGTTGATACAAGTTTACTGGCAGTAAAATAAAGTAATGTAGATGGAAAGGTCTGTAAATACATAGTGAAGAAAAAAATTTAAAGAAGTGCCAGTATAAAGTACAAGAAGGTAATGTTTCATTGCCTGGAGTTTTCTCTGTACTGCTAAAGTCTGTAAAACAAAAACTGGTGAAAATAAAAAGCAATTTTCTATGTTCATAGTGCTGGGCCCATACTTGTGAAATGTCTTGTCTGTACCACTGCATAAAGCCTGGCCTCAAATTCTGACTGTTGACAGCAGGCCAAACCTTTCAAAAAGTGCTTCCATTGCATTTTTGGAAATTAGTCATCCAGCCTGGGAAACAACCTTTGATTGAGATTGCTTCTGAATCAATGGGAAAAAACTTTCTAGAGACTTCTTCCTAAAATTTCTTCCAATTTTGTGACAAAAATTATTAATGCTACAGTTTAGTTTGTAATGATTCATTAAGTGATTCATGATCCATTCATTGGCACCTTTTTCCTGCTATGACAAAGGTTGAGACCGTGCCCTTGCGATACCATAAATGGTGGTAGCAAGGCTCAGGTAAGGCTTATTGAGAGGTAAATTATGTGTCAAGACAACACACCATATTTTTAAAAATATTTTTTTAAAGACTATGTTATTACAGTGGGGGATGCTTTCTAACAAAAATTAGATACACTCAAGTTGCTTCCCAAGCAGACAGAAGATTAATGGCTTTGAAAATAACAGTATATAAACATGTACAGGAACACAGAGGATCTTGAGACAAAACTTTCTTAAAGAGACATTTTCCTTTAGATTACTATTGACCTTTTTTTATGCTATTGTCGTTCAGTCAAACTTTCCAGAAATGTTTTCTTTCCAACAAAAATGTTTTTTCTGTTTTTCAGGTCCAACAAATAGCCCAAATCACAATCTTCAGTAAGTACTTTTTGGAAAATTACTTAATGCACCCTGAACCTATTTTGTTCTGTTAAGAATTTAGTTCATAATCTCAGGAAACACTGGTTTGCAGTATGCTTGCTAAAAATATCTAATTTAATCAAAAACTCACAGAATGGATGGACTTTTTTTCAGACAGAGGCAGTATTCAGCTTGCTTATATCTTATTTTAGACAAGCAAAATACCACAAAGTCATGATTATTGAACAGTAATTGTTTACAGAGAGAGTATGGGCTGTATGAGTGGCTAAAAATGAGTGGGCAGAATGCTTATGTTGCCGAGGCTGTAAATTTATTATTGTTTTATTATTGTAACTTAAAAAGTCAGATAAAACAAGAGTAGATTCCTGTCTTTGGGTAGCTAGATAAAGCCTCTGTTTACTAGTGTAATTTTGATTTTGGTGATTTTTGTTAGCTGCCTGGGCTAACTTGCTAGTCCATTCATTAGGATGAAAAATGAGTTGTTTTTCATCATCATTGATTTATGTGTTAGTTTTTAGGTAATACTTATTGTAGAATGTCTTGAAATAGATTCTGCAGCTGATCAATTAATGGAATGAGAAATGAAGTCTGAGGCCTTTTTATGTGTTAATAGCACAGGATGAGTGTTAGTGATTGGGTAATTAAGAATAAGAGTAAGAGCAAATTTATAAAAGGACGTTGGTGCTTTTCAGAAGTACATTACTGATTAGTGTTTGAGCTTTCTGAAAGCCTAACAGCTTTGCTGAAAACATTTTAAATAACAACAGTGGGCTTAACACTCATCCATCCATCTTGCATGTACCTCACTCATTCATCTTACATGTATAAAAATAATACGACGTACACATTCCTGTATTTTATATGAACAGAAAGTATAACTTAATTTAAATTATTTCAACATTACCTGTATTTAACACGTTTTTATATTTTTCTTAAAATTGATTGCTAACTATTGAAGATTAAAACTAGCTGTTCATCTCAGTGTAGAAAAATTTTATTTGTAACAATTGAAATTCTACTTACAGTCTTGCAGCACTTATTAAAACTGTTATGCAGTGATTCTACAAAGGGCAAAAGTTGTGAAATACTAGGAAGCTGTTTGATCTTTCATGGAGTCTGATACAAGAAGCAACAAACTGAAATATGCAGAGTGAAGCATTGAACAGTTCAAAGAACTGTTCTCAAATGCAATTAAAGAGTACTAAGCTCCAAGCACAAGGTGGAAGGAAAGCTGGCAAACAAGTTTTAGATTGATCCACTTTTTGTTATTGGGCACATAATTAATCTGATATCCTTTTTGCTTCCCTAGTATTTCCCAAATTCTCCTCCTGTACCAAGAATCAACTTAGCAATATTTTTAAAATGTCATCACCACCATCACACCCAGCCAAGTGAAAGTGAATAAGGTTCCTTAGCCATCTCATATGGATTCTGGCTTTGCCTAGGTTCTGAATGGTTGGCTCTTCAACTTTTGCTGGTTTTGAACTAAAGAAATAAAAAATAATAAAATCCAGGAGTTCAATCATTTGGATTATGACTCCCTATTATGACACCTAAATTGGTCTTGTACCAATGGTATTGGTGGTTGACCTGGAAGCAGTAGTGTGCCATCATTGTTTTGAACCTGCTGTTAAATTGTAAGGTGAATCATATACTGCTGTTACATTTTTATTATTGTTATTGTTATATCCACTAGACTAAAGAGAATGCTGAAACTTGAGTAAAACAAGCTCAGGCCAAAGGGTTAGTGAGAATTTGTGAAGGATTTACCATACAAGTTCAAGGAGCTCTCAGGGCTTAAAGATTTTTGCTTCATCTCATGCCTGCTTCTCTTACATTTTTTTTTTCCCTTTCCTTCTTAAGTAGATTTTCTCCCCCTTTCCCAAGTTCCTATCCAGCCTCTGGATACATTTTTTTTAATGCCTCACAATAGTTCCCATGTTCTTCTGCTCTGTGCCTCTGAGCTAGTCCTTCAGACAAAATGCTGTAATTTAGCAGTGTTATTTTTTCTTTCCAGAAACTGATTATGATTTATCTACTGAATGTTTTGTATAAAATAGTGCAGGTTGATTTGTATGCTGGAAAAGAGCAAAGGGGGAAAAGGTGAAAGTAACTAACTGCTTGGAGGAACCCACATAAGACAGAATCGCAGGGAAGACAACTGGCCTGGCTGGACAGGGAGCTTTTACTGTGACTTGGGAAAAAAAACAGAGAGGGGAAACTTTGCAACCAAGAATAAGGAAAAGGCTGAAATACTTACTGCCTTCTTTGCCTCCATCTTCATTAATTAGACCAGCCACCCCCAGGGTATTAAGCTCCCTGAGCTGTAAGATGAGGACGGAGAGCAGCACAACTCTCCCATAATCAAGGAGGAAGCAGTTAACGACCTGCTGTGGCACCTGGAAACCCACAACTGAGGGGCTGGATGATATCCACATCAGAGTACTGGAGGAGCTGGCAGAGGAGCTCGCCAAGCCTCTGTCCATCGTCTACCAAGTGTCTTGATTAACAGGGGAGGTCTCAGATAACTGGATGCTTGCTAATGTGATGTCCATCTACAAGAAAGGCCAGGAGGCTCCAGGGAGCTATAGGCCTGCCAGCCTGACCTCAGTGCCTGGGAAAAGTTAATGTTGAGTGCACTCACATGGGAAGTGCAGGACAGCCAAGGGATCAAGCCCAGTCAGCATGGGTTCAGGAAAGGCAGGTGCTGCCTAACCAATCTGGTCTCATTCTGTGACAAAGTGACTCACCTAGTGGATGAGGAGAAGGCTGTAGATGTTGTACAGCTGGACATCCCACGCAGCATCCTGCTTGAGAAGCTGGTGGCTTATGCACAACCTCATATACTGGACATGGGTTAAAAACTGGCTACATGGCAGGACCTGGGGAGCTGTAGTCAACAGAGTTTAATTCATTTCTATCCCTGTCACCAGTGGTGCTTCCTCATGCTCAATTTTGGGGCCAGTCCTGTTCAATATCTTCATTAAAGATCTAGATGAGGGGATTAAGGGTTCTTGAATAAGTTTGCAGATGACACCAAGTTGGGTGGGAGTGTTGTTCTGTTTGAAGGTGGGAAGGCTCAGCAAGGGAACCTGGACAGGCTGGACCAGTGGGCCAAGGTCAGTAAAATGAGGATTAACAAGAGCAAGTGCCGGGTCCTGCCCTTTGGGGACAGCAGCCTGAATATGATCCAGCAGTGTGCCCAGGTGGCCAAGAAGGCCACCAGCATCCTGGCTTGTATCAGGAATAGTGTGGCCAGCAGGAGAGGGGAAGTGATTGTACCTCTGTACTCAGCATTGGTGAGACAACACCTTGAATGCTGTGTTCAGTTCTGGGCCCCTTGCAACCATAAAGACATTGAGTTTCTGGAGTGAGTTCAGAGAAGACCAGCCAAGCTGGTGAAGGGTCTGAAAAACAAGTCCTGTGAGGAGAGGCTGAGGGAACTGGGAATGCGGAATCACCAGCCCTAAAAGTATTTAAAAACCATGCACATGAGGCACTTTAGGGCACACTCTAGAGGGTGATAAAGATATTGATAAATATATATATAATTTTCTTTGGGGGTGGGGGGGGCAGGGGATATGTTAACAGTTGGATGCAGTGATCTTACAGGTTTTTTTCCAACTATGAGATTTCTGTGATTCTGTGAACAAGGGGCTCTTTCTGTTTTCTTGCTGCACAACAGGGTCTTATGTTGAACCACCCAAGAACTATTCCTCCTAGCACTAATTCTTCCAAAACTGTATGCTTCAGTGGAAGCATTGAAACCTAAAACCTTTGTAACTTAATTTTAAGCTATACCTAATGAATTGGTAAAGGATAAAAACTTTACTTAGGTGGATATCGTATCTTAGTAGATACCAAAGTATTTTTATGTAGTCCATGTGTTCTGCTGTGAATTTCTAGAAAATATATACAATTAAAGATTGACAATTAAAGAGATCAAATGTGCCCTAGGCAGTCAGACTTGCAAAAAAGGGCATTTACCTTCATATAGTGAAGCTGAGAAATTTCAAATTCAACCAAAGACATAATCTTAAAATGTTGTGTGTGGATGTTTTTGAGAGCTTGGAGTGGTCTTTAATTTCTTGGAAGGTCTGTATCAGTAAAATTTTCTAGAGTTTTTCCCATTGAAAAATATAATCAAAATTACTTATTTACTAAAGTATTAAAATTATTGCAACTATTAATAACCACTAAAAATTAATTTACAAAGGAAATAAAATCAAAACACGATCTGAAAATTAGTCCCTGTCCAAAGGACTCTGCTGCTAGAAATAGAGGAAAAGCAAGTTGAATCCTTTATTTCACTGCATAATGATATTATCTTTTGTATCATTAAGATTATTATCTTTTCATCTTCTAAAGGGAAATATCCTCTCCGTTCAGAGAAGTACAAATGTGTGAAAATAACATAAATGCATAGCAAATACCATAGAATACTTTTTCAGCATGATTTAAAATCAAGCAATGGATGTTAATCTCTTGGAGTTTAAGAGTAGGAGGAGAGTAACTGTTGCTTTCTCTTCTAGAGGTGTTGCTCTTACAAATTAACATCATTCCAAAAGACTATGTGTTCTCTAGTCTAATAAATTTTTCTCTTGAATTGAACAGTTATATTGAATTTAATCCATTGGACAAAATCCTCTTTTGAAGCTGTTTAGATATCTCATCAAGCCTGTGCCACCTTGAAGAAAACTTGGGATGGAAGATATCTGGAAGTTTGTTGGCCCTAAGGGCTTCTGGAAAACCTGATGAGGCTTTAGTAGATGTGTGAAAGCACAACAGAATAGAGGCAGAAAGAAGTAGGCATAAACCTAAGTGTTTGTGAGCAGAACTGGCTCTCTTACCAGTGCTGCACTTCTCCCACATGAACCTCATGCAGTCTGCTCAGGATGCCAGGAGGTGAACATCTCCTTCCATAGCCTTGCACAGGAGCTTTCTAAGAAACTTGGAGAAGTCCCTGTTTCTCACCCTGTGACTAAGATCAGTTCTGTGTTTGCAGTTGTTGATGCCTTTATGCTAGACCCTTGGAGAAATACGGGGGAAGAAATATTGTCATCAAGTAGAAATTGTCATTACTTTGGGGAGATGTTTTTGTTGTGTTAATCATTCAGAATGAATATACATGCTCTCATGCCTTATTTTCTTGAAGATTTGGGGGCAACAGTAACAATTTTTAGGTTCAGTCCATTGAAGAAATATGATGAAGCAACTGTAGTTGAAAAAAAGTTCTTCTAAACAATAGAAAACAGAATGCCTTTAAAACTTAGTAACATGTCTGAGTTAAAACTCTAGTGAGGAACACTGGCTGTGGTGGGCAATTTATTCTGTGTGTCTGCATATATCATGGCTTTTAACATAGCCAAAGCATACCTCCCCAAAGGGGACTTTATGTATGATTTGACAGTCATTTGTACAGCTTTATGATGGGGACAAGTGTGTTTTTATGATGTGAGAAATCTCCATATAAGGTGGAAAATGGAATATGGGTCCTTGGGAAAAGAAGGTGGAGAGGAGTGAGTCATCAGACCACTTCACCCTGAGGCCACTTACCTGCAGTTGCCTTTTTTGTTTTCAAGATTGGTGGGGAGGCTGTATTCACACTGGTGTGGGGTTAGGGGTCCTTTCAGGGAATTTGATCCATGATCACAGATCTGCTTCTGGGATCGTTGCTTTAAATGTTCTTTCATAGTTGCTCAGGCCCAGAGTAGGAAATTTTATTGAGGAAGGAGTGAACTGAAACCAAGGCTGCACTAGACTGTTTTTTACATACTCTTTTCTCTCTTATATTTTAGAGTGTAGGTTTTTTGTACAATGACTGTTTTTACTCTGCCTGTGTAGGATGCAGCCTGCAAGGGCTCATAAGTATACTGCGTTACAAATAACATATAACTAAATGTTATGCTCTGGTCTCTCCTAATCTGTAAAGTATGCTCAGAAGAAGCTGAGCACCTTGTCTAGTAAGGTGAAACTGTGAACTGTGAACTTTTTGTCCTAGTCTTACCTTTGTGTTTCAAAAAAATGCATTTTAGTCACACAAGAAACCCAGAATATACGTAACTCAAGGCAAAGGTAGAGAGCAGTGAAAGTACTGGTCTGAATTGCTTTGCAATGCACCAGATCCCAGCTTCTAGCCACACCATTATTTCCTCATCTTTAATCTTCCACTTAAATATTTTCTAATCAATAGTAAATAAATGATTAATGTTCTAATGTTCTAATTTGTATTATTCAGTGATAGAAGTAGAAATTCAATATGTGCACACAAAATCGACTATTTAAAAAAACCTAAACATATATTTAAACTACTATGCATATCATCATGGAGGAGTGTCTTTATTCCTGCAACTTATTATCTGGGCAAACTATTGCAAGTCGTAATTTTTTCTTTCCTACAAAGGAAGGGAAGAACAAAGGAGAGAAGCTGACAGGGCTTATAGAAAAAAATTGTAATAATTTCTTGCCATTTGCTCTTTTCACCGGTCTATCTTCTTCAGAAATCCCCCAGAACAAAAGGAAAGGAAAGCATATACATAGGTGATTAAAATGAGCCCTTTAGGAAAGCTTTACCATCTTTGTACTACCATATAAATCAGATGCCCCTGAGACTTACTGTGTAATGCAGCTACTTTGAACTGCTTTCCTGAGAGAGCCTGGTTGCAAAGACAAGAAAGCAGCCCTATGGGACTTGCCTGCTGTTGGGCAAGGTTTCCAGATACCTTAGGAAGAAGAAGAAGAAGGGATTAGCTGCAATTCTGTCCATTTTTACAGTTAAGCTAAGCTAGGAGGGTTAAATGTGAGCAAGTGCCTTCCCACTTGTGATTACTGTCAAGATACTTTTAAATTGGTTAGGTCATGCAGAGTAATGGGAGTGATACCTACCTATTTGGCATATATATTGGGTGTTACAGCATGCAGGACACCAAGGCAATTAAACATTTTTTTTTCCTAAGAATTCTGCTTTCCAAAATTCAGAAATGCAGCTCATAGGCTAATATTGAAAGAAGCTGATAGTTTCTGTAAGGGACTGTGTGCGGGGACAGCTTCCATACTCTTCAGGATGATGGTTATCTTTTGGTAGTCAGCAGGTTATCGTATTAGGCAAGCAGCTCTGTGATGTGCAGTGTATGGCAAAAATACAACCACCACTCCGACTTTGTGGATATGTGACTCAAACATGCCCTATTCCAGCAAATCCCAGCTCAGCATCAGGTGCTTAGATTTGGACAGCTCAGAAATTTTTTATTAAACTAAGGAAGTTGCAATCGAAAGAAGACATTTGTTAATCTGCTTAAGGATATATGTAAATTTATATACAAGTAGTAATGGCCTTTGTGCTTTTGGCAAGTAGCTACTGCAGCTGTTGGACATCCCTGATATAACCAGCAATCTTTAGTTTGTTCTGATTTTAATTCCTCCCTCTCTCCATCCCTTCTATCCTTCAGTAGCTTAACTGGCTTTCAAAGTATTTATTGTATGTCCTACAAAAGGACAGTTATAGGTCCCTGAGACTTCCTGTCAGCATTTGATGCCACATTGAGTTTAATTAGAATTTCTTAGGATGCTGAATAGCCTCTAAGTACATGCAAGGAAAGGGAGAAGGTTGTAGTTAGTCACAAAGATAAAGAAACACTATTCTAATGAAAAGAAGGCAGTTCAACACAATGAGATGTTTTAACACCATATCTCAAATCATCCTTTCAATTTTTAAGGCTTTATGGTTAATCTTTCTCTACTTTTTTCATTATTTTGTTTGCCATTTCAGTTTGAAAGAGCCAAGCTATAGATTCTACTAATTTAGTGTACTTGGGAAGGGAAACAGATGGTGCAAACTGATAAATCTTGAACATTTCCGTTACAAATTAATAAATACTAAGAGTGATAGAAGACATTTAGGAAAAAAAAAAAGGAGAAAGAGTAAGTACTAAGGAAGTCGGCTCTTTTAAATTGTACTCCACTGTTAAGTCTAAAATCTAATGTAAAACTACCTAAAAATACTGTTGCAAGAAACATGTCTCATCAGCAGTCCATCTCATGCTCTTCAAAAAGTTCAATAGTAACGTGTCCCATTTCTCACTTTTTTTTTTTTTCATCTGATAATAACGTAGAAGATGCAATGAACTGCTTTAGGTGGCACACAATAGCTGTTAGATCACAATAACTTTTTTTTTACATATTTATGTGTGCACACTTGTACACATTTCCAGCTTGCTACCCGCCCACTGCCCCCGCCTGCCCAGGGGGTTTCTAACAGCTCAATTTCCAGGCCAGAGGGGGCACTAAGCCCTGCTTCACCAGGCTTTCCTTCAACTTGGAAAATCAGTCTCTTTACTTCAGTGAGACACTCCCAGCAGGCTGACCTGCATGTGGAAATCCTGATACTTTTATCTGACTCAGTTTTTCAAATTACATTGAAAAAACTCCATTTTTGTCACCTATCTAATGCCAGCAAAGTAGTTTCAGATTGCAAAACAGTGAGTAGAGGGGTGAATGAACAGAACAGAACAGAACAAAATAGAATGCAATAGTTCCAGTTGGCAGGGACTTACGTGCTAGTCCAAATGTCTTTCGGCTTAGTTAAAGCATATGATGAAGATCATTGCCCAGTTGCCTCTTTTTAAGGCACTGACAGGCATGGAGCATCAACCACCTCTCTAGGGAGCCTGTTCCAGCATCTGACCACCATGTCAGTAAAGAAACATTTCCAAATAATATCAGCTCTGAACTTCTTGCAACCATTCTCACATACTCTGTCTCTGGATGCTCAGTAGAGGAGATCAGCACCTCCCTCTCAACTTTGCCTCCTCAGGAAGCTGCAGAGATCAATGAGCCTCCTTTTTTCCCAACTAGACAAACCCAGTGTCCTCAGCCACTTGGCATCCATCTGCTGAGCATCTGACAGAGATGGTTCTTTTCCAAGCAGAGAGGAGCCCCTTGTTAAGCTTCTCAAGGCTCTTGCATTGGCAGGGAGCAACCCCAGGTTGATGCAGAGAGCAGCACCAAGTCATGACTCTGCACAAGAGGAGAGAATTGGGTGCTGGTGTAGCAAGGCTGCACCCAGCAATACAGGCTAGTAGGAGAGCAGAGGGACATGGGGGCTGAGGGTGCAGGGAGGACAAAGCCAGGCCTGGGGTGATGACTGGTGAAGCATGAGCTGTCTTTGGAGACCACCTGCCTGGAAACGTTTGCCCTGGGACCAGCTGCAGAGATGCAGGCCTGGAGATGGGTAGCACTTGCTCTTGGCAGGGTACAACAAAATAGTACATGGTGTGCATAGAAGGAGCTGCCAGCATTAACATCCCACTTCTCATGTCAAAAAAGGGGAAAAATAGCACTGCCACCTGCACTGTTAGTAAGACTGAGGCGTATTGCCTGGTTTTCCTTCACTTATTTTAGTTGCATAATTACATCTGAAGGGCTGGGAGCACTTGAGGGCTGGCATCGTGGCATGATGACCCAGTCCTGGTCTGGCCATCCCCTGAGGTATCCTCCAGGGTCACTGATGCGGTGCTAGCCTCTTGTTGGCTGGAGAGTCCTCAGAGCTGCTGGTCCTCCTCTTTGGGGGTTGTCGTGGCCCCCCAGGGGAGCATTCACTGCCCTGGCTGGAAGTGGCAGGCCTGGGCACCCACTCCTGTGGCTCTTCCCGTGGCTTGTCTTACTTCACAGGGATGGCAATGGAAGCAGAGGGGTGGCTGCTGGGACCCCCACCAGTGGCATTGGATGAGGTGCTGGGGAGCCCATCTGTGGTGGGTCCCTCAGAGCTGCCAATGGGCACTGGGCTGGGATAGAGAGACCTTCCTTGGGAGGCAGTGGGATCAAGAGCATCTATGGAGCTGCCCTTCCATCTCCCAGCAGCATGGGTGTCCTGTCAGCCCAGAAGATGACAGGCCTCCATGCTGCACCATTGCACTGTGACATAGGTAAAATGCTGTACAAATGTCACTGTGTGGTCTTGGAGGGAGATCCTCAGCACCTGGACCAGAAGCTCTGTATCCATCCTGTGGCTGGTCAGGATGGCTGTGGTGTTATCCTCCACCATGGTTGCCCCTGACTCATTGCCAAAAATCTGCCAGTGACAGGCATGGGGTACTGTCTGCCTCTTTAGGGAGCCTATTCCACTGTTTCATCACCCTATCAGTAAATAGATGATTCCTAATATTTAGTCTGAACCTCTCCTGATGCAGCTTTAAGCCATTTCCATCTGTTCTGCCATGATCCCTGGAAGAAGAGATCTCACTCTCCACTTTCCCTCCTCAGGAAGCTGTGGAGATCCATGAGGTCACCTCTCATCCTTCTTCTCTCCAAATTAGACAAACCCAGTGTCCTCAGACACTTTTCAAAGGAAATGCTTTCTAGACCTCCTACCAGCTTTGTTGCCCTCCTCTGGATGCATTCAGGTTCCTTAACATAACTCTTAAACTGTGGGGCCCAGAACCACACACTGTGCTTGAGGTTAGTTTGCTGTAAGGCTGAATACAGTGGGATAATTCCCCACTGGTCATGCTGTGTTTGATGCAGACCCCAGGATGCAGTTTCCCCTTGTGGCTGCCAGGGCACATGGCTGACTCACGCTGAATCTGCTGCTGACCAGCACCCCTACATTCCTCCCTCTGCAGGCACTTCTCTCCCAATTTATGTTGTGTGTCATTGTTCTGTTCCAGGTGCAAAAGCCTCATTTGTCTTTGTTATATTCCATGCCACTGATGGTTGCCCAATGCTCCAATCTATCTAGATCTCTCTGCAGGGTCTCTTGTCCCTCTAGAGACTCAATGGCACATCAAAGATTACTATTATTAGCAAAATTAACAACTACATTCAACACCTGCTTTCAGATCATTGATAAAAACATTGACCCTGGAATTATGCCCTGAGGAGGACTGCTGATTGGTCACCACCCAGGTGTGGTCCAGTTAACTACAACCCATTGAACTCTGCTGTTCAGCCAGCTCTTCACCCAGCACACTGTATACATCCCCAAGAAACACATGCCATGTTACCCCAGTTCCCAAAAGAGTCTGTATTTCCTCCAGAGTAAGAACAGTCTGTCTCAGCAGCATGCATTATAAGAAAATACTGTTTCACACAGGAATAGATATTCCATGATTTCAACAAGAGGAGTGCAGGCTGTCTTTTTACTTTCTTCTGTAAAAGATTGTAGTTTATTACATAGAATTGTAGAGTCATCTAGGTAGGAAAAGACCCTTGAGACCATCAGTTCCAGCTATAAAATGTTACATAGAAATGTGTTCTTAACTGTAAGATCTGCTAAATTACACAGGAATCTTAAACTTAGAAGAAAGGCATGCTTGTGAGTGTGCTGTGTTAATTAAGGTAAAAATCTCTAGCTAGTTTTTGACTCTGAGCTGCTATGGTGGTATTCCCCATTTATTGTTAGTAGCTGCAAGTTAGCATGCTTATACTGTTTTTGTTAATTAATGTGGAAAAGACAACCTCAGTGAGTAATGGAAGTCTAGCTGCATATTTTCTACTTCACCATTAGATTACAAAGAAGAGAGAAAAGCAAAAATGTGTTACAAAATCAGTAGTTCCAAGATGCAGGCACTTCAGCAGTGTGTGAATGGGTGATCAATGTACTTTTAAATTGTCATTCAGACTGACAGCTAAATAAGTATATTCAGATCTTAGTTTTCTTATAGTAAGAACTAAATGCTGAAATGCTAAACTTGGAGAAGAGTTTGATTTCCTAACGGATTTTCCTACATGTTTTGACTTATGAAGTGTTTATTAATGTCAAGCCTGATTAAATTGATTTACAGAGCTATGGTGCTGATGCAATTGCCACTTACAGCCCATCGAGGTAATGTTTCATGTGTAGCATCATTTGTGAGGCATCTGAAAATAAATTATAACTCCAACTTTGGAATGTGAGCTGCTTAGCTTTGCCTAAGATACAGTGCTGTATTATGTGAAGATTTGAATGAAGAAATAACAACATTTAGCCTTTAATTTGATATCCATAGGGGAAAAAAAAAAGTCTTTGGAAATTACATTCAGTAAATGTTTTTAAGTCCAAAGGAAGAAAAGTAAAGGGAAATTATTTTCTGGTATTACATGAGGGCTGGATGGATACCTAGACTTCCCAGCAGTTTGGGGTGATTCAGGGTGCTGTGCCCTCAGCCCCAACAAAGGGGGTAGCTACCGAGTCAGAGGTTATACCTTTCTACCCTCTTACAGTGGCTGAAGTACCAGAGCGTCTGTTTATTTTTAATTCTTGAGAACTTGATTTTAATTGAAACTGGCATTTCCTCTGCACAAGAAAGAAGATCAACAAACCTAATATGTGGAATGATGATGACACGCCGGAATTATTTCATGACTTACGGATTCCCCAGCTATACCACCCAGTCCTCTGCCACTGTAACATGTAGATAGTGCTAATAGTAGACTGCTGTCTTCAGCACAGATCAGCCCAGAAGAGGACATACATATGTACTCATCTATTGACAGAAAGAAGCTGCAAAACACAAAATATATTAGGTTTTGCTCTGGTTTTTGGAGGATCATGTGTTTACCTGGTAGTAGCCCTTTCATTCATCCCTGTCCTGCCTCTTCCTCCCACTTCCATAGCCTCTTTCTTCCTGGGCTCCCATCAAACTCCATACACCACTGCCTCAGTTAACTGTAGACACCAGCCCTGACCTGGGTGCCAGGCAGCTTTATTTTCTCATACACATCTCCAAACTTGCTGCCGTAGAGAGAGTATTTGGAGAGTATTTGGAGAACGTGTCAGAATTTATCAGTCTTGTAGGCTGGGCTGAACACATGAAGATGGAAATAACATAAAGGATGGAAAAACTTGGGTAGTGTTTCATGGGAACAGCAAAAGATACATTCCAGCAAGTTTGAGATGTCTGCTTAATGGCAAGGGGACAGTAGCACCACAATCAAGTGTCTGCTCCTTGACCTGGTTGGTGGTTTTGTTTTGGGTTCTAATTTTGTTTTGTTTTAGTGCTTGAGTGTTGATGATTTTTTTTTTCCCTAAAGAAAAAATGGTAATTTTTTCTGACATCATTTTTTAAAACACCTGAACCATACCTTTTGAAGTAAAACAAATAGACAAATATTTCACTTTGGACCGTGGAAAATTCCAGCTCAATTAAGTTCTATGATGTTTAGAGCAGCTATGAAAAAAACCTCTAACATTGAGAAGTATTCATGAACTGTAACTTTCTGCAGCATTACTTAGAGGAAGTAGTTCATATGGCATGCATAAAAAGTTTTAGAGAAGTTAACAAGCATTTCATATTGACGCTTAGATGTTTTTTTAAGAAATAATTTAGTCTATACTGGGTTTTTCTGATAAATGGAATATGGCAATTTCTCCTTAAGACTGGAAAAACTACTGTGAAAGTGACACTGCAGTATTATGTGCTTAAAAATAGTTGTTTGTGTAACTTTAATAAAATAAAATAAAATATGCTGTGAAAGGCTGAATATGAACACTTGCATATACATGTAATTATGTAACCAATTTTTTGCTGATAATTTGTCTGTTTTATAAAGCTCTTTCAGATGTATAATCACTGTGTTAACTGAAATAGCAAAGCCACCTTTGTTATGCTAAAAAAAAAAATTACACCAGCAAAGCTTTTTTTTTTTTTTCGTTTGCATAAGTGATCACGATTTTAATGGCATGGTCAGTTATAAGATTTTTAATTATGAAAGGATTTTTTAGTTAATTATAGTTTCAACATTTTTAAAAAATAAAAATATATTCATAAATCTGTAATTTAATTTTACCTAACAAAGCACTGTGTGGGAAAGATGACATTACGCATCATTCAAGAAAAAAAAACAAACTGGAAAGCATGAAGCATTTCTGCAGTTTTTTGTTTTAAATCATTCCTTTGCCATTCTGGTTTTATATAGTGGGTATGTGGGTACATCGTGCTTTCTGACTCTTCTTTTCTATCAAAACTTTCTATCTCCTACTTGTCTTCCTGGAATACATATAAGATTCCATGAATAGATTTTAATGAACTTAAGAATAATATAAAAAAAATATTATTTTTGTGTGGAAAATCTGTCTGTGTGGCTAAATCATAATGTATTATTATCTTCCTAAAGATTATAAGGATTTTTTAAAAGAAAGACCTTATATCATGCTTATACCTGGTGACTTCTATGGAGGGGGGTGAGGGTTGTTTTAGATGGTGTTGGAGCAGCCTGGCAGGAGGTGGGCTGCCTCTCTCACCACTCCCACGTGTACCCAGGGACCCCTGTCTGCAGAACAGCCCTCTGGTTGGTGCCTGATACACTTCCCTCCCTTCCTCTGGACTGTGTCCAGTTCTGGAGACCCCAGCATAAGAAGAACATAGAGTTCCTGGAATGTGTCTAGAGGAGAGCCACTAAAATGGTCAGAGGGCCGAGGCATCTCTCTGTGAAAGATACTAATATCACAGAATGCCAGGTTGGAAAGCACCTCCACTATGAAGATAGGCTGAGAAGGTTGGCGTTGTTCAGGCTACACAAGAGAAGGCTCCAAGCTAACCTTATAGAAGACAGTAATTTTCGCTTGATTTTTTCCCCCTTAAATAACTGAACATGTTATCTTTTAGCAAGAACACAGCTTCTCTGGAAGTGTTGATGCCCACTTCAGGCAATGGTAATTCAGAAGAACAATTTGGTTCATGATTCTATGAAGGCATATACTTAAGTCTTATAGATGTCCTCTCTCTTGTGCTTATTTCTTGTTTGAACACCTTGCATTAAAAGCATCCTTTCATGGTAACATCAGAATGTATGTTTAAAACACTATTTTAGAGACAGACTTTAGAGCCTGAGTTTTGTTTTTAAAAATACTGGTTTTATAATCCATTGTGGAAATAATAGCAATGGGCTAAAATTGTCTGTTTAGAAGCTTCTTTATAACGGATGATGTACCTTTCTCTAGTTTGTCACAAACAATACATTAATTGCATCTGTTTTAGTAGTGACATTTCTCAAATTGTTATCGCCATTACCTGGCTTAAAACAGTGTCTGAAATCCTATCACTAACATTACGAATTCATCATTCATTCACTTCAGAAGGGAGAGCCACCCTGCAGGAAGATCTGGATAGGCTGGAAGGGTTGGGCTAACAGGAACCTGGGAAAACATAATTCAGACGTGCAGCACTGTCTGGGATCTACCTGTCTGGAGATCAGCTCTGTGGAAAGGAACTGAGGGGTCTGTGTGGACAACAAGCTCAATATGAGTAAACATCTTGCTGGAGCAGCAAATAAAGCCAACAGAATGCTGGGCTGCATCACCAGCAGAGAAAAAGAAGTCACTCTACTCAGCACACCTATGTGGACAAGCTGGAAAGGGTCCAGAGAAGGTCCACAAAGATGATCAAAGGACTGAGACAGCAATAAAGAAGATGGAGACCACATTTTTACAAAGAGTCACATGGAAAAGTTGAGGGGTAATGGGTACAAGTTCTTCCTGATTCTGATTGATATTGACATTCTGATTAGACACAAAAGTCCAATGTTTCAGAATGAGAACTGTCAGCCACTGAAATAATATTACCAGGGAAGCGCTGGGTTCCCCAACACTGAGCGTCCTTAAGATTCGGCTGGGGAGGATCTTGCCTAGGAGGTGATTTTGCCAAGAAATGTTAGACCAGATGGTCCCTGAGGGCCCTTCCAGCCTGCTGTCTTACTACTCTATGATTATTTAGTAGAATCAGTGTAGTAAATATCAACTCATATTTTTTGCTGATCTTAGACATTGAATCTGGAGTTTTGTTTGCCAATGCATTTTTTTAGGAACTAGCAGATAAAACATTCAAAACAAACAGCACAGTTGCTCTGTTGTAAATGTGATTTTAAGTACACTTTTAAGGGTTCTGTTTTGTTACTTTTCAGATAAAAAGTAAAAAAACACATTCTATTTGTAAATATTTATCAAAATTGTATGCTAGATGTAAGGGAATCTTGCTTTTGGAGTCTGTTGTTATACTCAGTGAACATTTGGTAACAAAATTCACGGGTCATAGCCCTTGTGGGTGTAAGTTGTGATAGGTCTGTTGACTTCAACTGAGCTATGACTATTTATACAAATTACCCTGCCTGTTAGTTTTTAGCTTTTTAACACTAAGCTTCACCCCTTCACTGATATATTTATTACATTCTGTTAGTGCATGAGAAAAGTTTTTATATCCCTCTTGTGTTTTTGTGAAGTCTCTCTTTGAGACGTTAACTACTTTCATGGGCATGTTCTGATATACTGGGAGCGCTGATTTTTAGATGCAGGTCAAGATGTGCAAACAAATGATTTTTTGTTGATGGAAAGTTAGGTTATTTGCAGATAAATCTTTGATCAGAGAATGAAACTGTTCATAGCATGGAAATGGGTAGGGCAGAGAGTCTGTGCCCTTCTCCCATGATGTGGCTGCACAGTGACTTGATACAGGCAGGGGCCTGATGCAGCAGCAAAATTGCCCCTGCCAGTCTTGAGCTTCATGGCTTCATCAGACAGGACACAGATGTGCAGGTATGGGATTTTTGGTGTTTTATGGTTTGTGAGGTTTGTTTGATGTTTTCCTGCACAACTAGGTTTTGAAAACGTTGCTTAAACCTCATATCAGTTTGTGTATGTCACTGAATTTCTGCCCTGTATAGGCAGAAGTTATGGCTGATGTTAGATGGAGCCAGCATTAGCCCAGCCCTCTGAATAGTAAAAGCTCAAGCAATACTGGTTTTGAAAAATCCCATTATTTATTTCCATCAAATGTTTATACTCCAGTCGTGTTGCTTTGAATATCATCAATAGAACTTCAGTTGATCTCCCGTGCACAACAGGAGGCCTGAGAGGGAGCAAAGAGGGTGTCTATTGTAAATATCAATTTAGAAGACAATACCCTTCACAAATTTCAATTCAAGGTTAAACAAGAAATTGGGTGCTGTATTTGATATTTCCATTTACATAAGCGGTAAATGTCCAAACCTGACTGGAAAATACCAAGCATTTTTCTATGCTAACGTTGCCATAAATTCACTATATTTTTGACAGCAGGCAAGTTTTCTAGGTACGATAGAGCATATAACACGGATAGTATGTTACTCTTTTCTCAGGTCTTCTCTGTGACAGGGAATGGCTGTTTTAGCCATTGAGAAGTGATTCCCCTGTGAGCTGAATTCACTCCTCCACTCTATGACACGATTCATGTCAAGAGTCAGAATAAAAAATTACAAGGTCTATAATGTCACATTATAAGAGGTTCTGATTTTTAGATGCAGTATAAACAAACCATCAATATATGTATATGCTTTCCTTTGTCTGTTACTATCTAATTGGTCTTAGTGCATTTTTCTTTGCTTTGACACTTTACTTGTAATGGGATATAAGAGGGAGTCCTAATATCCTCTCTTAGTTTTTCACAATTTTTCATTAAATGCATTTTGATTTCTGGAAAATATAAAAACCTCAACAAACCTCAGGTTTGTTGTTTCTTATGGGAAATTTTATAGGAAAATTTAACTTAGTTTGCTTATGAAACCGCTGTAATGAAGTTTTTACCATCTTTTTAAAAATTCCCTTCATGAACCCTTGCTAAATCTTGTTATGCCTTCATATGTTTTCTCTTCACCAAACGACTAGGTCTGCACTTACTCTGTTTTTAGGGGCATCAAATACATACTGAAAGCTCTCATCAGAATTACGTGCTTTGCAAGTTAACATTATTATTGAACAGTTGCCTTTTTTTGCTGGTACTTTTTTGTTTCATATGCCATCTGGACTGTTCAGCTGTGACAGCTGCATACAATAGATTATGTTACGTATGTATCATACAGTGTATTGTGCCCAGATATATTCTTTCAGCATTTCAGATTTTCCATGAAGAAATGGCTGTTAGGTATTTTCTTTTGTAATCTTTTGTTTGGTGTTCTTTCTTTGTCACATATGAAATTAAAGTAATGCTTTATGCAAGGGTAAGGGTGGTGATGTTCAGTATATTTTTGCAGCACATGCAGTACTCCTAGAAATATCTTAATATACTTTTAGGGGAAATGTCTACGTTATGGAAGTCTTGCATGACTTCCATCTTGAGGGATTCCTGCTCATGCATGCTGGATTTTATTGCTCCTCAGAGGCACCTGGTTCTTCCAGTACTTGCTTTATAAAGCCAGATATCCCTGGAAGTTACGGTTTCTGTTAATGTGAGGAGATTCAATTAGCACTGTACCACTGATTCTGAGTCTGTCTTCTACTTCACTTGTTTGGTTAATTCTCTGCTTTATACAGACAACTTCTGGCCACAAACCCAAAGGTAGACTGTGTTGGATCAGGCAGTGCAGTGCATGTGTAATAAGGAACTTGTAATCGTCTTACCAGTGCTTGGTTCTTCAAAATGTTTCATGTCCTGGTAAGCCCAGTCAATATTAGAGACACCCTATATTTATCATAAAAGCAGTATCAGTGTTTTCATTTTATTTGCACATGTCCAAAATAAAAGATTCTCCTGCTTTAACTTTATATTAGAAGGGTTACTTCTTAACTTGACAGTTCTGTCAGAAGATCACCCTATGGCCCTGGAAAACTAGTGGCATTCATCTGTAGAAAAATCAGTTGGGGTTTTAGGAATAGAGGGTCTATATAGTCAGATCCTTTATGATTTTATTTTTAAAACCAAACTCTGGTCAAACATCTGACAGGTAGTTGGGAGGGAAGTTCTCTCAGTAGGAGAACACACCTTACCTCCTCTCTGAATGCTGAGAAAATTTGTGTTTTGGATGCACTCTCTTTAGGACTGTTCTCCAGTGAAAGTGAAAAAAAAGGTAAACACTTAATGTCTCTATTTAAAAAAAAAATTTAGTTATATAAAAATGGAAGAAAATCACTAGTGAGAAAAGGTGTGCCATGTAAAAACATTCAGTAAAATAATAAAGAACAAAGGCAATAAGTTCCTGTGATGGTTCACTTGTAAGATTTGAGCAAGTGGAACAAATGGAACTCTTCTGGATTCCACTTCTGGAGTCAGATTTCTGTGTTCATGGTTCTTGATCAGACCAGACTTTACAGGTCAAGCAGCAGGAAATTGAAGAATCAGTATTTCTGCCTATTTTCAGCAACTTCTAACTGTTCCTCTGATCAGCAACTGAAATGCTGGCATATGGTTTTGAGAGCAAATCAAAGCCACAGGTTGTTGCAAAAACTCCTGTTTAAATTGAGTATCATGGCACTCCTGTGCTGTTACCAGATTCCCCCAGCTTGCTTCTTGCTGTGAACATTTTGACATGTTTGAGTGTAGCCAAGGGGAAGAGCAAACTATAAGGAGACGTAAGTGTTGCTGCTTCTACAGATTTGTTGAAATCCATTGTCTTCATAAGAAGAATAGTGTAACGTATTCCTGTTGATAACAAGTATTAGTCAACCTGTATTCACTGATTTGCCTGAGCTGACAAAGACATCAGAGTATGACATCAGGTTACTGTTTACTTTTTCTTGCATCCATGGTAATAGTCTTATCCAGTTTATTTTAATCAGCAGCTGACTATAACATGGGAGAGGGGAGCTTATGTGTGTATATATAGTATCTAAGCTGTATTCAGAAGTTCTTGACAGAAATAAACTGAGATAAGAAAGATCACACTGCTTCTCTCACCAAATCCATGCTGTTTGTAGTGCTATTTTTTATAGGGTTTTTTGTGTGAGTGTATGTGCGATCAAGAGAGAGCTGTGCTGGAAGTAGAAGTGTGAAGTACAGTTTCAGTTAGATATATTGCAGACTTTGTTCTGCAGGATAGGTTATGAATTTACTCTTGAGAAAGAGGTCAAACAGGGGTTTCATACTCATTCAGCTGCTTAAGGAAACTGCTGACTTCCTATGGAGGTGGTTAAGGATCATAAAACAAGCACAGACAAAATTATTTCATACTTCTATCCTTTCAGGCATTACGCAATTATTGCAAAATTATAGTTTGTTATGAGAGTGAAGGAATTTCACTGCAGGAATTATTTTATCTTGAAAGATTCTTCCTTTACTTCATCCACCATACTGAAAAATGTATATATCTTTGGGAAAGCAGAACTTATTGTGGAGTTTGTAGACAAAATGTTACTTTCTGATTATTTAAAAATTATACTGTGACAGGAAATAAAAGTCAGATCTGGACAACAACTACATGAAACACTTGGTATCACCATGATTTGTCTAGCAGCTGTGCAATGGACCAGGTACTGTTAAGTCATTGTCTGTGAGAAAGGAAAAGATGCTTCTCAAGTGGTGATTGATGGTTCCAGCCTTTGACTGCACTGTATAGCCTATTGCCCCCAATTTTCCACTGCCACAAAGTTAATACTTAAAGAAATATTAGTAACCTTTCCCAGAAGAGATGAGCTCTATCACAGCAGAGGAAAAGTGAAAAGATTTTCCTAAAGCAGAATAACATACCAGAAATACCGGGCTGCACTCAGCACTGTGTATGTGTTGGCTGATGTGCTCATCATGTCTAGCTGTTGTCAGGTGGCAGTTTTTCATGCTGATTTGGCCCAGCTGGAGTTATGTGGTTTTACAAATACACACTGACAGTCCTGTTCATATGGCATGCTACAGAAGGGTGAATGTATTTGTGAGAGAAGTGGAAACATGAGTGACCAAAACCGTGTGTTGATATCCAAAGGTAATAAAGTGCAGAAGAGTATTGAAGTAATACTTCAAAAATTACTGGTATAGTAGAAGTGCCTCAAACTTTTGAACTGACTTTTGAACACAAGCTGATTAAGCTCTTGGGTGTCCTAGGATTACCCCAAACTCATGGTATTCTCTATTACATTTTATGCCTTTTTTTGGACCATCATGCAGTGAATTACGTGGTGTGAATCAACCAGGCTAGTGAATAGCAGGACAGAAGCTGTGTCATGCCAGAGGAAACACACAGCTTACTGGGTATTAACTGTGAGAGTGCTCTCACTCTGAAGCTCCTTTTCAGTGCTCAGACAGTTATGATCTACAGATCAGAGCTGTATTATTTACTGGAGCTTTGGGGATGATGTGTTGAAACATTGAGTCTTTAGACTTGGTGCTTTTATGCCAAAACATGTTGATGAAAGGGAGTAAAACTTGCCCCAAAACCTCACTGAATCAAAAAATTTATTTAAGAACTTGTTGGAAGAGAAATTTGGCAATAACTCTCGACTAGAGAGAAGAGGAAAAGAGATTAAATCTTGATTACTTTTTATTCTGTTTGCCTAACTCAGAGTTCAAAATTATTCGGTGTTTTAGCTAAGGTTTGGCAAGTTCCCTTGTGCTGTTCACTACAGGAAATTAAGTAAGGGAGAGAAAGGTGGGAGAGGAGAACCAACCATTTGCCTAATCATACTGGTGCTGTTAGATGCCAAAAATGTATGGGATCATGTAACAAAATCTATGTTGAGGTCTCAGTCTAACAGCTTTTTAATAAATTCATCTGTCAAATGCTATTACTGTTAACATGGAGTTTTAAAATTAATCTTGGGTTTTGGTTTACTGCTTTCCCTAATAAGGTATCTATGGGGTGCCTCACTAATACTCTAAGGCAGTTTAGAGAGAACTGGAGGAGAAAGCTGCAGCTGGAACCTGCAAAGGGGCAATTTCAGATTTACAGTCTTCAGGATTTTTATCCTTTTATAAGAATATATTTTGTAAAAAAGACAGCTAGAATTCTGCTTATAAAATCCTGCCATGTCTTTTGCAGAGAAGATTACCATGAAGATGGATTCTGTCAACCATACAGGGGAATTGCATGTGCACGAATCATTGGAAATAGGACCATTTATGTGGACTCCCTCCAGATGCAAGGGGAAATTGAAAACCGAATTACTGGTAAGCTTATACATGTCTTTAATGGGGCAAAAAATGTACATGAAAGTATCCAATTCAGGTATAAATCATACTATCATCATTTTCAGTTTTATCGGTCAATGTCTAAGGCATCATTACATATGACCTTAGAAGAAGTGAACCAGTTTTCCACTTGTACTGGTAAAAAATTTGAAGCAAGAAAGATGAGTGTCCGCTGTCATGTATAGGAGCTTTTTCTTTAAGAAGCTGTCCTTAAGTAAAATGTCAGAACACTGACTTTTTTTAAGCTTGTAGTTTGTACTGCAGCTTTTTGTATAATGCATTCAAACAGAAGATTTTTTTTTCCAAATCAGTTTGTTTTGTGATAAAAACCACATTTTAGTTTTTCCTGAAAAAGGTGTGGTGGCTTTTCCCTTGGGTTTCCTTTCTATTGCACAAACTTGGCAGATTTCACATTGATTTATATAAAGCAAGAGTTGACATTCCTGTGCTCTGCTCCTTCTGATTATTTCTCTGTTCATCATTTTGGTACAGAGTCACAAACATGCATCCAAAACCTCAGTGACTCTTAATGGATTGTACATCCACCCATTAGCTGAGCTTAGCAGCTGTGGCTCTGATGTACACAAGTGACATCTACTGCTGACACCGGGAGCATTCAGCAAGGTTACAGCAACATCTATGGGGAATTTTTATTCTTGATTTTCATTTTCCTATGGTAGTGAAGTGTGAAATATATTCCCTGTGTCTCTATGGCCCCTGGTGCTGTTTGGTCCTGGCCATGCGGTTTGGTAAGAATTGCAGCCTTGCAGCCTTCTGTAAAAAAAGAAAAATATTTCTGGAGAAAAACTTGAGACATGACTTGAACGACTGAAGTCCAGGAATAAAAAGTGTGGCCCCAACACCTGAGCTGTGAATATGTGTGGCTATTAATGTCTTTGCTGTGCTGTTTAGTAGCTGCTAAATAACAAAAATTATTCCCCTTAGATGCCACCACACAGTCCTGCTGGCTTTTGTGCCTCCCAACAAAACAAGGACATGATTCTGAACTGTGCCACCCATGCAGATCTAAATTCTGTAACACCTAGTGGTATATTTCAAGAGCTGCTTCTCTCCTCCAGGTCTCTTTGTGGTCTTAGGGACCAGCATATGTTACTGCTGTCATTTGAAGCCTGACATTGTGCTTGCATGCAGTGTTCCCTACGTGTCTGATGAACAGTTACATTCCTGTATTAAAATAAAGTTGTAAACAGTACACGAGGCTGCAGCTGCAGATGCTTGCTTCATGTGTGGTGTTTAGGAAGAGACAGCAGACTCTCTGATAGCAGGCAGCAGGAAGAAATAGATAGTTGAAAGGAGACAGCTGGACAAGAGAGAAAGAATTGTTTTGTGAGTTTGTAAGTTGCAGACTGCTGTATGACTTGAACTTCTCTTTTCCTCTCTTTTTAGTGTGTGTTGGTGACACATGCAGTGTAGCAAGCCTCACTCACAAATTATACTTTCCAGACTGGGAATGAATGTTCCTGCATTTAATTTCTGATTCATCCCCAGATACATGATGCACATGCATATTTGTCATTGCAGTATACAAGAAAGCTTTCAGATAAATCTTAGCACATAGATGCTGAGAGTTAAAATGGAGGATTGGGTTCCCAGTTCCTTATGACTTTCACCTTAATGTGATTAGTATGCTGAGATTAATTACATTTGTTTTTCCCCAAAACACTGCTGCTTTGGCTTCTCAGGCCTATTAATAGCAGTATCTCTTCCAATACCAATGGTACACTTCCTTTTCCCTGTCAAGATTTGAGATCAACACTTGTTTATTGATCAAAATATCTACAGGTGAAAGAAGCTTGGTGATCTTAATTCAGATTTTATCTGCTTAGGAACATTGTAAATCCATGTCAGTGTCCTGGCAGGTGTATCTTGCCTTCACTCTTTATCCTTTCAAGTTAAAATTAGTCAAGCACCAACAGTTTGCTTAATACTGATACAGTCAGTATTAAGTTTGCTTAATACAGTCACTTGGGCACTGAGGTCTTACAAGTTCTGTGCAAATGTCAGAGGGACACTAGGATGCTGGGTTTGCTCTTTGCATTTGTCATCTCGTCTTTACAGCAGAAGTTACCTCATTTCCCTGCTGCTCAGCAAACCTTTTAGGCCCTCAAGAAATAAATGGAAGATGTAAAAGGCAAATGGCAGAAAAATTATGTTGTTTCTCATGCTTTTAATTAATTAAAACTTAAACTGTATTTTTGTTCCTTTCCAGCTGCATTTACCATGATTGGCACCTCCACACATTTGTCTGATCAGTGCTCACAGTTTGCTATACCATCCTTCTGCCACTTTGTGTTTCCCCTGTGCGATGAGCGCTCTCGGACCCCTAAGCCACGAGAGCTGTGCCGGGATGAATGTGAAGTTCTGGAGAATGATCTCTGTCGACAGGAGTACAACATTGCTAGGTCAAACCCCCTCATCCTGATGCAGCTACAGTTGCCTAAGTGTGAGGATCTCCCACGACCAGACACCTTGGAAGCTGCCAACTGCATAAGGATTGGGATCCCTGTAGAGAGACTGAGCCAGTGTAAGTTCAGGTGTTTAATTACTGGGAAAAAGTGGGGTTTGTTGCTTCCTCAGGTTGGGTCCGAGATAAAATTTTATCCATTATTCTTTTTGTAAAGAAAGTACTGCTATACTGGATGCTACTACTTTTTATCATATTTATACTGACGATAATCTTGCACTTTTGTAATGAACAGCTAGGATAGTGAGAAAGTTTAAAGGATGTTGCATAATTCTCAGAAGAGTTATATCCACCAGCCTGGGCTGTAAAGCTCTCTTTACGCAATGAATTTGACTCAGATTTCTGAGGGGCAAGCACTGCATTGCAGTCTTCCTACATGCTTGCTCTCACCTCTGGCTCAGTCCTTGCCTTTCTGGATGCTGGAAACTGGACCCCATACAGATATTTATGAGTTCTGTTTGCTTATCATTAAACTTCCAATAGGTTCTGAAGGAAACTTCACTAAGAAAAACTAAGAAATTAAACATTTAAAATTCATTATTTCTATATGAAATCTACCATAATATTAATTCTGTAAATTGAGTAAGGAATGTAATAGTTTTTCTTCACCAGCACAGGGTGGATGAAAACATTGGTCCTACTTCTTTAAATTTATATTTGCATCCAGTCTGTTTCACTGTAGGTAATTTTGTGCTGACAATTTTTCTGCCTACTCCATTTCCTAGCAATTAATCACCATACCCTACAAGGCTAAACAGGAAAGCTCCAAGAGACTAGAGATACTTGAAGTTCTAAGTGTAATAAGATTATTCTGAGTATCCATTGTCTGAACTCACAGTTACGTGCACAGGGATCATGTCATAACAGTGGGCATGGAAGAATAGCTGTGTGCTAATAAGACAATAATGTAGTGAGAAGCAGAAATAACTGAGAAACTGATGACAGAGACCAATCAAGTGGGGAAGTGGTATCAATAGAGAATAGCATCAACAAAACATCTGGTAAAAGTTGTCAGTGATCCTCAGAGCCAGTAGTGCTAGCTCTGGTGGAACAGCTACAGCACTAATACCTCAGGTGTTTAGAGGAAGAGCTTTGACAGATTCCTGAGGAATCTGGATTCCTGAGGGCTGGGGAGTGGGACTTGGAAAAATGGAGGAGGTTATATTGCAAACAGAGAGAAAAAATGCATGATTCAGATCAGGTGATACATATGGGAAACAAACACTCAAAAAGTATGAAGAAAGGATAACTGCAAAAGAGACAGAGAATAAAGATAGGAGTTCAGCAGATATGAAAGTGATCTACCCAAAGAGAAGAAAAGCCTGAATTCTATCTTCTTAAAGAAGATAAGAAGGAAGCATTGGCAAGAGGTGTTAGAAAATGCAGCATTAATTTCTCTAGGAATCAAGGAGTGTGAAGAAGACAGGAAGGTTACGACATATAAAAGTGGTGGGAAGTTTATACTGTTGACATCTGAGGACTTTACCTGAAGTGAAACTCCTTCTACAATTTAGTTTAACTTGTACTGTATGAAAAGGTCCATACAAGCCTCTCAGTATCAATTTGCATTCACAGTTACCAAATATTGGCATGCATAGCCACAGAGCTGAGATGCTTCAGTGCAGAATCCAGAAATAACTGGATTATTGAGTTATTATAACTGTCTATAAGAGTACAGTCACTTGCAGAACTGAAACCCTTTAATCCTGAAGTACCTGAATTCTATTGCATACATGGTCTGTGATTCAAGCCTCTTGGTTTTGATAGCCCTTGGCTGTGCTGTTACTTGCAATGTTTTGTCAAACTCTGTGTTGCAGATCATCAGTGCTACAATGGTTCCGGGGCAGACTACAGAGGGACAGTCAGCATCACCAAGTCTGGCCACAGTTGCCAACTCTGGGACTCCCAGAGTCCCCACAGCCATGATCTAACAAGCATACAGTTTCCAGAGCTAGGTGGGGGACATGCATATTGCCGCAATCCTGGAGGTCAGATGGATGGGCCCTGGTGTTTTACAAAGAACAAAAACGTACGCATGGAACTGTGTGACATTCCTTCTTGTAGTATGTATTCGCTTTCTTTTTTTCCCTTACTACTGACCTGAACCCTTTGCATTTTTTAATGTTCCCTATTTTTACAAGTACAATTTGCTTGAAAGGGTTATGCTTGCAAGTGTTTCTCTTGCTATAATGTGACACCCTTGTTTTGTGTTGTAGACATTTAATATTTTCTGGAGATCAGAGCTTGTAACTGTGATATTGTGACACTTTATTATGTGTGGAATGCTTAAGCTGAAACAATAATTAATGGTACTGCTTCAGTTTGTATTCTAACTTGCCAGATGGCAGACTTGACATACTTACCAGCTGTATGTGTTTGATTTGCTCATAGTACTCAATGGTGTATTGCTGTCACTCTTTATGGCATCTTGGAAGCTACAAGGATTTTCAGATCCTGTAGAGGGGGATGTAGCACTATGCTTTGCTGGAAGGAAACCTTGAAAAGTGCAGAAGCAAATACTTCTAAAACACATTATTCTATCAGAAAGGCTCTACACTATCTGCTGTGATGCTCAACTGATAGTAAAAAGTAAAAACTACAGCTTTCACAGATTAATACCATCCCACCCATTTCCCTCTATTGGTATAGCCCTCGCCCTAAAGCTGTTAAAGTGGTAACAGTTGTTGGACATAACAAGTACCTTAATACTGTGCTTCATTAGGAATAAAAGCATGTTTCCTGCAGCAACAGATGTATCATAGAAGCCATAAAAGTGGTTTTGTTACAAATCACCTGGTTATTTAAGAGCAGTCAATACTGATCTGACATTTCGTAATTTACCTCACCTTTTTACAGTTACATGATTTGACACAATAAACTTCTATATTGCACTGCAAAGGTAATACAGTGATGTGGTTCTGGTGAAAACAGTAGCTACAAATAGCAGATCCAATGAATATTTTGGACATCACTGTGCTTTCCTAGAGTCTCTAAGTAACAAGAAAAAGCCTTCTAAGAATGCTTTTTTTATGTCTGTCTCACTGTAACATAAAAGCACTTTAATTCTATCAAGTACAGGACAAATAATATCTTTGCTAGTGAGACAAGAGGTTTCTTTTTTCAGGGCAGAAGCAGTGCCAGTGGAGTCAAAAAGGGTGGAAAATACTGAGGAAATGGTTGAATTTGGGCAAGGAGGCCAGATTGCAATGTTGTCCTGCAGTTTATCACATGCACTGCTTTAAATACTGTGATGAAGACTACTCACCTGTTTTTCATACCCTCAACAAGGCAATGCAATAATATTCTGGTCTATGTTCTGCAGTTTCCACAACCAGAAGCCTCAAAACTAAAGTGAAATAAGCCACATACTGCTACAGTAAACACATTAGAAGTGGGGGTCCTACTTTATCTTCATACTGTTATTTGCTTTGTCTATTCAAATTTCTTTGAAAAATTTAATGGAAAATTATGGAGAGAAGAGAGAGAGGGTAACTGTGACTTCTGTTTTCAAGCTATAGGAGCTTACTTTTTCTTTAAAATAAATATAGTATTAATAATAATCCCATACTATTTTCATTTTTTTTTTTTACTATTGAATGCATGAAAAATATTTATTGTAAACAATGACTAATTCTGTGCCTGACAGGTCCACGTGACAACAGTAAAATGGGAATCCTCTACATCCTGGTTCCCAGCATAGCCATACCTTTGGTTATTGCCTGCCTTTTCTTCCTGGTCTGTATGTGCAGAAACAAGCAGAAAGCATCTGCTGCTACCCCACAGCGCCGCCAGCTAACGTCATCTCCTAGCCAGGACATGGAAATGCCACTTATTAATCAACACAAACAGGTATTTTTTCCAGAATTTGCTTAGGCCACATACTTCAAAAATGTTGTTATTTTCAGTGTAATATGTTGTCAGGGTCTAAATTGAGCCATGTTGTAAGGGACCTAATTTTCATACTCTGCTGGCCATCTGCTTTAGTGAAAACCAGTTCTTGTACTTGCTAATTGTATCTAGAAATCCTGGCCTTGGACAATTGTTTTCAGGGCAAAGAATTTTATGACATTTGCCCTCCATAGGGCAAACCATAGAATGGTTTGTGTTAGAAGGGACCTTAAAGATCATCTAGTTCCAACCCCCCCCCTGTCGTGGTCAGAGATGCTTCACACTAGACCAGGTTGCTCAGAGCCCCATTAAACCTGACCTTGAACACTTCCAGGGAGAAAGCATCCACAGCTCCTCTGTGAAACTTGTGCCAGTGCCTCAGCACACACTACTTAATTCCTTCTGAATGGCTAATCTAAATCTACACTCCTCCAGTTTAAAACTAACTTGTGCTATTGTGATATACCCTTATAAAAAGTTCCTCCCCAGCTTTCTTATAGGCCCTATTCTGGAAGGCCACTAGATGGTCTCCCTGGAGCCTTCTCTTCTTTAGGCAAACTCCAACTCTCTCAGCCTGACCTCTGGACTTGCTCCAATAGCTTCATGCCCTTTCTGTATTGGAGGCTCCAGAACTGGACACGGGACTCCAGGCAGGGTTTCACAAGAAGGAAGTAGTGGGGGAAAGGCACCTCCCCTGACCTGCTGGCTACACTTAAGATACATCCCAGAGCACTGTTGGCCTTCTGGGACGCAAGCACACATTGTTGTCTCAATCAAAACCCCAAGTCCTTTCCCTTAGAGATGTTCTCAATCTGTTTTCTGCCCAGTCTGTAATGGTGCTTGAGGTGGCCCCAACCCAGGTGCAGGACCTTGTAGTTGACCTTGTTGAACTTCTTGATTGGCATGGGCCCACCTGTCAAGCCTGTCAAGCTCCCTCTGGATAGCCTCCCTTGAGGTATTCACCACACCACACAGTTTAGTGTCATCAGCAGACTTGCTGAGGGTGCACTCAATTCCACTGCCATGGAAGATGTTAAACAGCACAGATCCCAGTACTGATGCCTGAGGAGTGCCACTCATTACTGATCTCCATTTGGACATCAAACAGTTGACACCAGCTCTTTGGATAGTGTGACTATCCAGCCAATTCCTTATCCACCAAGTGGTCCATCCATCAAATCTATATTGTTCCAACTAAGAGACCAGGACGTTGTGTGGGATGGTGTCAAATGCTTTGCACAAGTTGAGGTGAAGTGAAGCCATGTTGGTTTCCACCAACCACATCTGCATTTTCCATATGCCTTAGCAGAGCCTTCAGGTGGATCATCTGCTCCATGATCTTGCCAGGCACAAAGGTGAGGCTGACTGACCTGTAGTTCCCTGGGTCTTTGCTTTTTATCTATTTGCAAATGTGAGTTATGTTTTCCCTTTCCAGTCAGTGGGAACTTCACTGGGCTGCCACAACTTTTCAAGTCTGATGGAAGGCACCTATGCAACTTCATCAGCCAGGTCCCTCAGAACCCATGGATGGATCTCATCAGGTCCCATTGGCTTGTGGACTTTCAAGGTCTTTCGATGCTCTTAAGTGGGTTGATCTTCCTTCTCCCAGTCCCTGCTTTTGCCTTCTGTAACTTGGATGATGTGGCCAGATCCCTTGCCAGTGAAGACTGAAGCAAAATTATTGAGTACTTAAGCTTCCCTATCCTTCATGACCAAGTCTCCTGTTTCCTTCTTGAGAGGGCTCACATTTTCCCTCATCTTCCTGTTATTACTGACATATCTGTAGAAGCTTTTCTTGGATTTCATAGAATCATAGAATCATAAAATTGGCTGGGTTGGAAGGGACCTCAGAGATCATCAAGTCCAACCCTTGATCCACTACCTCTGCGGTTACCAGACCATGGCACTGAGTGCCACATCCAGTCTCTTTTTAAGTATCTCCAGGCACAGAGAATCCACTACTTCCCTGGGCAGCCCATTCCAATGCCTGATCACCCTCTCCGTAAAGAAATTCTTTCTAATATCCAACCTAAATCTCCCCCGGCACAACTTAAGACCATGTCCTCTTGTCTTGCTGAGAGGTGCCTGGGAGAAGAGACCAACCCCCCCCTGGCTCCCACCTCCTTTGTAGAGAGTTGTAGAGAGTGATGAGGTCTCCCGTGAGCCGCCTCCAGACTGAACACCCCCAGCTCCCTCAGCCCTTCCTCACAGGACTTGTGCTGGAGTCCCTTCACAGCCTCCTTGCTCTTCTCTGGACCTGCTCCAGCACCTCAATCTCCTTCCTGAGCTGAGGGGCCCAGAACTGGACACGGTACTCAAGGTGTGGCCTCACCAGCGCTGACTACAGGGGAAGATTCACTTCCCTGGACCTGCTGGCCCCACTGTTCCTGATACAGGCCAGGATGCCATTGGCCTTCTTGGCCACCTGGGCACACTGCTGGCTCATGTTCAGCTTCCTGTCAATCCAGACTTCCAGGTCCCTCTCTGCCTGGCTGCTCTCCAGCCACTCTGTGCCCAGCCTGGAGCTCCCCATGGGGTTGTTGTGGCCAAAGTGCAGGACCCGGCACTTGGCCGTGTTGAACCTCATCCCATTGGAATCAGCCCAACTCTCCAGTCTGTCCAGGTCCCTCTGCAGAGCCCTCCTGCCTTCCAGCTGATCCAGACTCCACCCCAGATTAGTGTCATCTGCAAATTTACTAATTGTGTACTCAGTTCCCTCCTCTAAATCATCAATGAAGATATTAAACAGAACTGGGCCCAGGACTGATCCCTGGGGGACACCACTCATAAGCAGCCACCAATTGGATCAGCACCACTCTCTGGGGGCCTCCAGCAGTTCCTAACCCAGCACAGAGTGCTCCTGTCTGAGCCCTGGGCTGACAGCTTTTCCAGGAGAATGCTATGGGAGATGGTGTCAAAGGCTTTGCTGAAGTCCTGTAGGTAGACTCCATCCACAGCCTTCCCCTCATCCACCAGGCGGGTCACCTGAGCACAAAAGGAGATCAGGTTGGTCAGACAGGACCTGCCCTTCCTCACCCCGTGCTGGCTGGGTCTGACCCCCTGTCCATCCTGTAGGTGCTGTGTGATTGCCCCCAGGATGTTCTGCTCCAGAACCCTGCCAGGCAATGAGCTCAGGCTGACAGCCTGCAGTTTCCTGGGTCCTCCTTTTGTCCCTTTTTGTGGATTGCTGTGACATTCCCCAACTTCCAATCATCTGGGACCTCCCCAGTGAGCCAGGACTGTTGGTAAATGATGGAGAGTGTCCTGGCGAGCTCTTCCACCAGCTTCCTCATCACCCTGGGGTGGGTCCCTTCTGGTCCCATAGACTTGTGAGGATCCAAGTGGCTCAGCAGGTCACTAACTGTTCCCTCCTGGATTACAGAGGGGCTACTCAGCTTCTTATTTCTCTCTACAAGCCCCAGAAGCCAGCTGTCCTCAGGACAAGCTGTCTTGCAGTTGAAAACTCAGGTAAAGAAAGTGTTAAATACCAAAACCTTTTCCTCATCTTTGGTAACTGTGTTTCCCCCCATGTTCAACAAAGAATGGAAGATTTTCCTTCCCTCCTTTTGATATTGATTTATCTGTAGAAGGACTTTTTGTTGTCCTTAACAGAAGTGGCAAGATTGAGTTCAAATTGTGCCTTTGTCTCTAATTTTCTTTCTACATGACCTAACTGTATTCCTAAACTCTTCCTGAGTAGCCAGCCCTTTTTTCCATAGTCTGTAAGCTCTCTTTTTTACCCTTATTTTCTCCAAAATCTCCCTGTTCAGACAGACTGGTCATCTTCCCCTCTGGCTTGCCTTTTGGCACACAGGGACAGACTGCTCCTGTACATTCAGGACTTGCTCCTTGAAGTAGGCCCACTTCACATCTGGATAATACACATTTGATTGAGGAGTGGGTAATGTGAGATGTACAATATTTGGCAGTCTTTCATTGACATCCTTGATTTGAGTCCCTGGTGAGCAGCAGATGTATACAGCTAGTGAGTCAGTCGGTCATTTGTCTGTGCCTGTCAATGCCATTTTTGCTTATCTCAGTGACTGGAAATGTTATTTCTGATTAACAGAAATAATCAGAAATGCAGATCATCTTCACTGCTAGTAATGTCACAGCCAGTTTGTTTGTTTGTTTAAAGGAGGATGCATAGTGGGGTTTGTCGTCTCATCAAATGGCTCACTCCACTGGTATACTGAACCATCACCAAAGTGGGTACCTGAGCCACTGGGCAACATGTTTCTAAGGCTGTGTATCACAGAGAGAAGTGAAACAGAAATGGCTTTGAAATTCTGTCTACAGATCTCAGCTCCTGCAAACTATTTGCTGGGTCAAGTAACTGATCTCCATGATAAAATCCTGTTCAGAGCTAACACTGAAGTTTTAGCCACAGCGTTTACAAGATATAAGATCTAAAATGAACAATTGTCAACATCTGTTAAGGAAACCTTGAGATTTTACCAATTGTAACAAATTGCATTGATTTTGTGTGATAAGTGAGAGGTTTAATTGCTGAGTCGGTGTGGTGGTGGAAACTGATCCAGTGCAGTTTGTTGGCCGCTAAAATTAGAGCTTGTTCTCCTATTATTATATATAGCTTATTCTGGCTCACTCAGGAACTCTTTGAGCTCCTGCTTGTCAGGATGGACCCATTATATCACCATCACAAACTCTCTTGTTTTCTCTGCCAACTGCAGGAGGGAGGCTCTTGGGATTTCTTACTTTTGTCTTTTTCACCTTTCCCTTCATGTACCAGAGAGAAATTCCTTCTTCCTTTTGCTCCTTTTCCACCTGCATCTTTATCAGAGCTTACATGATGTTTCTCAGTAGAACTGTGTACTGATATGTGTGGACAGGGACTATTAGAACAAAAAGAGAGAGTTTTTGTCCCTCCTTCTGCTAGAAGGAGTGTTTCAGTTCATCCTGAGGCTCCAACCTGTTCAGCCAGTTGCCTACAGCTTTTCTGACATCTTCAGCAGGCATCTCTGGACATATCTGCAGGACAAGTGCAGCTGCCATTAGTAGACATCATCATCTGCCAGATGTACTCTGAACCCAATTATTCATTTAGCTTGCAGGAAATGTGGTTGCTCCTTTGTAAAAATAATTATACTCATCATCCTCCAGCATAATTCTATTTACATTTCACATAGTAGTATAGCTCATTTCAAGGTTAACTGTAAAATCAATATACTGATGTAAATATACAAAGATCTGAAAATTCTTTTTGGCTCAATTTATTTTTCATTTGGAGCATATAACCACTGGGAACCTTTCTTTAGTAGGAGATTCAATTGTTTAGAGAACATTGTGATTTCTACTGACTTACTTTCTTTACTTCATTTCAGGCTAAACTTAAAGAAATCAATCTGTCCACTGTGCGATTTATGGAGGAACTAGGAGAGGAGAGATTTGGGAAAGTTTACAAAGGTCATCTTTTCGGTACAGCACCAGGTGAACAGACACAAGCTGTTGCTATCAAGACACTAAAAGACAAAGCAGAACTGGCTCTTCGGGAAGAATTCAAACATGAGGCAATGATGAGATCACGATTACAACACCCAAATATTGTTTGTTTGCTGGGGATTGTGACGAAGGAGCAACCCATAAGCATGATTTTTAGTTATTGTTCCCACAGTGACCTCCATGAGTTCTTGGTGATGAGATCTCCCCATTCAGATGTTGGCAGCACTGACGATGACAAAACAGTAAAATCCACCCTGGAACCAGCAGACTTTTTCCACATCATGACTCAAATAGCTTCAGGAATGGAATATCTTTCAAGCCACCATGTTGTCCACAAGGACTTGGCCACTAGAAATATACTGGTGTTTGATAAACTGAATGTGAAAATATCTGATTTAGGCCTTTTCAGGGAAGTTTATGCTGCTGATTACTACAAACTGATGGGAAATTCCCTCCTTCCTATTCGGTGGATGTCCCCTGAAGCTATTATGTATGGCAAGTTTTCTATTGATTCTGACATATGGTCATATGGAGTTGTGCTGTGGGAAGTTTTCAGCTATGGCTTGCAACCTTACTGTGGTTATTCTAACCAGGATGTTATCGAGATGATTAGGAGTCGACAGGTTTTGCCATGTCCTGATGACTGCCCAACATGGATATACACTTTGATGTTGGAGTGTTGGAATGAATTTCCCAACAGAAGACCAAGATTTAAAGATATACACAACAGATTAAGAACATGGGGAAACCTTTCTAATTACAACAGCTCAGCACAAACCTCTGGGGCAAGCAACACCACTCAAACAAGTTCTCTCAGCACAAGCCCTGTTAGCAATGTCAGCAATGCTAGGTACATTGGACCAAAGCAGAAAACACCAGCTTTCCCACAGCCACAGTTCATACAAATGAAAGGGCAGATTAGACCAATGGTCCCACCTCCTCAGCTTTACATTCCAGTCAATGGTTACCAGCCAATGCCTGCCTATGGTGCTTACTTGCCAAATTTTTACCCTGTCCAAATTCCAATGCAAATGGCTCCTCAGCAAATGCCTCCCCAGATCATTCCCAAACCAGGCTCCCACCACAGTGGGAGTGGATCTACCAGCACAGGCTATGTAACAACTGCACCTTCCAACACATCAGTGGCTGACAGGGCTGCTCTGCTCTCAGAGGGCACAGATGACACACACAATGGAATGGAAGAAATTGTGCAGAATCCTGTCCAGGAGGAGGAGGAAGAGGCAGGCTCTGTGCCTGAAACAGAGTTGCTGGGTGATAATGACACACTTCAGATGGATGAAGCAGAAATTCAATCAGAAGCCTAAGGAATCTGGCCTCATTACGAAGAATTTCACATCACTACCATGCATGGAGACTGTAGTTCCTTAAGCTTAAGAGCAGTGTTTTTAATCTTACTAAAAGAAACAAAACAAAAAAACCTACATCCACATGAAGTGCAGCAGAAATCGTATACTGGGTTTATTGACCATTTCCACCATCAGATTTTGCACATGATGGTATAGAATTGCTACGTTTAATCTTTTTTACTGTCCTACAGTTATTGAGGGAAGCTGCTTTCCAGTTGTGTACTGTTGCTGTGCAACATGTTGCTGAGTAGCATTGCACATCATGTATATCATGATATGTGAGTGTAATGTTAGGGAATTATGTTTAAACCAATAACGCAAAAAGGAATCCATATATGGTTGCACAATTGCTCTGAGCATAAAAGAGTGCCCTGGATGTGATGGACAGATTAGTTTATAGTATTTATCTCTTTGGTAGAATGGCCATGAGATTGTTGGTAGCTTTTTGAGTCTGAAAAAAGAACAATTTGAGAATCCTGATCTGTTTTTTTATCTTACAACGACCAGAAAAGAAGGGAAACCGAGGATAAAATTGGCTGTGCTGCATCAGACCATGGGTCAGCCCAGCCCAGTAGCTTGTCTTGAAAGGCCATTGATAATGTCTGCCCAGGGAAGACTGCAAGGTTAATTTACCTTGTGGAAAATCTCCAGGGTATTTTCCCATCCTCCATCGATTTGTGGCATAGGGACTTCCCAAGCCAGAAGTGGACTTTTTTTTTTTCTGTTCAATCAACCTTGATGGAATTTTCTGCCATGAATTTATCCAAATTATTTTCAATCCACATAAGCCTATAGCGTCCACAACATCCTGTGGAATAACATGAGAGGAGAGAGATTGGCTTTCTTTCATCATTCCCAATGAATAACTGACAGAAGCTTCCAAAGGAGGTCGTCTGACTGCATTTGTGGATGGAAGTATCCCTTTGTATTTTGCTGTGTATTTTCAGCAGCAAGCAGCCTTAATACACTGTTGACCAAAAATGGGGATATTGTAGGGGATATTGTAGGTGTGCACTAACTTAACAATCCAACTTTAATTGCGTATTGGTTATCAAGTATAGAAAAGGGCTCCATATATATGTTCCTACATTGTAAAGGTGTTGGGTTTGTGCGGGGTTATAGACTTACTTGATTTTCCACAATTACTGCTGGATTGCATGTGAAATGGTGTTTTTTCCTGCCTCTTGACTGAAAATGAATCTTTGAACTTCAGAAGACCAAAACGAGCTATACTGTACAAAGTGCTTGTTTTGAGATTCTATTTGCAGGATGAATCATGTACAGACCTTTAATTGTAATTTATGTTTTACTATATTTTATATACTTTTTTCATTGAAATATTTGGATTTTTTACTTAATGACTTAATAACTTAACCATTTACAATATTCACATGTGGTGCAGTTTTACTATATTGCTGTTTCATTTTGTTAAATATGCAGACAGGTCCATACATTTCATGACCCTTTCTGTAATGCAACCAATAGACATTCTCATTGTAGCATTGTGGCCAGCACACACTATAGTTGTAAGTTGTACATCCAACATGGAGTATTCAATAAAGTGGTGCAAAAAAGTATGATTAAGTATGTTATCTTTATAGCTCCTACAGCTGCTGTGTTGTTTGGTACTTTGTGGAAACAGAAATGGTCACAGTCCCTTGGGTTACAGGTTTCATACATAAACTACAACTTTCTATTTTCTTACATTGGGATTCACTTGTAAGTCATTTATCATTGTGATCTACACCTTGTGTTCATGATATGGCAGAATTACTTATTTCCAGTATTACACCTGACTTTGGAAATGCACTGGTAGGAATAAAATATGAAAGCTTTATTACTTGTGTTCATATAATGCAGCTCTTGTTGCTATTACTAAATAAAGGATAAAAGAATAAAAAAACGTGGTTTATTTAATTTGTTCTTTGTTTTTGGTAGGTTTCCCATTCTCAGATTAATGAACTTTATTAATTGACTTCATTGGCTTCCTTTGCTAACTTACTGCCTGAAAATGGAGAGTAAGAAGTTCATTCTACACAACAGATATGTCAGTGAGAGCAGAGATATAATAACCAAACAAGTGGCAGTCAATGGAATCTTCCATGCAGCACCATCTGAAGTTCAGCCATTTCTGACTGTCAAAGAGCATTACAACTTTGGGTGCTTTGGTACAATTTGGAAAACTCCTGATTCCCTTATTTAGGCCTCATAAATTCAAGCCTATAAATCACTGCAGACAGAAAATACAGGATAGGCTTGTATACTGATTTTCCTATCCTCACTGCAGTGTGGATGTCTTCTTAAAGTGACAGTGGAGAAGTGATACACAATTCTCCAGGACAGCCTTAGTGACACACACAGTACTGCAGAAAGGTTTTCTCCCTGCTGTTGCTGTGTATGCACTTCCCTCAGCTGCCGTGGTTTGAGCCACGATGGCATGCAGACACCTTGTCTGCAGCTCAGGTGAGCACCTTTGCACAGGTTACCAACACTTCAATGTTTATTGTAAATCACATGGATTGTCAGTAACTTGTTGCAGTGCAATTCCCCAAGATACTTCCCTGTGTTATCTGTTGCAATGACCCAGCCAGAGTCAGAATCTGGCTTTCCTTCTCACGATTTGGAAGCAAGACCATGGAAGAGTGGGGAAGGGATGTGACAGTAAGTGGATGGAGCAGGGCGAGGATAGGGGAGGGAAGGGTTGGGGCTGGGGCACAGCAAACTAACACAATACTTCTCACTGGGGCATGCAGAGTTACTTCTTCCTTCCAAGGCTAGCAAAGGAGGACTTTATACTGGTGGGAGAACAATTTTTCTAGACAGCAAATATATGTTTAGATGGTGAGGATAGGACAGCCTTTTTGAGAAGGCTGTGGGATGTTTCAAAAATATTCTCTTGCCCCTTTCTCGTTCTTCTACTTCAGACTATACCATCTTCTTAAGAAGACAAGGACTGACCTTGGGAAAAATTGATGGAGTCTCCACAGCAGCCCACTGATGAGACAGGAGTCTGTGGCTGACAAAGACTTCCTCTTCCCTGTGTATCTCTTCCATTGGTATTACACTGGATATGGTGCCTCCCCCTGCACACCTCAAATGGTTTATCTGTCCTCACTCAAGTTCATTTCTCTGACATGGTGCAGTTACCTGATCTTGGCTCAAGCTAATGTGAAGAAAGAGCAGTTAGAGAAAGAGGTAGAAGGAGCCCTGATGCATGAGCCCCTTCTCTTATGTGCAGCCTATACCTGCAGAGCAGGAAAATGCTTCTTAGATTCACCTCATGGCAGGGCAAAGCACTCCTTTGCTGTTCAAAAAAGCATGTGGACATGACACTCCAGGAAATGGTGTTGTTGGCATGGTGATCTTTGGTTGATGGTTGGACTTGATCATCTTAGAAGTCTTTTCCAACCTTAACAATTCTGTGATTCTAGAACAGATCCCTGTAGAGGGTAGAGATGAATATGGGTAGACCAGTGAGAATATGGGTAGTCCTAGTGAGAAATAGGAGGGAGAAGATGAAATGTGAAGCAGAAGGACTTTCAGGATAGTACAGTCAAAAGTGTCTTCACCCATGACAGGATTTTCTTAGGGTTCATGTGTCTCAGAGCATGAAGAACCAAGGGTCTATAGGATCCAACAGTGCCTTAGGCAACCAGGCATCTATGTCTGAAATGAAATTTGAGTCCCTGTTTGCAAGTATATGGAGTAGATGGGGAATGGTTTTGCAATCACAGGGCAGGGAATACTGGGAACAGTTCATAGTTGGAGGTGGGAAACTAAGTGAGTGTAGATGTGCATACCTCCTCCACCATGCTAGTGCAGCCTGACGAGCACTGATCTGAATTTCATCCTGATATTGTCATAGATCTGGATTGTTGCTGGGTGTTTTCATTTGTTTTACCCATTGGGTCTATAGGGAAGACAAATTTATAAACAGTGAAGCATAAGCAGCTGTGTAAGAACAGAGGATAGGTCATAATATGACAATTCCTTCACCTAATGCCACTAGTCCCAGTTTTGTCTAATGACTTCACTAAAGGCTGATGCAGTACACTCTCCTTCTGGAGATATGAGAAGGGATAAATTAATCCTTTGTTTCCTATATCTGCTGTGGCTACAAACATCATGGTGAGTCAAAGGGAAAACAGTCACGGTAACAGGACTTCAAAGTTTTATTAGAGAAATTAGAGAATTTTGATTTTTTTCCCACTTTTTAATGGAGTTACTTAGAAGTTGCTTGTTGAAGGGAAGAAGTATAATGCTTTTTGGCAGAGAGCTCAGAGACATCTCTTGAGTTGGAGCACTCTCAAAACATATTAGGTCTATAGATGTTTACCAAAGCAAAAATAAGGATGAAACATCCAGCTACAATCACTGTTGGCTGTATCTTCAATTAAAACCAGACTTTACTTTTTTTAAGTCATAGTTTGGCCCTGCATAGACAGTAACTGTTTCTAGGAGGGCAAACTCTACCACAAACTGCAAAACCAAGCATTTCAGCTATCCAATTTTATAAAGAAAAAAATCCACCACAAGAGCCATCCACTCTTCTCTTTGAGAAAAAGGCCTGAATTCAAATTGTAAGGCACAATGTATGATACTGTTCTACAACTCAATTTTAGAAATGTTAGTGGAATGGCAGAAATCAAGTTTTGGGGATTTTCTTAAACACTGGGAAAGGCAGATTAGAAGAATAGTGACATATGGCGTGAACAAGGGCATGGCTCAGTGATGAGGTTTAGCTCTGTCTTACTAGAAAATTGAATTTTGTTCCCATTTTTTCATAAGTAAAAATAGTGTAAAGTAAAGTAGTGTAATCTTCCTGTTTTTCCTAGCTTGCATAGAGGACAAGTTGTTGACTCCTTACGAGGTCTGAGCAATCTAGGGAATGTCAAGCAATACTAAACATGATCAGTTGGCAAGATAAACCAAGTCCATAAAATCCTGGGTAGGCAGATCCTCCTCTAGACCTAAAAGTACTCTATCTGCTGTAATAAAACTTAAGATAGTTGGTCTGGTAGGGTTTTCTTCCAGAAAAACTGTGTAAAATTTCACCTAATATCCCTGCTTTGCCCTGTTTGATATCGAAGAGTTGCAGCCACTGGTCCTGTGATAGATGCATGGTGGGGACTGCTAACACTTGGTGGCCACTATGGAAGACCAGCCCTTCCTGGGTTACTTTGTGGAAGGCAACCCATGTATACATATGTGTACAATGCCTTTTTTTTGAAGAAAAAATACCCTGGAATATGAAGAAATAGCTCTGTGTTCAGGGTCAAATGAATGTGTCTGTGCATGTGCATACTGATGTACATACACACATACACATCACACACATCCTCACACAACACCAGGCAGCAAGAGGCAACACACATTCAAATAGTAACAAATTCATTTGGAAGTGTTTTTCCCTTTGTGCTCTCTGTGTTGAGAAGATGCCCCAGATGAGTGTGAGTTGTTCTGCAGCTTTGAATCCAAAGTCAGTTCCTCCGAGTACAAAGTGAAGTCCTTCCCTGGCCCTGCTTACAGTCAGTCACAGTGCTTGAAGCTGTGCCAGGAGAATTCTCATGGGGCAAGCTTGGCACAAGAAACCCTCCAGCACCCATGGGTGCTGCTCCCATGTAGGACTTTTAGAGGGGGTTGTCACTGTCACAGTTATGCTCCTGCTCTGCCTCTGACACTTGTGTTGAGGGTCTCAGCACTTCCCTTGGCTCAGGCCACATCCAGTTGCAACATGGCTCTAAATCTTAGCTGAATACTGCAAGATTGGACAAGCAGGGGGAAATAATATACCTGAGGTCATGGCTGTAGCTGGAAATAGTATAGGGTTCACAGGGTTGTAAATCTCCAGAAGAGTCAGAATTTAAAACAATACTGAGGAAACATAGAATCTGAAGTAGCTACTTCTCATTTCTATTGATCTGAAAGAGGAACTTTATCTAAATTACCCTATACCTTATGGTTTAACTGTCCTTAAGACATGTGTCTAAAATTGGAAATAATCCACCAGTTCAGTATGGTCTTTTGTAGGTTCTTTTCTAACTCTAAAAGTGGTAAAATTAGAGGGAAAAAATTAGATTAAAATTACTGCATTCATTTAATTGAATGTCTATTTCCATACACCAAGTAATAAATAATAATGGAGATTTACTGAAAGTAATTTTTTTTTTTTTCTTGTACAAATAAATATATTGTATTTGTTTTTATTTGAAGAAGGAACAACCCTCCAGATAGATGTCTTGCAAGTTTCTTTTCAAACTACTAAAGTAGTGACTAGAAATATTAGGAGCTGTTGTAATTTTTGTTCAAAACCATTAGTTCTAACAATCTTATCTAGAAATTCAACTGTAATTCTTAGCCTGCTTGACAGATAGCTGTTGGATACATACCACCACTAACAAATGAAAGGAATTTTAGAACCAGTAAAGACATCATAATTAATGATGGGGATGGTGGGAAGCAAGACAGGTGGCAAACTGAAGAAGTAAATGACCACACAGGGCCTGTGTCAAAGCCATTTTAAAACAAACATTTCAAGTGTATAGCATTAATTTATTTTAGCTGTAATATGATTTCAGCTGAGGCGGATTAGTCCCAAATGTAGTCTGAGGTTTTACAGCTACGGTAAAGATCTTTGCTTTGCTCTGCTGTTAATCCTAAAAATAAGTTTTCTCATAACTTGATGTGATTTGCATTTAATCACCTTCATACCAGATTTAAATAAAATATATATCAGAGATGTTACCTGCAATGTCGGGAAAAATATCTTGTAAAAGAGCTAGTAGCCATGTATTTTTCATACCAAGGAGACGATGTTGTGTTCTGGTTTTTCCCACTTTCTTGTTTCCACACCAAATCACAGATTCATAGAATACAATCATAGAACATCTACAGTTGGAAGCAACTTTGAAGATCATCTAATTCCAACCCCCTTGCATGGGCAGGCAGGGACACCTCCCACTAGATCAAGTTGCTCTAAGCCCCAGACAGCCTGGCCTTGAGCACTCCTAGGCATGGAGCTTCCACAACTTCCCTGGACAGCCTGTTCCAGTGAATTTGTATCTCCTCTGTGTACCTTTCTGTTCCCAGCTCACATAATTTTTGTACAGATTACCAAGGAAGTATTTCAAATTATATACTGTCAACACTGAGAGAGGTGGGAGTAAATAATTTGTGTCTTTGTGAATACTGGCTTACTCTGTTCCTTGAAATAGTGTTCTCTAAAGCCAAAGTAAAAGAGAGAGTTTGCATATTTACATTTAGATATGTTTACAAACTGACTCAGTCGTGATACGTCAAACAGCATGCAGTGGTAGAGTGGCAGGATTTTATCACTCACTAACTTGCAAAACAAAACATTCCAAATGAAAGGTGTATGGAAGACAGGTCTGTGTTTTTCAGCACAAGTTTGCTGTTGACTTTGCTGTGGCCTGCACCTCTGCATCCTATAAAATGTAACTACTGGCTTTTCATCAACATTTTGCAATGCCTTTGCTTATAATTAGCTAATATTTTGTAATTTCTTTATTCATTCTGTGTTCAGGTATCTGACAGAAACAGTTCAACTCTTAATAGTCCTCTGCTGTTGGTGTCTTCTAAAGCTCCTTCTTTCCATCCTTCCCTCTTTCCCTCCCTCCCTTCCCTGCCTTCCCCCTAATGGCAGTGTGACATTATAACACCTTAAATTGTACTCAGTATACTAAAATGTATTCACAGCACATACTGTAATTTCTTGTAATTGTTTTGTTTCCTAGCCTATGCCCTTGGGAAAAATATTTGCCAAAACAACATACATGAAAATATCTCTTTTTTATTTTGTGGCTTTGCTTGGAAAGCAGCATACTTATTTGCAATAATCTTTCTTAATAAGTGGGAGTTAATACACCAATTTTGTTCATGCATTTTTAAGCATGCTAACATAAGCATGCTTTTTGGAGGAAGGGGACTGGAGACTTGCAATCTTGCCACTTTGGAAAGTGGATTTTGGGTCCACCTCCAGCCTTTCAACAGCCTTTCAGGCAGGCTGTTAGTGCTTCCTCTCCCCAGAATGGAAGTGCAACCCTTCAGACCTCTTTTCACTGCCCCAACACTTTTGTTTCTTTCTGACCCCTGAAAATGGAGAGATATGCCATATTGAGAGGAGATTAAGCTTCTGGATCCCCAGAAAGCAGTTTGTGCACATTCACTGCATGTTTTAAATTAATTGGGTTTTTTATATAATCAATTTGCATGTTCTTTATGTGGGCTTAATGTGCCAGATTTATTATAGTATTCTTTAATACATCAATTTGGTACTAATGTAACTTCCACATTTATCCAGTTTGTTTGCTTTCACTTGCAGTTTTTCAAGACGTTGTTACAAATGCATGTGATTATGTACATATTTTCACCTAGTATTTCTCCCTGAGTGATTTTTTCTGTGAATTCTATGTTGCACGTCAACTAATTCTTCAAGCCAGAATAATTTAAAACTTTACCTAAAAGTGAATTCTACATACTTTACATTCTTATTTATTTAGATGCCAGCTGTACACATATACATGTCTATACCTTTTTACTCTCACAGGTGTTGTGCAGACTGTTGAACAAATACATCATTGCAAATCTGCATGATATTTCCCAGTGTTTTGGAAACTATATTAAACAGACTGAACCTCTTTCAGACATTCACTGAATCATTTTGGTTGGAAAAGACCTTTTAAGATCACTGAGTACAATCATAACCTAACTCTACCAACTATAACTATTAGTTCTACCAAGTCCAGTGCTTAAACCATGTTCCTAAATATCACATCAACACATCTTTTAAACACCTCCAGAGGTGGTCATTCAGTCACCTCCCTGGGAGCCTATTTCTGTGTTTGATTACCCTTTCTATGAAGATGTTTCTTTTAATATCTCATAAAAACTTTATCTGGTGCAACTTGAGCCCTCTTCCTCTTGCGCTGTTGATTGTTGCTTTGGAGATCAACTCCCACACTGACTACAGAATCCTTGGTCCAAGGCTGTTGTGGAGGGCAATAAGGTCTCCCCTCAGCCTCCTCTTCTCCAGACTGAACAACCCCAGTTCTCTCAGATGTTCCTTGTAAGACCTGTGCTCCAGACCCTACAACAGCTTTCTTGCCCTTCTCTGGACTTGCTCCAGCAACTTTGTCTCTCCTCTTAGTGGAGGACCCAAAGCCAAACAGAGTATTTGAGGTGCAGCCTCACCAGTGGCAAGTACAAGGAGATGGTCACATCCCCAGTCCTGCTGGTCAAACTGTTTCCAATGCAGGCCAGGGTGTTGTTGACCTTCTTGGCCACCTGGCCACACTGTTGATTCATATTCAGCCAGCTGCTGATCAGCATCCTTTTCCTTTGGGCAGCTTTCCAGTTGCATGGGGTTGTTATGGCCCAAATGCAGGACCTGACACTTGGCCTCATTGAATCTCATACAATTGGCCTTGACCCACTTATCCAGCCCATCCAGATCCCTCTGTAGCACCTTTGTATCCTCAGCCAGATCAACACCCTCCACTCAGCTTGGTGTCATCTTCAAACTTACTGAGGGTGCACTCAATCCCCCCATCCAGGTCACTGGTAAACATATTAAACAGAATTAACCCCAACACTGTGTCCTGGGGAACACTACACTTGTGTCTGGCTGCCAGCTGGATTTAACTCCATTCACCACATTAACTCCACTACCTCTTTGGACCTGGCCATCCAGACATTTTTTTACCCATCATAGTGTACACTGGTCTAGGATCCAAAAGAATTCTGTGGGAAACAGTGTCAAAGGATTTGTTATGTTCCAGGTCAATAACATCTATAGACTCTCCCTCATACACCAAGGAGGTCCTCTTGTCATAGAAGGAGATCAGGTTTGTCAAGCAGGACCTGCCTTTCATAAACCCATGCTGACTGGGCTTGATCACTTGGTTGTCGTGCATGTGCTGCATAATAGCACAAGGGAGAGATGTTCTCCTTAGACCTCCTCCTTTTGTTGTTTATGTATTTATAGAAGCAATTCTTATTACCTTTAACATCTGCAGACAGATTAATTTTAAACTGGGCCTTGGACCTTTTGATTTTGTCCCTGCATAATCTCAAATCTTTTTAGTCCTCCTAAGTAACTTGACCCTCTTTTGAAAGGCCAAAAATTCTCCTTTTTTTCCCTGAGTTGCAGACAGATCTCTCTATTCAGCCAGGGCAGTCTTATTCCCCATCAGCTCATCATTCAGCACAGGGAGACAGCCTGCTCCTATGCCTTTAAGACTTCCTTCTTGAAGAATTTCTGGCCTTCCTGGACTCCTTTGCCCTTCCGGGCTGCCTATCAAGGGATTCTATAGACCTGTCTCCAAAACAGGACACACTCTACCCGCTGGAAGTCCAAGGTGGCAGTTCTTCTGACCCTTCTCCTCACTTCTTCTAGAGATCTTTATAATTTCATAGTCACTATGCCCAAGATGGCCTTCAACAATCACATCCTCAACAAACCTATCTCTGTTGAAAAACAGCAGATTCAGCAGGGTACCTTTCCTAGTTGGTTCCCTCACCAGATGTGTCATGAAGTTACCTGCTACACACTTGAGAAACCTCCAGGACTGTTTCCTCTCTGCTGTATTAAGTTTCCAGCACACCTCTGGAAAGGTGAATTCCCCAAAGAGAAGAAAGGCAAGTGATCCAGACACTTCTCTCAGATGCCTATAGAATATTTTTTCTGTCCATCCTTGTTGGGTGGTCTATAACAGACTCCCACCAAGATGTTTGCTTTGTTGTCCTCCTCCCTGATTCTTACCCATAAACATTCAACACTATTGCTGCCATCATTAACTTCCAGGAATCCATGGCACTCCCTAACATACAACACAAACCCACCCACTTCTCCTTCCTTGCCTAGAATTATACAATCATAGAATTTTCAGGGTTGGAATGGACCTTAAAGATCATCTAGTTCCAACTCCAGTGCCATGGGCAGGGACACCTCCCACTAGATAGGGTGGCTCAGAGCCCTCTCCAGCCTGGCCTTAAAAACTTCCAGGGATGTGTCTTCCACCACCTCTCTGGGCAAACTGTTCCAGTGTCTCAACACCCTCACGCTGAAGAACTTCTTCCTAACTTCCAATTTAAACCTACCCTCCTCTAGTTTGAGTCCATTCCCCTTAGTCCTATGACTACCTGGCATCCTAAGAAGCCCCAGATGAACTTTCTTGTAGGCCTCTTTCAGATACTGGAAGGCTATAGAAAAGCCTTCTCAGAGCCTTCTCCTCTCTGTTCTGAATAACCCCAACTCTCTCAGTCTGTCTTCATAGGAGAGGTGCTCCAGCCCTCTGATCATCCTCATGCCCTTCCCTGGACACACTTCAGCACATCCGTATTTTTCGTGTAGTAGGGACTCCAGAACTGGATGCAGTACTCCAGGTGGGGTCTCACCAGAGCAGAGTATAGGGGCACATTCACTTCCCTGGACCTGCTGGCCATGCATCTCTTGATGCAGCCAAGGATCTGGTTGGTTTTTTGGGCTGCAAGTGCACACTTGATGGCTCATGTTGAACTTCTCATCCACCAGCACTCCCAAGTCTTCTTCCTCAGGGCTGCTCTCAAGCCAGTCACTGCCCAGCCTGTATCAGCGCTTGGGATTGCCTCGACCCAGATTCATGACCTTGCAGTTGGTCTTTTTGAACTTCATGAGGCTGACATTGGCCCACCTCTCCAGCCTGTCAAGGACCCTCTGGATGGCATCCCTTCCCTCCAGCAGGTCACCTGCACCACACAGCTTGGGGTCACCAGTGAACTTGCTGAGGGTGGACTCAATGTCACCAACAAAGATGTTAAACAGGACTGGTCCACATACTGATCCTTGAGGGACTCCACTTGTCACTGGCCTCCACCTGGACATGGGCCTGTTGACAGCCACTCTTTGAGTGTGGCCATCAAGCCAGTTCTTAATCCACTGAGTGATCCATCCATCAAACCCATGTTTTACCAGCTTGGAGACCAGGATGTCATGTGGGACAGTGTCGAAGGCTTTGCTCAGGTCCAGGTAAATGATATTGGTTGCTCTTCCCTTGTCTGTTGATGTTGTGACCTTTCCATAGAAGGCAACAAGGTTTGTCAGGCATGATTTGTCCTTGGTGAAGCATGTTGATTACACCAAATCATCTTCATTATTCTTCTGCTTCAGCAGTGCCTCCAGGAGGATCTGCTCCATGATCTTCTCAGGCACAGAGATGAGACTGACTGGCCTATAGTTCCCTGAATCTTCCTTCTTTCACTTTCTGAATTTGAGGATTATCTTTCCCCTTTTCCAGTCAGTGGACTGCCATGACTTTGCAGTTCAGCAATTCTTTCTGAAGAGCTTCTGTAGTCATTGATTACAGCACTCCAGCCATGTACATCATCCCACCCAAGTTTCTGTGATAACAATGAGATCATAGTTGTCCTGCTGTACGATGGCTTCCAGCTCCTCTTGTTTGTTGCCTATGCTGCTTGCTTTCTTGTAGATGCACTTCAGTTGGGCTAATAGTCCCACCATCTTTTTGTGGGAAGAAGTCCTAATTCCAAGGTAGCTGTTCTCAGGAACATCCATGGTAACTGACTGACCAGTGACCCTTGCATTTTTTTGCTGTATGCATCTCCATCCTCTATCTCCACTGAACCGGTAGAATGAAAGAATTTGCTAGCATCCCTCAAATACTTGTTTCTAGCTAGCCTTGTTTTCTGCCCTTCTCTGGATTTGCTCCAGCAACCCTTTCAACTCTAGTTTAAAGTCCTCTGCTAGATTTTGCACCAGCATTCTCTTCCCCCTTTGAGACAAGTGTATCCCATTTGTTGCCAGCAGGCCTGGCCTCACATAAATCAACCTGTGGTCAAAGAATGTGAATTCCTGCCAATAACATGTCTTGGAGCCAGGTATTGATCTGCTGACCCTTTCTGTTTTTCCTCTCATCAGTCACTACAGATAGAGGGATGGTTAGCACCACCTGTGCTTGTGATCCCTTAACCAGTAGTCCTAATGCCCTTAAAGTGTCTCTTAATTTCCTTTGTACTTCTTGTTACTACTTCGTCACTACGTAAACAAAAGACTAACAGAGGATTGTAATCCAAGGAGGAAAGTGGACTTTCTCTGAACATCTTTAACCTGCACCCAGGAAGGCAGCAAATGTCCCAGTGAAGTGGGTCTGGTCTGCATATTGGTCCTTCTGTTCCCTTAAGAAGCGAGTTGCATAAGATAAGGTATCCCCTTCTAGCTTTTCTGGAGAAGTTTTTGGTGTGCTTAATGATTCAGCCTTGGTGACACCTCCAACTTAAATGAACCATCATCTCTGTCAGCATTCAGTTGGCCTTGCAGAGCATTGTACCCATTGTACAAGGGCAGCTGAGGAGGTGTGGTAGTTGCTGGAGAGAAGCACCTGCAGCACATTGCCTGCAGCACCTTCTGCACTGGGCAAACACTTGCTGCCATTTACTGTTTATCCTCTAAGTCAACACATTAAACCAGGCAAACAGAGGGACTTCTCCGTGTCATGGGCCTTGTCAACCTATTGGGCTTGTTTCAGGGAAGGTATGTTGTGGCTCCAGTGGCCTCTCTCTTTCTCTCATTCCCTGATGTTTCTTAACCTACTCACCTCCTCCCAGAGCTGGGCACACCTCCCACAGGTGTGCTCACTGCTACCACCACTGCCAGCAAGGTGCGCCCTGCAGGATGGCACCTGGAGGACAGCGTTTTCCCAGGAGAACTCAGTCCCAGAGTGTGCAGAGCTGAGGGACGCTGCAGTTTTCTGACAGGTGATTACCACCATTCCCAGCTGAACTTCATTGTTCTCTCTGTGACCTCCCTGTGCAAACTTCTGTGCCGTGCCCTGACTGGCACAACCCACTCTGCTTGCCTCCTATGGTTACAGCTCTCCAGGCAGCCTTTTTATAGGCATTGCACTGGTAACACCCAGGTTTTGCTAGGGGTTCTCATGAGAGCTTTTGGCTCCTGGGGTGTCACCCTGGTCCTCTGCCATTTCACCACAGTGCTGTTTCAGCACTTTAAAAAAAAGAGATTTCAAAAATAATGCTTCTTAAAATGTATTTTAAATGAAGTAATCCAGCTCATTTAAGAACCTACCTCAGGAATAATTTTCTTTTCTTGTTTTGCTTATGCCATGGTCACATCCCTACAGGGAGGTCCCAGGCTCATTTGAAAAAGTAAGGGAAAGTGAACTTAGTTGCTAAGTTTTGCCATAACTGTGCTACTTTCGTTGTATTTAGGGAGAGATGCCATATCCCCAGTTCTTTGGAGTGAGTCTGACTGTCACAAGGTTTGGCATTTCTGATTGATCTAGACAAAATCTGAAAATCTGCCACTTTTGAAAGATAAATTTCTCTAGTATAGAACATAGGAAGAAATTAGGCTGATTCACTTTCCTGAAATACAACTTCCAGCTAGCAGTGAAAATTCAATTAAAAAGTGAGTGTAAAATTATCTTTCTCTTGGTCTCTGACCTTGATCTCTACTTTGTCTTGAATTTCACTAATCATGGTAAAAAAAAAGTGTGGGAGCTAGGAGCGGATTTGAAGATTTGAACAGCAGTACTTCAAAGTATGTCTTAATTAATAAGGCATCTTACGTTTCAGGCCTACAGATTTTCAGGTTATATGAAAGTCTTGTTACTTAACAGGAGTGGTTTCTTTCATTTTAGGCTAAAATTTTTAAAATTATATAATGCTAAAGGACTCTTTCAAGAGAGTGGGCTTTTCTGTTTGATGATATAACCTTTCTGCACCACCAAACCCATATTTAGGTCTCACTTTACAAGAAAAAGGATGTGAAAGAAGGAGGTTCCTTTTTATATTTGACATGTACTCTGTGATTATTTCTGCATAAGCCCAGACCTGGTAAGACTTGTAGGCATAAGTTTAATGTAAGGCACAAAGGGCACAAAAGTGTTTCTTGGGGCTACCATGACTAATGCTGAGCATACACCTGTAATGAGAGAGCACAGTGTCCTAAGAGTCACATTGAAAAAAAGTAATTTTCTCCTTTACCTTGGAGTGCAACTGAACGTGTATTACTGAATATTGCTGCCACTGCAAAACTGTCTGATTAAAGGTAAGAGCCTGGATTTCCCTGCTTACAGTGCCATAGGTGGCACAGACACTGGTGACATAAGAGGACTGGGGTAAATAGAGGTGTGCAGTTAGAGACAGTGAAAGTCTCTTTAACTACACTTTTTTTTTTCTTTTTCTTTTTTTCTGGATTCACCAGAGGATGTGACCAAGACGTATTTCAACCACAAGTTTAGCTTTGACCTGTGACTTCTAGGTTGAGAGGAGTAGGCCTTTTGCCTAACAAATGAGGTAAGTGTGTGTGTCTTTAGGTAGTTACATATGGAAGGTGGAGATGCCGCTGGGGAAACAAGGGAAACGTTTCACTGAGGCTGTGTTCTGTGGAAATACAGATATTTTCTGCATGTCATATATTTGCAATAGGTAGATTTTTCAAGTGTACTTGCAATAGGGCAGCATTAAGTAACTTACTAAGTGAAATAATATTCATAAAGTGAAATCAATGATAAACTGATTATAGAAGTAATATGCAGCTCTTTTCACGGGTGTGAGATGGGGCAGGAGACATGTAATGACATGTTGTACTTTTGAAATTCAGTTTGCACGTGTGCTTTCATGTAATTGAGAACTTATTAACTTGTACTGTATTAAATAATAGGATAAAACCACTAATAAAATTGTCCATCAGAATGCCTTGATTTACTAATAGGACCTTAATAAATTTTCTAGTAGACTGAATTTTGTGCGTGTTTCTCAGAGGCATGACTCTATTACTAGTAACCCTGAAACTAGGCAGAATTTAAAAGACAACAAAAATAAATACTTATATGTTGTCAGATAATTTTACAGTATTAAAAAAGGCTACTTGAAATTTCTATGGTTTAATAAAATGAAGGACACTGAATGTGGCAGATGCTTTTTTGAATATCCCAGAGTGTTGTGATAGTCAGCCAGAGTTGCCCATATGCTTCATTTCACACTTTCTCTAAGGTTTTTATTGATTTGATTAAAATGTTGTATGACTGGAGTGTTGCCAATAGCAGATTATTAAGATATGTTGCCCATGATGGCACTGTTGCAATGAGTTTATTTAGAATCCTTTTCTACGCAGCAAAGCATCTTGTGTTGACAACATTATGGCAAACTAGGTAACTGACTTGATCATTCACTGCCTAGTGCATCCCCTGTAAGACGGAACTAAGTACTTGGGTAAAACATTCATTTTCATCAGAAACTGTGATTTAATAAGACACCAGTCTTCTAAGCTTCCGCCTTTGCACCTTGTCTCTCACACTAGGGCAATGTTGGTGCAGATGACACGTTGGCATGAATTCCTACTCCCATAAATTTCATATGCATCTATGCATATATTTTTAATCTGCATACAATCCACTACATTTCACATTTCTTGTACACCACCTGTGCTTGTGATCCCTTAACCAGTAGTCCAGTATTTGTATCTCCAGTAGATTTACTTACAAGACAATTTTTTTTTATCATTTACCTGTGTTTAGCTAAAGAATTTGTGCTTCTGCATATTCATTATATATTTTTCCCTTATTGACGAAGCACAGTTTTGTTGAGCAGTTTCAGTATAGATGGCAAATATAACTAGAAGTTGATGAAAACCATCCAAAAGAGTACAAAGAGAAAAAAAATAGCTATATGCCTAGACAGCTTATTTACGTGACATTTGATATAAATTGCAGTCCACTTACAGCACTGTCAGTTTCACTTGTACATCATGGTTTAGGTCTGCCATGTTGCTGAAATACCATGGAATAAGTGGAATATGCTGCTCCTTCTTACGTATTCACATCCATTTTAGTTTTAGAAAAGGTCACTCATAACTCCTTATTACTGAACTACATTTACATCAGAGGTAAGTGGTGATTCATTTTCCCAGCATAATAATTACCACGGTCACCTTAGTGACACTTAACTTGCAAAGAAACGTTCCTCTTTACAGTTATCACAGACAGAAACAGTGAAGGTGTGGTGCTTTTTAACTTGCAGAGATTCAGGTTTTAGTAAGTACCTATATTTATATATTACACCAAACCAGTCTTTCAAATACATAGATATTGACTCATCACTGTTTACCACAGGTATTTTTCATGCCTACATTCACAAAGCTTTTATTTTTCCCTTCTTCTGTGACTGAGTCTTGTATTTAACCAAGATAGTTCTCTAGGGAAGGAAAAATGTAGGAATTTAACAAACTTTTTCTTATGCTGCACTAAGTCAGTGTTCTTTGCTCCTCTCTCTCTCTTTTGAAAAAGTAAGTAAATATTTATTTTGGAGAAAAATAAAGGCAGTTCTTCTACCACACTTTTTTTTTTTATTATTGGTGTGTAGGGTCAGGGGCAGCTATGTCGCCTTTTTTGTTTGTTTGTTTTTAGTCTGGGGTCATAAAATACTCTACAAAATACTTTTGTAGAACTTTGCCTTGTCAAGTTGCTTCAAAGTTACAACTTGAAAACTGTAACTTTTTCAAGTTTACAGTTACTTGAAAAATCACTTAAGAATGTGCTGTTTGTACTCTGTGTATTAATATTTCATGCTCTTAGTTGTTGACCATGAAGGTCTTTTCTAAAAGCTTATTGAAGTCTAAGAATTAGCTAGCATATTAAGTTTAAACCCGGCTAGTATGGCTTTGGGTAGTTTTTATTTTTCATTCTCTTCCTGTGTCAGTAGATGGGCAGAAAGTAGCATTCCCTTCCACATGGCTAACCTTAGCAAACATTTTTATTAAAAACACACTGAAGCTCCATGAAACAATTCTCTAATACTAGATTTGCAATTACAGCTTTAAATCTGCATATGGCATAGCTGCTTCTTTATAATAATTCCAACGGGATTAGTGATATATAAAACTTAGGTTGTGTCAGTTTCCAACATTCCACTGTAGCATTTCATTCTCAGCACATACTTATGGTTTTGACAAATTTTTAAAAAGTTTTGACAAATGTTATCTTTCCAAATTATATTTTCCATCTTATTTTGTTCTATAAAAAAATTAGCAGGTGCTATTAAAAAATGGATGAGTAGAGCAGCAACGAGTTCCTAAACTAATCATAATGGTGCTCTCCACAGTATAATGTAGGCCACTCTGGTAATCAGGTTGTACTTCTTAATGGTTGAGCATTTAACAATAAAACTAACAAAAGAAGCCTCCTACTAGCATTAATCTCTCTGTACTTTGTTTTGAAATAATTTAAAATGGTATTAAAATACCAGTCTAAAAAGCTATGTTTTCTGAATTTTTACTTTTCTGTTTCAGTAGAAATATTCTGTGTGACTGTCCCAGATGAATAGATTGGGTATTGGCTTTGCTTACTGTCATTGCACTAGAGTCTTGCAAATATCTCTGTGTTTATAGAGACCTGGCAGCTTCTGTATTAGTTCAGAGATACTTTATTTCTTTTCCTTTCTCATTCCAAAGGATTGTATTTTGCCAGGAGACTAAGTTATGGTTATAAAATGCAGCTTCCAATATGTGCTTCACATTTTACCTGAAATTTTGCACCTTTTCCCCCCAAGAAGTACAGTTTAATGACCATTTGAAATTAAGTTTCATATTTATGTTTAGTGTGTTGGGTGGTATTCTTTTCTGTATGAATATGCTTGGTTTTATGTAGAAAGTATGATCCAAAGTTTGTCTTCTTTCCTGAATCCTTTTATTAATCTTAAATGTAGTTAGTGGAGGTTCATTTGTGATATTAGACTGTAGAGAACTGCTCAGATTTAAACCTTATTTTAATTTTTTTAACAACATAAAGGTGAAACTAATGCATAAATGTAAATTCTCACAGAGTTTAAAAATTTGTATGCTCCTACTAGGTATGATGTTGGTTTTTTGTAGCTCTGGTATAGCAGTGCCTTACAAACAATTTCAACACTCACCTAGTCCTAGTGTATTCTCATTCTAATGTATTCTGAAATGCATTTTCTGTTTAAATGAAACACTGAGAATCCTGCTTTGATGCATTAATTTCTTCCAATGCACTTCTGAGTGTCATGTAAAGATAATAATCTATAGTGAAGTTCATTTAATTTGATTAATTTCTTAGTAGTCTCAGAGCACTTTGTAGTTGGAGAATCTTACTTCAAATTAATTTACAAATTAAACAGCAGTGACAATAATCTGCTGTTCATCAAATGTAAAAAGCTCTTATCTAAGACATAATTTATAACTATCTGAGAAAGAATCATCAAAACACTTTGTAAGTGTTCATTACTGTCCTGCCATTGTAAAGACTTTCAATAGCAAGAATCTTTAATATTGAAGCTGACACTGTTTCCACTGAAACAGAGAAGGTGTTTTGGCCAATGACATATCCACGGGCACATAGATGGTAATATCCTCTGCTTTATACACAGTTTGGATACAAAATACTGAAGTGAGTTGTGTTTCCTTGTCACAAGACTAGAGAAACTTAAGTCACCCCCAGGTCCTCTAAGGCTGGTAATTACACTTTGCACACCACTGCTACTTTATGTACAAGAGGATTAAAAAGGAGAAACAAATCATGCCAAGAAGCAGTGAAGGAGTGTATTGAAAAGAAAAAGCCTGACAGACAGTGAGAGGTTAGAGAAGAAAAGTTAATAATTAGCTAGACTGTGTATGGAAAAATGTCAGGTTCTCCAATGGCAAAATTAATTTCTTAATATGTTCCACTCCTATTAATCTTTCAGAGCTAACAAAACTGGGGTGCTGTGACCCAGCTCCTCTTTCTTCAGTTTGGCAACTTCCATGGATCTTTATGTGCATTCCCTTTGGAAATATTGGAGCTGCATAGCTATTACGAATGACATAATCTGAAAAATGCAGGTCTTTTTATATGTTATTAATAATCTAATTTGTCTTGCAGAATTGTTATTACTGCTGATTATATACTCCAATTTCTTGAATACAGGTTCATTAAAACAGCTACCAAATTGTCCTATGAGTCAGGTTGGCCTCAGACATCTTTATTGACTTCTCTGTGACAAGGCTACTTAGATTTAATTTCTAATAAGATTCAAGAGCTATGGCATTGCCAGATCTCACACATAATGTCTGGCAGATTTCTGAAACACCAAACTTGGAAGCAGGAGATTGTGTCAGGAATTTACTCTTCAAAGACAAGAGGAAAACAGGATTCAACAGGACTTTGAAGTCTCAAAACCAAGGTAAAAGCTCCTTTGACTCAACTTCATGCTTTCAAATATTGCAAATTTCAGTGATTAGTGTTTCTGAACACTAACACTAGACAGTGCCAAAAGATCAGAAAGGGGCAAGTCCAGGTGGTGCACCCTTTGCTCGGTTAAAAACTGGTGGGATGACCAGGCCCAGAGAGTGATGACAAATGGTGCTGCATCCAGCTGGTGTCTGGTGACCAGTGGTGTCCCCAGGGATCAGTACTGGGCCCAGTCCTATTCAATATCTTTATTGACAACCTGGGTGAGGGGACTGAGTCTACCCCTAATAAATTCATGGATGACACTGAACTGGGGGGTAGTGTCAATCTGCTGGAGGGTAGGAAGATGCTGCAGAGGGACCTGGACAGGTTGGGTCAATGGGCTGAGACCAACAGTATGAAGTTCAACAGGACCAAGTGCAGGGTGCTACACTTTGGCCACAACAATGATCTTGCCAGGAACAAAGGTGAGACCGACAGGCCTGTAGATTCCTGGGTCCTCAGCTGTCTTAATCAATCTATAAACTGCCCAAGACCACGGGGTCAAGAGAAAGGATCTAGGGTCTGGAAGAAATGCTGAAGCAGAAGAGGTGTCATAGGGATCCTCAGTGTGTACAAATTTGGTAACCAAGTCTGACCGAAGGCAAGAAAGTTACTTGAGGATGTATTAGGGATTACTACTGTAATTCAGTGCTAAATGAAAGATTTTGACCAGAAAATAGGACACAAACAGTAGCAGCAAAAAACAATTGGGAAGGTCACTTTGTAATGAATTTTCATTACAAAAGAATGTATATTACACATTCTGAAACGAAGAGAGTCTAACAATTTGCACTTTGTCAGCACTTTATTTTATAATCTTGATAATCTGGATGTGACTGAAAAGTCAATTCAGTTCTGCTCCTACTGAAGCATTGTCAAGAATAACCACCTATAACAACTTGATTTTGGTAATTACACTAAAGATGGTACTGAAGCAAATCTTTCCACAGGCTTACATTATGGAAAAAGTATACAAGCGTGTCCCACATTAAGAAGCAATGTATTTGTGTTGGAGTAAAGCTGGCCCACGGCAGCTCTTATGTCAGCGTGGCATGGGCTAGGCCTGTACAGAGAGACTGCAATTCAACACCTTCTGTTTGCAACATCGATACTGAGTTTTCAAAGCCTCTGCAAACAAGGGCATACAGCAAAGGTGGTGTGGGGAGCTAGCCAGGAGCTTAGGCCTGTATACAGTGTCCTGTTGTACCACATGCTGCAGCCCAGGGTAATACATGGGCTGGGACTTCATCTTGTTTGTTGTGAGTCCACTCATGGCAGTGGATTAAGAAAAGTGGCCAAGTGGAGGAAGTGGCAAGGGCTGTATGCCACTAATTCCAGGCCTTACAGCTGTAGGAAAGAGATCTGTGGAGCTGTAGTTTTTCCACAAAGAGGAGATGCTTCTGTGTTTCTTCATGTTGCGAGTGACCCACACTTGATGAGATCTTGACATAGCCCAAAGAACAACCAATGTCATCCACAAGCACTGGCATTCCCCTGACAGGTTCAGCACATTTTATAGGTACAAAGGTATTGCAGCTACAGTGAAGCAAGAAGGACATTTAACATACCTGAGGAATTTGAGCAGTACAATTTGAATGAAGTCAGTGCAGCAACACTTTGGCATAGTAGCTTGCCATGCCGAGTGGCTTTTACTTAAACAATTACCCAGTTTGTTGGTCTTGACATTGTCATTGGAGAATCCTTGACCAATTGAAATGTGTCATATACCAGTGCAAGAGAGCAACATCTGCTTTTAGAAAGAAGCAGAAATGTGGCACAAGGATATGTTACTTCTGCGATGAGTGGTGGGGAGGAGAAAATGGAGCAGTTCCTGAAATTTTTGCTGGATTAGACTGTACCTAGGCAATTTTCATTCATTTTACAGTGAGCACATGGTGCTTATCTCCACTCTCATCTTACTTGATATACTGAAACAAAATCGAAGGATAACCATAAATATAAGGAAAGAATTCAAACACTCACACATACAGTTTCAGAGTGGAATATAGAGATTGACTTTATTGATTCACATTATTGCTAAAAAGAGCTGCATAGTTAAATCCTCAGGCATTACTGTTATTCCATCACACTCTTGCTGGGGTTTCCTGGATCTTATAATTTATGTTCTTCTGTGAATGTAATCTAGCAAGTGTCTATAGATTAAAGACAATATTTAGATAAGTGTTTAGATTTCCTACAGATAGAGTATCATATGGATGGAGGAGAGGAAAGAAAGATTTATCTTGTTTCAAGCTCTGATGGATTGTAAGTGGACTTAGAACACAAAGGTGACCTATATCTTTTGCAAAATAGTACTCTCTAGTCTTCTAAGAACTGTAGGATATAACACACTCCTGTTTAAGTTTCTATGGCAAAAGTTGTTTCCAGACTTTTTTGTGTGCTTTCTCATTTTCCAGTTACACCCAAGTAACATTATACTGGATAATGGGAAAATTAAATTTGATATTTCATAATTTTGGTAATTTTTTCTTTTTTTAAAAATATTGTCATTGTTTGGGGTTTTTCATTTGCATGTTTATAAATTCAATTAAGCAAACAGTGAATATTTATTTTTAGAACAATTATTTTGTGATTTTTGAAAAGTACTAAAAAAAAATTCTAAGCCACCAGTCAAGGTGAGAATAAACACTCCTGTTGTGCAACAAATTTTAAAAGAAGTGTATTATCTTTCTGTAAAATCTGAACATGAAGGAAGGTCTAAAAATCATCTATAGCAAGGAAAATAAATCAGGGCTTTATGGTGGACACCACACAATCCACAAGGCATACAGAAAGATAAATCACTGAATTTAGGTAGACTGACCAAAAATACTTTACTTTAAGATGCTGACAAACCAGGCTACTGCTTCACAGGCAAGAGGTTTTTTATGTAGGAAAAAAAGCTGGCTTGAACCATGCTCATGACATTTCTGCTATCTCAAAACCATGCAAAAGAGGTTGAGACTGTCATGCAATTAATAATTTTTCCACGAGATGGCATAAGAAATCAATCATTGTCTTCCCATAACAACATTACTTTCTCTGTTTTGTTTCTGACAGAAAAGTATACCCTAAAAGGGCTACTAAGCAATTAAAATGTCATGTACCCAGCTGACAGGTAGGAATCTGTTATTATGCATCAATAACTGATTGATAAGCATGTGTTGAGGGGAGCATTTCTTATTTGTTGGCTAGGGGATACAGAAAAGCATTGCTGTAGATGGATTGTTTGTAAATAACATAAGTATTTATGAAACTCACATGAACTAAATTACAAAGGCATCTCTTAAACAATGAGACACTTCGTGCACAATGGACACAATTCTCACTGGATTAATTCTCAATGGACACTTAATATGGAAAACCATATCTAAAAAACCCTCTCAACCCAGTCCCTTTTCATGTGGCTAAGATACTAAAACTTATAATACAAGCCTACTGAAATATTGAGCATAATTATTTTTTGTATTTAAAATAGCCATGCTAGCAATGGAGAAAATCAACCTCTTGTCCTATGCCTAGATGAGATTCAATAGTGAATTATTTCCTTCTTTGCCAGTCCTGATGGTGTTGGTCTAATTGCAGAGCCTGGATGGCAGATGAGCACTTAAGATGTTGTTCACAGTTTGTGATCTGGAGTTCTTCATGGTGGTTTGTTTTGTTCCACACCAGAGCAGTTGTAGCAACATTGAGCAACACCACCACAGCTTGCTTTGCAGGCCTAAATATGGGGCAAGCATGAGAACACAGGTGAAATGGGAGGAACAAAATTTTTTGTTTTTCCAGAAGCCAGTTATTCCGGTTTTAAGTGTTTTTCATTGTGAGCAATGTGTCACTGACATCATTGATACTACTAGGACAGACAAAGGTTCAGGAGTCAGCTTGTGGCAAAAAGTGTGTCTGTCTTTCTAGGAATTAACTTGGTCATGGCCAGTGTTTGATGCCTATCATGTCATGTTGTGAGGTGGATGAGTATGATATAAAGGCTCAGCATCTTGAAGAGACATAATTAATTTATTGTGGTTTTTTGGCATACAAAAAAATTAGGTTATATGACACTTTCAGTGAGACATTATTACATACATCATTACAAATATGCTTAAATATGCTTGTTTTAGGTAAATTGTCTATTTAAAGCGTATTACTGTGAAAGTGAATTCAGGACATGCCTGAACCAAAACAAGTGCAGTGAAGTGTTTCAGTTTATTGAAATCTCTAGATCTTTTTGATTCCTGAGTTACAGTACATTAATTACAAGGTCAAGATTTGCTTTATTATAAGACCTGATATTCTTTGAATTCTCTAAGCATAGTCCTTTTATTATTATAAATATACTATCAAATTAATTTTAGCTCTGGACAGAAAGCCAAGGACAAAACCTTGCCATGAGGAAATGTTCAAGGCCAGGTTAGAGGCGACTTTGAGCAACCTGGTTTAGTGGGAATGGTCCATGCTTTTGGCAGAGGATTGAAACTTGATGATCTTTAAGATCCCTTCCAATGCAAACCATTCTATGATTCTATTCTATGATTGTCCCCCACTACTCTGCTTTCTTGAGAGCCCAATTGGAGTACTTGTCCAGCTCTGGAATCCTCACTACCGGGAAGACATAGACCTGCTGCAGCAGGTCCAGAGGGGGGCCACAAAAATGATCAAAATTTACCAGAGTCTGGAACATCTTTCCAATGAAGAAAGGCTGAGCGTTGGAGTTGTTCAGCCTGGATAAGAGGAGGCTCTGGGGAGACCCTATGGTGTCCTCTCATTATATAAAGGGGATTATGAGAAAGATGAGCAGTCATTTAACCATTGCTTGTAGTGACAGGACAAGGGTCAGAAGTTTTGAATTGCAGGAGGGTAAGTTTACACTGGACATAAGGAATACATTTTTTACTGTGAAAGTGGTGAGACACAGGCTGCCCAGGTAGATGTGGATGTCCCCTCCCTGAAAGTGTGCAAGGTAATATTGGGTGAAACTTTGAGCAACCTGATCGAGGTGAAGGTGTCTGCACTCACTTCAGGGGTGCTGGGCTAGATAACTTTAAAGTTGCCTTCCTACCCAAATCATTCTATCATTCTATGATTGTTATTTAAATTATAATTGAGGTGAATTTCATTCTCAGTGCAGTGTTATATTGTAGTACTTTGTACTTGGATGCCTTAATCCTACCTTCTGGGGTCTCAAATAACTTCATAAATAATCTCTGGGACCAGGAACAGGAAGAGAAGTGACTGTGGTCACCATAAATAAAGATGGATGAATTTGTCTTGCTATAAATAAAAACAAACCTGCCTTCCCACAATATTCACTGTCTCCTCTTGTGAAGGTGATGACCTGAAAAAAAAAGAAATTTGTTTAGCCATACTCTACAGTCATAGTCAAACTGCTTTATTAGTATAGGATGCTGTCTTGATCTGTAGTTCAGTATTGCGAAGGCTTAATTTTCTTAACCCAATTCATAACCTTCTAAATCAGGATTTTCTATCCTTTTTAATAGATAAAATTTGTTACAGACTACAATGACTGATGCAGTTTTCTGGCATTTCACTGCTTCTAAATAGCCAGATAATACAGTCTAGTAATCCATAATTCTTCTCAGCATATACTATGTTTAAAATATGGATTGCCTAAGTTAGTGTTTGAATACATATCAATCCCACCATGAATTTAATTCTTTCACCAACTAGGTTTTTTGTTGTGCTACCTCAGTTCATTTCGATTTTCCTGCCTCTTAGCATCTCTCTTTTTAAAGGAAGATGTGTTGCTGCCCCTCACACTCTTCCAGACACATTTATTACATTGAAAGCCACCAGCCACCAGCTTCTGACTCTTTTCATCTGAATTTTTAGCAGCTGTTTGTTTTTCCCTTCTTCGTTTACTTTAATAGGTAGTTACTGAGGTGGCTGAGTTTTGTTGCATTTGTGCTAAACTCTAGCTGTAAATGGTTTAAAAGGTGGTGTAGTTAAGATTTGAGATGTGAGAGGTTTTAATGGTGAAGACTGGCCCAGGTTTTCAGAAAGATTTAATGACATTCAGAATACTTTTTGTTACTGGAGCCTAACCAAATTTTGTCCAAATTCTCCGTTCCCCAGATTTTGCCTCTGATGATAATGATGAGATACAAAACTTGACTGTTTGACTGTTTTTGTTTTCTTCTTCATTAAAGAGAAATGGGCAACAGATAAGAATTAATTTTGAGGAAATTTTGTGAAGTGAAAGCAGCAGCTTTAGTATAGTTAGTCTAGGAGCTGTGGCTGTCAGGCAAAAAGCAAGAAAGGGAAACTCAGCAGGTCCAAGCAAGCCTTCTGGAGTTGCAAGTTACACTTTTTCAGAATAAAAATATCCTCAAATAAAGTAGTTTGGTTTACAGTGACAGGGGGGTGTGGGAGTGTGTGGGTGTGTAAGCCTATGTGCATTTCTTTGCCTCTGTATTTGAAATGTGTAATCAAATACACCTTCTCAGTGTATTCCAGAGATAAGGAGGTTTGCTGGGAACCACTTCCAAGGGCACAATATATTGTTATGGTGCTTCAGAAGTCTCCAGACTTTTGAAGACTTTTACCAAGCTTGAACCAGACTGTCTGGAATATGTCCATCAGGAGCTAAAGCTGTAATGAAAGAGATTTGAAAAGATATATTTTCTTTCTTTGTGTTTTCAAATGAAAACACTCCCCAGCTTTCCTTTGTGCAGGAGTGTTTTGCCAGAATCCTTAGGGGAAAAATGAACAGCCAAACCACATGCTAGTTTACTGAGATGCTACTACGTGAATGAATAAATAATGGGTAGATAAATAATTGAGTCTCAGGTTTTTTTCATGTTGTAAACGAAGATTGAAAGTAGTCTTTAGGGACATCTTATTCACCTTATCTAGTACTCAGGATTCATACCACTAGAAGTATTTTCTTCTGAAGTGACAATGTGAATAAGAGTATACTAGCTGTATTAATCCAACTTGTATTTCACAAGTGTAGCTAGTGTAAACTGGGTGTTGTTTTGGCCAGGTACGGTATATCCTGGGTTCAGGGTGGTTCTGAACATTAACCTGGCATCCAGTTTGTCTATCTGTCCTTGATAAAGGTTTATAAAAAGTAAATAAAACTGTGGCATTCTACTGTGCTTTATACCTATTAATAAGAAATTGGTTATAGCTATTATATTCCAAGGACTGAGAGCAGAGCTGACAGAATGCAGTGATTGGTTGTGCTTGAACTCATTACAATGTCTGTAGTAGGATGAAGGGAAGGTCTCCCCAGACCTTTCCCCTCTGCATTATGCAAAAACAAACTTTTTTATTTTTCACTCTCTGCTATAAAAGACAGCAGCACTGAGACTTGCTCTACTTGGGAGTTCCTCCCCTGACTATTGTGACCCAGAGACTGACATCTGCCTCCTTCAGACCAGTGAGGACCTCTAACCTAAGCTCTACTCTGAAATGAATTTTTCTCCATCTGCTGAAGGATAAGTACAAATCAGTAGTTAAATATTTATGAACTCTGTGTTAAAGCACATTTGAGATCTGTTAGGCAAGTTACTTAAACACTTCTCTTTAGTTTTATCAGCTGGTAAAATGAAGATCAGATCTTTGGGAACAGCTCCAGTTTGAGTGTTGGCCCATCTTATTAGAAGGGAACCAGCTAAGGTGGTGGTGGCAATTTGCGGTCTGACCTGATATCTGCCCAGATGACTCTCTGACACCCTCAATCTTTAATCTCTATGTCACATCACAAGATGAAGGTGAACACATAGCCCCAGGCACTGTGTGGGAAGAGGTTTTACAGGCACATTACCTCATAATCTCTGGCAACTATGCCACATCTTTGGTATCCCAAGCACTTGTCTGCACTGTAGCTTCTCTGCCACTCCCCAGGCCCTCCAAAGTCTCACAATGTCAGGTGAGGAGGGGACAAAAGAAAAATAATGCCTCTCCCTCTCATGCCCCATCTCTTGCACATTTACACATGGTCTTCCCTAAGTGAGACATTTCATATTTTCTTACAATTTTTTTTTTACATACATAAATGACATACATTTCTAATCTGCAGTTCCCCTTTACAGGAAAAGACATTTGAAGGTGGAGAAACAACCTCTTATCTAGGGACTGTGTGGGTAGTAAATAGTGCCATAATTCCCTGTCCCTTTGATTGATGACAGGTCTTTTAATGATGAAAAGAGGAAACAAACTCTTGAGTTTCAGAGCCTGCATGTTTCTTAAATGATGATGTGGAGTGAAAACAAAAATTTTTGAAAGAGTAAAATAAACTACATTCACTGGGTAGCAGATATATATAGAGTAATAAACTGTATATATACATACTGCATGCATGTGTTTATGTGTATGTATGTTTTCATATATATATATATGAATATAATATATATATATGATATATATATATGATATATATATATCATATATATATATATTTCATATATATGTGTGTATTTCTGTAGTGTGTGTTTCAGGCAGACAGTTGTACACCTAGAAATGTTGGATCCTTTTTAGGCAAAGCATATTGAAGCAGTACATTTCTCTTGTTAGCTAGAAAGAAAACCAAATTCCACTTTGGAACAAATTGGACTTATTTTCTCTCTTCCTGCACATGGTTGCCTTTCCTGTGTAATATTTGATATTTCCATTTTCATCAAGTATTCCTCATCTCTTCAGAAAGCAATTTGGAACAGCTTGGATGAAAGCCACCAAACATAAGTATACTTGAAGGAAAAAAGAACATTAAAAGTGATGTTGGTGGTTTCATTCTCTTAGAGCAAAATGCTGATAACAATGTGTTTGGAAAATGTATTGGGCTTATGGCATTTACTTTCAGGTAAGAAAGATGATGTCTTTTGTGTCACATTTATCTGCCAAGACTCATGAAAAAAAGAAATGAGAGGAGATTTTTCTTTAAAGACTGTAGACTATACAAACAGATTGCTTTCTATAAGCTTGGGGGTGCACTAAATGCGAGTTCAACTTGCTGAGTGTCTCTGAAAAACAGACCAATTTTGCTTACGTACTTCACCTGTATTTTCTCACACAAAGAAAACTTCAGCATTAATCTTTTAAATATCTTGTGAGCACTGCTACAAATCTGAATCTGTCCCTGAATATTTTTTCTGGAGTTTTTTTCAGCTGCAAATCTTGGGATATTTAGTTATTTTAGCATTTCTGAGGAAATCAAGCAGTAACAGCAGGTAACGTCGATTGTAGGATGCTGCTGGTTTTACATTTGTCTTCTAAGCAAGCAGGGCTGTGCACATAGTGGATATAATAAGATGAGGTGAGCTTTAACAACTACAAAAAGCATTCTTTTCTCCTTGTATTCTTCTTCCTTAGTATGCAGGTCATGTACAATGCATGGTGCAGTCATTGCTGTAATTGCCAAGTTTCCAGAATCATGTTATGATTCATCTATAAAGAGTCAGTTATTAGAAAACCTACCAAATAACAGCCCTATTTTAGACCAGTCTGACACATGAAAGTTGCACCTATGGGACAACAAATCTCTATGGTCCTGGCTTCTCTGAAAGCAAATACCTTCCTTGGAAGAGAGAAAAGTCTCATCTCACAAGACTTTAATGTATCCCAAGGGATGGTTTGGTTTGGTTTGGTTTTTAGATAGATTGACTTACATCAACAACCAGGTAATCTTGATACAAATATTTCTTGGTTTGGGTTGGGGTTTTTTGGTTTTTTTTTTTTTTGTTTTTTTTGTTTGGTTGGTTTTTGGTTGTGGGGTTTTGTTTTGTTTTTAATAGTAGCTTTAATTTTTTAAATAACATTAGATTGTTGTTTCTTGGTAACAACCAAAACATTTTGATTAGCAAATTAACGAACTATTAATGAACTTAGTGTTCACATTTATATGTAAGGCTAACAAAAAGCCTATGGTATACCTATGCATGTTTATTTAAGAAGTTTGTAACTTATTATGATAAAAATAGTCAATGGTGCAATTCTTATTCAGTGATTATTCTTTTTTTTTAGAGTTGATACCAAATTGGTTTTGAATAGAGCTGGAATTCAATTAAAATGAACACAAACGGTATTTAAAAGGACTTCTATAAGCCAATAGCACTATCATGAGTGTGTTGGATAGATAATCCATATTTTTAAATTAAATATTGTTTAGACACTAAATTAATGTATGTAGTCAAGCAAGAAAGCATTATCTACAGAAACAGAAATTAAAGGATTGTTTCTGACAATTTGTAGACGTCAAATTCTTCATTCTAGTTTCACAGGAGCAGAAAAAGTTCTGGGTTTTGGTGTTGCTATTTTTAATACCTCATTCAAAATATCCGTAGTTTTGTGTATTGGTCTGAATTAGTTAAAAAACTGAAGGAAGCATTTTCTCTAAGTGTGCAACGGAGTTTCTCACCGTCCCAATCTTACTAGGGTTCTGGTTCCCACAATTTGGTCATTAAACCTTTGGCAGCAAACAAATATAATTTCCTTCTTGAAAAGGGTATTTAGTGAGATTAAAGACTGTGTATTTTAACTTGTAATTCTCTGAGTGGTTCTGATATTCTATTGACACTGGTTTGATTTCACCATGTAAAAAATCTGCCTGGTGTACACTTGAGAGTAATTTTTTTAAGAAAAAGTTTAGAATTATTTTATATGCTCTGAATTTCATGCATGTATGAATCACCAAAATTAGAGGGACTTCTGGAAATCATCAAGTTGCAAGGATTTTTTATGTCCAAGTTCCTTCTGTAGGCCTACTTCTAATGTAGGCCAATTTGTAGGTATCTCAGAAAAGATTTAGGCTTTAAGCAATTAAATGCAAAGTAATTTCATGTCAATGTGGCCTAAGAAGTTTATCTTTGCAATATTCGGGTTTTAATGGAGTAATTTCTATGTAATTTTATGCAAATATCACCTTTTGACTTTACCTACAAGCAGAGTTCTGAAAATAATGAATGTGCCAATTTTGTGTCTGGACAAAAAAGTAAAATAAATTCTTACACCATTAGAATCTTCTCTTTGTCCTGAAATTTCATTTTAAACTACATAAATTGAAATTATAAAAGCTTTGTTTTAAGGCAAAACACTGAAATATTTAATTCACTTTGAAATTTTCAAAATCTGCTGTATATGGTATTTCTTATGCTTGAGGTCATTTGCACACTCATCATCAATCTGAAATGGCATTTTTCAGGGCAGTTCATCTCAGAAATGCACCCTAGTTCTTCCTGTGAAGTGTATTACACTACTTTGATTTGCCTAAATGTAATTTATTTTGTGCAATGTTACTCTTCATATTTGTAAAAGCACTCTTAACTAATATGCTTCAAAACAAGGAAAATCTAAGAATATTTAATTTGGAAAAGCATTTACTATTAGATATATAGAAGTACCATGGGAACTTTCTTGTAAAGAAAAATTTTTTCATATTAAATTGACAAGAAGACATAAACAGGAGACCTCTGTTTCAGACCAAATGGGAGGATGGCCTTTTGGATTTTCCACCAAGAAAATATATAACCTGATTTTCATCTGTTCACAGTGATTGATTTATAAAGCATTAGTATTAATGGGCTATGTGAAGCCAAACCTAAGGACTGAAATAAGTTCTGAAGAAAAAAATACTTTTGATGACTTCTGACCATTGTATGTTTGGCACTTATAAACATGCTAATTTTTAAAAGGAAGTATACATTAACCCTAATGAATCAAGACAGCCGAAGAACAAAAGAACTTACAAAAAACCAATTAGTATGGAATTAAATAACAAGATAAAGTACTCCTTTCTTATAAAATAGCTAAGTAATGTTGAAATACATTGAAGTTTATTCTCAGCATTTTATATACGGGGTCTCAGTATAGCAGGAAGACTGGGGCCCCTCTTCCATAGGTGGAGAACTCAGTTTGAGAGAAGGTAAGAATTGTTTGGAGTCCAAGTCCATTTCTCCCCCAAGATTGCTTGCTTGCTTGCTAAAATTTGACATTTGGACATTCAGACAATGGTCTAAATCTTTTCATGGTGTAGTAATGAATAAATACATGGTGCAATCTCCTGATTCTCAACTCTAGGATGTGAAATCAGAGAGCGGGGTTTGCTGTGCTGCGTGTAGGGGCTCAGGATGCTTGACAGATATATCTAGATACTTCCCTGAATATGTTTCTCCACAAAACAAAGAAAGAGAACAGTGGTCAGCAGCAGATGCCCAAGATAGAAACACTTTTCCAGAATAATCCTCTGGCTTCCAGTAAGTTACGGTTTTCATTGCTGGTTTTGTGTCCCTTTTTCAGTTTGTCTGACAGCGTCTTCAACCTCCCGTGGCAAGAAATTCAACCACTGAACTCATATACGTTGTATGAAGAAGTATCTTCCCCTGCTTGCTTTGAAAGTGCCACCTACTATCTTTATCCCTTCTTAACAGGCTTATTAACAGGAAATAATTACACATTCCACTGCTTGTGATAATATAAAAGTTATGATGTGCCCTGTCTGATCTGTTACTTGCTCCCTCATAAGCAGCTAGTACAGTTATTTAAACTTGAATAAATATAAGACCCTCAAGCTGAGAATCTGTTTAGGAAGAAAAGCCAATATTGATGCGTTACAGGTTTGCCATTTAAACATTTTTGCATAGTAAGGAGACCAAGACCATAGCAGGCTTTTGAAACTTCTGGCAAAATAGTTGGCTATGTTACAAATGTCACCTAGCACATTGGTTCAACACCTAAATATAGTCTAAGCTACCTAGCTTAGGCATTCATATTTGAAAACTGGGTCTCCATGAGTCATTTACTTTAATGATGCTTAATTGCTTCAAATTTAATCCTTTTTTAAATTACACAAAAAGGGTGTTATCCACTTTAAATTCCTAAGGTTATCTGTATTCAGTGAGTTAATGCTCATGGTAATGTATATTATGTGGTAATGGCTGTAATTATTACATCTAAGGAATCTGTTTTAATACGGTTTCCTGAGGAAATTATGATTATGCAATTTTTACTTGTCTGCCTTACTTTTTTTGCTTAAGAACTTTTAATCTATTGGCCAATAGGAATAGAAGGAATAGAGGAATAGAAGACTCAAAAATATATTCTTGTAATGTCTGTTGAAATCATTGTCTAAACAGGAGAGAGGGAGGGTGGGAAGAGAGACTTGAGTCATTAATAAATGAGTGTTGTCTGCAAAGATACAGTGTGTTTGGCAGAAGTGATCCAGTCAGTTTACATCATGTTTAGACTAGCTGGTGCTGCAAACTTACACTTAGCTGCAGATGAGCAGTTATGATATGCCCTGTCTCTGGCCTGTTACAAGAGGCTCAGGGGAGTGGTGTGGAAGAAGTCTACAATAGGCATGAAGTTTAGCTGGTCATGAAAAGCTGAACTTTGTTTCTTCCACTGCTTAAAGAACTTACAGACCAAATTGCTTAGCTTGGTGGTCTAAAAATCACGGTGAGACATGGAAAGAAGAAATGTGAAGAAAAATAAAAACCAAACCAAACAAAATCACACAACAAAGAAAAAAATATCCCAAGTCCACTCCATAGAAGTGGAATTTCAAATTACCTCCTAAAATAATGAATCTAGCATACTTTTAATATAGGGATATTCACGGCAGCTTAATTTCTGCATAGTTGAGAAAATACTTCAGTTCTAAATTAACTACTTTCAGTCTATATAATGGTTTGGAGTAGGTACTTTCTACTTCATATACTTATTTTTAAGGTTTTGGTAGCATTTCTCCATACCTATATGTCTATCTGAAAAGGAACTGGAACCTCAAGGTCATGACAGGTTGGTCATCCAGATGTTCTAGTAAATCTTGGTTTATTCAGAATAGACTTGGAGAGGGTATATATAGGTATATGATGCAACTTTTTTCCATAGTGCAAAAATTTTAAAGACTCACAATTTGAAAACATGCCATGTTTTAACAGTCTGTTTCCAAGTTGTTCATGAACAGGATCCTGTGACTAAAGCCACAAAGTAAAAAGCAATGGTAGCTAAAAGATGATAATCCTCTGTTAAGATTATCAAAGCTTAGAGCAGAAGAGACAATCCTACCCTGCTACATACGAGACAGTTCATCATGCAAATCTTCTACTACAATTAACAGCATATCTTTCTTAAGGGGTTCCAGAAGCCAAGAAGAAGCCAAGGCTTGAAAGATGTGTAGAAAAGCCTATAGGAGGGTTCTGGTGGAGGATCTCAACAGAAACATTTGTTTTAGGGAACCTAACACTGGTTTGGGTTTCATATGCAAAGTATTGGCCTTAAAAACACATTTGCTAACAAAAGATCTGTTTTAACGTAGATACACCATCCAGAGCATGAGTACAAATACATTCTCCTTTCCTTGGAGAAGGGACTAATGCTGTGTGAAAGGTAGGCTGTCTCCAAGACAGAACAGGGGTACAGCACACCATGACAGTATCTTCAGTGGTTCTTTAAGAATAAAGATAGCCACATGATAAATTTATGCTGCTTAGAATTAGACTTCAGTTTTCAACGTAAAAGAAGTTGGAAATGCTTAGCTTTCACTTCCTTAATAAATCAACATGATGAAGAAATCTGTCAAATTGGACACTGGCTTAACTGACGAGAGGTGTGCATACGTGCACAAGGTAATTTGATGAGCCAGTGACATGACAGACATGTCTTTGGTCCTTTGACTGGTGATCTCAGGCATGTACTCTAGAGGAGACATAGTACAGCTGTTAGAGATAGAGCTATTTCTCATCACAGAATAAAAAACTCCCTTCTTTTAGTGACTGTGCTCTGGGGTTGTCTGACTCTGTGTTTTAGTACATTCTTTAGTACATTTAATACAGTATAACCACTACTTAAATCTGTGAGAAAATTCAGCCTTGGTCTCCATTCTGGAGAGGACTTTAAGGGCTTGGGTCAAGCCCAGACCAGGGCTGTGCAGCCTGGTGGTGCAACAAGTGTCAGAGAGTTATCCACTGCTGGCAGAACAGCCACCAAGTATGGTGCTACCCTGGGCAAGGCTTCTGCTTCTCTGGCTAGCTTACATTCTGCATAAGGGCACTGTCACTCACTGTAATAACAACCCCAGTGATTTTCAGACGTTCCCTTAAAGTCATTAAGCAAGACAAAATGGGGCTGGACAGCAAAGGCTCTCAGAATTACAATTTAGATGCCTAATTTCTTCTGAAATTCCACTGTAGCAAGTCTCTTACTGGAAGAAACCTATAACCTCAAAAAGCTATTTTGGAGCCTGTCTCAATACAGTGAGGACAAAGATGATAATATTTTTCTACTTTCCATCTTTTCTGTCCCTTTTAGACGTTTTCAAGATTTTCTTGAAAAGCTTTTCAAGTGAAAGTAGAATAAAATCGTACTTTGAATAGAACAGCATGAATCACACACACAACTATTCAAAGGAAATTTTAGTTGTATAAGCAGTTTTTTCCATTCATGTCATCTTCAGTTCAGGAGTCAAATGAAAAAATATTTGTGCATCCTCTTCTCGATATATAGAGCAATGTCACTGCTGGTGTAAAATGGGATTAAAATAGAGTTTCAATTTATTTTGGGTGTTCTGCTTTCTTTACAGTGTGTTTATCTTTCCTAGATATTACTGGGTGCATTATGGAAAGTGAAGGCAAAAATCTATGATCTGTTTCTTCACAGAAATAATAATTCTTTTGCCTTTTTTTTCCTGATGTTTTGACGGAGTGCTGTGAAATACTTTGTTTCTGTCTCCCTCTAAATGGGTTGTTTCCCTGGTTGCTGGCAACATCTCTCTTGGGCAGTGCAGCTGGGCAGATATCCCCCTCCTCCTCCGGGTTGTGTAATACACACACAAAAAAATCCTGGTCAAACTATATCTGTGTTGGAGATAGATAATGAATGGTATCAATTAACAGCTGTGCAAATCAAATGAATGCAGAAAGGAAGCGAAATACTTTTCTATGGAAGTATTTAAGTAGGATGTGCAGAAACATATGCGCACCTCCTGCGCATATGGTGAATTTATTTTTTACTCTCAGGAGCCAAGCTTTCCTTTCAGCTTTGCTGTCTAAGCAGGATGCAGGACTGCAGCTGCTGCTTCTGTAGTGGATATGTGAGTGTTGCTTCTGATACAGGTAGAGGCAGCCATAGAGGTATCTCTCCCCCAGCAGTGCTGTAAGGATGGAGGCTGTTTCTGCCCCCAGCAAGTGTTGCTTTGATGCTAAGAATGTGACCACAGTACTGTCTGTGAGTCTTAGAACTTACTGGTTTTTAAGCACTGGAGTCACTCTGGGCTCTATGTCCAGTGCCAGGCGGTGATAGGGTAGTGAGGGCTGTCTGGAGGAAGGGCAGAGGAGAGGTGTGAGTCTGGAGCCAGGAGGGACTGGGGACATTTTTTGCTCCAGGGAGCCCGTGTGTGTATACAAAAGTTGATATACAGAGCTAAGCAGGTATTATATGTGTAAAATAGTAAGTAAATTATTGTTGGTTTGCTGGCAGACAGTAGTCCTCCAGCAACTGGAAATAGCACTTGCAGCAGAACTCGCTGTTTTGGACATCTAGCAACCACATTTCCCCTGTCAGCCAGCTTAATTCTATGTTCTTTTGGTCCTCCTGTAACCAGAAGCAACCAGTCAACCAGTTGCTCACTCTCTTCTCTTTTGGTCCTCCAGCAACATGATAAGGTGGGGCTTAATGGATAAGGGAGATTGTAAATGGACACAAGAGATGAATTTTTCACCATGTGGACAGTCAAACATTGGAATGGTCTCCCAGGGGAAGTGACAGATTCCCCCATTTTAGAAAGTGTTAAGCTTCAGCTCGACAGTGTGCTGAGATACCTCATGTAAACCATAGTATTACCTAGAAGGGTTGGACCAGGTGATCCTTTACTGTCCCACCCAACCTGACTGATTGTGTGATTCCATGATTCTACAGATCCTGTCCCCTTCAGAAAATATATCAGCAATCCACATGCAGTAAGTGCTGCAGAAGCATAGTCACATAGACTTGATAGGAGCTGCAAATGGTTCCACATATCATCTTACCATTCTAGACTTAATGTGTCAATTACATTAGAGATTTGAATTTCAAGGGGTTTATTATTATTTCATGATAGAAACATTTCTGGACAGGATTATGAAACATAAAATTCAACTCAGGATTGCCTTGATATATAGTGTGTATACAAAACTAAATCCAATGAGGTTGATAATTTCTTTTCAACATGAATTGTTTAGAAAAGGAAAGAAATGTTTTGTTGAGTAAGGCAGAACAGAGCAAATTTTAAAAGAGATTTTTCTGGTTTTCATTCTTCTATGTGGAATGTTAAAAAAATAAAATTTCATTTCAAAAGGGAAAGGCTAATATGTGTTACATTCACTGCTTTTGGAAATGCTCAGGTAGTCCAATGAACTCCCAGCCTATGCATCCCAGCTGTACGGCAGCATATCCAGCTACATTTTATAGTGAGAATTAGCTTGTCTCATTTTCATCCATGGTCTCAATTGTAGTTTGTAGACTGAAAGTAATATACTAACATTTATTTTGAAAATTAAATTCACACATTGAGACCTAAGGGGTGAAAAGCTACACTACAAAATATTGAAACAGCTAGGAAGAATGAGAAACATCTCTGACAAGAGAGGACTGTTCCCAGCTATGTGCCTAGAAAGATACAAGCATTTTAGTAAATGCAATCCACCCTGCACTTTAATATATATGACCTGCTTTGCCACATCTTAGTTATACCTGCATTTAAAAAAATGTGTGCAGACCTTAGACTGTGTAGGAAACATGAATGCTAGCAGGAATGCAAAACCTTTTCTTATTCAAATTTCCTTTGACAAGCAGCAAGTTCACTGAGGTAAACTTTAATATAAAGGAAGGGGCAACTAACATTGAGCTATGAAATGCTTTTTGTCTGTAAAGGTATGCTGATTCAGACACCGTAAAGATGTTTTTTTTTTCTCATTTGGTACCCTTATTGCCTAGGCTCCTGATGCCTGGGTGTCATTTTCCCAGGGATAGATTTCACTTCTAAGAACTAATCAAAGTCATAGGTTTTTGTTTAATATTAAAGATGTTTCATGCCTCCACAATATAATTCCTTGAATACATTTTTTTATTATGGTACATTTTATAATTACAGGTTGTATGTCATGTTTTTGCTCATTCATCACTGCAGAAGAACTGTGCAAATACCATGCCTAGAGCACATTATACAGTATGTAGCATGCCAATAATGACTTTCATAAGTTCTCTCTCATGGCCCTGTAATGTCATCAACTTTTAAAAGCAGCTATATTTTATGCTAAAAAGTTATTAAGACTGAAGGAAATCAAAACTTGGAGACTAAAAAAGTCAGATATGAGCTCCATGGATTGATGCTACTCCCTGCTCTTGGATCTGTGGTAGAACAGTAATAAAAATATTGTGGGTACCAAGGGGCTGGGGACAACCACCATACGAAAGTCCATGCACCAACACAACACAGAGGTGATTCTTCAGGGTGTTGCATGACAAGCACTAAATCTTTCTTGAAAGTCAGCATCTTCTGGAGCAGCAAGTATCAATAAAATATTGCTGACCAGCATGGCAGGGGCACAGTGACTCTGAATGGTTCCCCAAGCATCCTCACAAATGAGGGGGCTGCTGCCCCTTCACTGGGCACTCCCTCTGTGTTGCAGCACAGTTCCTAGAAAAGTAGGATGGTGCTGGCTGGGATGGTTGTTGTAGCTAATTGCATGGAGGCTGGAGATAGCCCCAGGAATGGATGGGGAGAAGATGCAGAGCTAGAGCAGATGAGAGAAAAGCTAAGCTATAGTCAGTGAGAGAAATGTAAAGCAACACTGTAGATATAATAAATAAATGTCAGCCTACTTTGCAATTTTACAAATGTTAAAATTACTCCACATGAAGCTGGCTGAGTTTTGGTGTGCTTCTGCACTGAAATTAAATGGAACGATTATTAGGAAAATGAAAGATGTCTGCAGAAGGTGTAATGTTGATAACAAAGCTGTGTGGCGGAAAAGCCCATGAAGTTCTTAAAATTTTATTAAGAGTTTATATGTGCACTTCAATGTTATTTGTCATTTGTACCCTGTATGACTGGTGAATGCTAAAAAACATGAGGAGTTATTTCTGATGATGATCTAAGACCATCTGATCATTTAGATCAAAAGATTTAAACCCTTGCAGTATGGGACGTGCTCCTCTTAATTGCCTGTCCATCACTTCATTTAGGAGGTATTTAACACCTGTGTAGCGGCAACATGTTTGAGAAAAAAATATTTTTGTTTTTCTCTTGAAGCACAAGAGGAACAATTTCTACTGGAACCTTTGAGGAACTGATGACAGGGATTATTTGTGGTAGCCAGTAATCTAGCATACAGCAGTAATTAACTTTTTTTTCTCTGTCACTTAGCAGCCTTTGTTTGGTTATGAATCCCAGTAATTTTTTAAAAGGTATAAATTTGTTACAGAGCTCTAAGATTGACTTGTGCCATGTAGTTCTGATTATGTATTCCCAGAAATCCATTAAAATAGTGTTGTGTTTGTTGTGTTTCTGTGTTTGGCAGACAATGTTCTGTTGCCTTTGATTACAAAGAAGATAAAAATATCTTTTGGAAATTATATGTTTTATCAAAACTACTGTTTAATACAAGGAGAGCACTTCAGAGTTCCCTAATGCCTTGGGATCCCATAAAATCTGAGTCTTCACCATAATTATCAGACTTAAATATTGCAGTTCTCAATTTACCTGTGAATATCCAAGGCAGTTTGTAGCTTCAGTGACATTTTAAACTAGACAGTCCATAGACAGCTTGAGGGAAAAATCCTCCACTTTTTGCCCAACACTTTTTCTTTTGAGGCAAATCCCCAAAACACCTAATGATGCATTCCCTTCCTAAAAAGTGTTATAGACTTTCTGTATGTGAAGTTCCATATACAGGTATGGAGAATATCAGTCAATTTTTCTTTCATGCTGTTCCCTTTTCATTTGGTTCTCGTGATGGGGAAAAAGTGACCAAAGATTCCTTTGAGAGTGGCTTTCAGAAGTACAGAGTATAAATCTAAAAAGGGAAATACTTTTTCTGGTGTCTCTGTTCCCCTATAAGCATCTGTACCATAAAACAATGTCCACAGAGTGGCTTAACAGACAGTTCAGTATCTAATATATAGATGGATGATGATTATTTGGTCTTCACAATTCCTATTTCAGGAATTTCCTATATTCTTTCCTTATTAAATAAAAAAAACAATGGGGTCAGAACTTAAGAAACAAATGTATCTGAGAAAAAATCAATCCTTAAAAAAAATCTCAGCAATGGATGTAGCAAAGAAAAACAAATAAATTGGCAATAAAGTCAGATTATACAGGCCAGTAAAGCTAAGGTTACTATTTTGTTGCTTTTATCGCTTTAAACAAGTTTTCCTTATTACATTTATTAAGAAAGGGAAGATCCGAAAAGATTAATATTGATTGACACAAAATTTAAACAGAGGATCATATAAATTTTTGTATTTTAATTGTTCTAGCCAAACAGAGGAAGGTATATTTATTTATGCTGGTTGAACATTTGAGCACTAGCTCAAATAGTCCTGCTGCCTCCTGGTTCAAGGTCCTGAAAGAATCATGCACATCCAAAGCAGGAGTAAAGCTAATTGAAGTTACAACTGGAGATGGGCTCATACAGGATTTCTCTCCATGCCAGAGACCAGATTTAAACCATGAACAATTCTTCTTGCAAGAAACAGCTCTTGATTGCCTCATCAGTAAAACTGGATGATAACAAGAGTGCAATTCCCCAGTACCTAAGAGGATGATTTTAAGATTATTTGTTTCTGGTGTCTGAAAATATAAATCACTCTATTTTTATTAAGATATAGATCACTTGACTAAATAATTTTTTTTTTCTTCTAATACACTGTAAGAGTAGAATTATGGGCATCTAATAGTCTGAATTCACATCCTCTGTAATAATATTCATGTTCCTTTCTAGCTGCAATGTTTAGAATTGCTATGTTTGTATGTATGAAAGACAAAATAATCTCATGTAGTTCTCAGAGACCTGCTTATTTAAAAAAAACAAAACCTGAGCCTAGATTAGCAGCTGGTTCTTTAATGCCCTATGCAGGAAGTCATAATTCTGGGAGCAGAAAATTAAACTGCTGCCATACGTGCCTGGCAAAATGCTTGCTGACACTCCAGGAGCAGGTTCAACATGCAGAGGCAGGGCTTCTTGCTTCTATTAAGCATTTAGAACATTTGTCCCCCGTGTTGAAAGCCCTGTGCTGGCATCTGTTGAATAGCAGATCATTTGCAGGTTTGTACGTCATGGGTTTAGCTCATCCCAGTTTTGATAATCTCTTTATTCTCTGCATGCCTGCCATGATATGAGATCTGCTGACACAGAATTTCTGTGATTCATAACTTCCATCTCAAGACACAGAATATGGCTTTAGGGCTTGTACTGCTTTGTACTGCTCTGTGCTTTCCTGTTTTGAAATTCATTCCCACTTGATGAGGTTAAAGCTCAACAATTGTTTTGGTATTCAAGCATTTATTTCTGGCAAAGGCTCATTATCACTGTTTACTCTGTGGTGAGTGGAAACACATTTCCAGATCTTACTGTGGGACAGGGACTCGGGAATACCTTTAATCTCAGGTGCCATAAATGCTATCCATAGCTTGGGCATGGAAGGTCATGTCATTACATAAATTCTACACCCTGTTTTCTTCCAAGCAAAATAGGCACTGCACCTCATGAGCATTTCAATTAACTGATTTGCCATTTTGGATATAAAGTTTTTAGTTCATCTAAAATGTCAATGAATGCCAGTTTTATGTTAAGATAGCACCAGATGTCTGCGGGAGTACCTGAGCTCCCAATTCACACATTTGTGAAATGTTTTAATTGTTCTCCTTGGATAGGGTACCCTTAGATGCATGAGGAGATGTTTTAAATAAACACTACTATCTTTACAACCCTATTTAAAGTCTTTGTATGGTCCTACCTGGTTTCATAATCTTTATTGCATTCCTAAGCAGGCCTTTTGTCAGGATATTGGTAATCCTGAGCAAAAGGCCCACATATAAACAGAATTTCTCTTAATTGTTCCCTGGACCAGGCTTCAGGCTTTTCATGTGGCTCAGCTGTGTGATTTACACATGTGGGTTAGGTGATCCATTTAGGGTGGAGATCTCCTTACCTAATCAGTATTCTTGTTGGCAGATGAGGCGTTGTAGTATACACTCCTGGACAACAAAAAGATTCACTGCCAGGATGTGGCAGAGACACCTTTTCTTAAACTGGCTTTACAGAGCCACTGATTGTTGTTCTCCAACAGGGTGTTTCCCAAGTCAGCATGTAGAGGACCCAAATCCATAACTGTTGACCCCTAAGCATCAGGATAATGCAAAAAGTAGTAAGAATTATGAATGGGGGGAAATGTGGCTATTATCTACAGTACGAACACTGCAAATTCAAAAAACTCAAGCTTATTCTTTGTATGTCCTGAAGTAGTGTGCCAGGGTTGTGGACTGTCTGAAAAACTGGTGCACTACTATGTGTTTAAAGACTCACCATTGCAACCCTACAAAGATCTTCACATTTGTCAGTTACCTTATAATCGCTCTAACACTCAAAGACCACAAAAATCTGTCCAAACGTAGGTCACAAGATGCCAATGGTGACAGAAGCAAGTGAGCAGAAATAAAAAGAAAAAAAAAAATTTACCTACTTGCAGATTAGATCCATAAATGTCTTGTTGCCCAGCCTTTGCCCAGCCTATTGCTGGTTATGAATCCTCATACCTGTATCACTTGCTCTGTGGCTCTGGGGTCAGACATGTCTTTTTTCTATTTGCAGGTAGTAGAATGGGTTTGTGAGATCAAGTTTCTTTGGTAATCATCCAAATGTATGCTATGTGTCTGTAACAATGTCCTAGCCCCTAGCCAGGTAAAAGTTTGAGACTTCCAATGATTTTATGCCCTTTCCAATGAAATGTTAATGACTCTCCTCACGAATAGGTGTGGCTATCACCAGCCCAGACAGTAAACAGAGTTAGCTAACAATTACTCTAGTCCTGAGTTAATGGTTAACATAGTGCAAGGCAGAAATTCTTTTTCTTTGGGTGTGGTAGTGTTTAAAGACCAGAATACAGCATTTCATATATCACACAAATTTTCAACATGCGCTTTATACCAGAAGCTGATCTCATTAACTGGAGTGTGTTAAACATATATACTCTCATACAGTAGTAACCAGCTTTTAGGAGTGAACTGAATTTGTCCTACCTACTTGCAGCCTTTTTTGGAAGGATAGTATGAAAATACTTAACTCATCTGAGAGTCTTCCATTCTATCATTAACATAGGAATTGTCATGCCATTTCATTTCTGCTCACCTGCTTAATCTTACAGAAGTGCCATCTTTCCAGCAGGAAGAACTGCAAAAGGGAATCTGAATGAGGGACTCTCTCACCCTAAGTTTTTCCAGCAGAAGAGGCAGAGACATGGCAGCATGTTGAGGAATTGCTCGTGCTGAGAAAGAGATGATGCAGAGGATGTCTTTGTCCTGCAGACATCCCCAGACACGTGCACAGAAGAACAGACATTGAACTTGTAATCTCAAAGGCCTTGCTAGTGGATTAGGTTCTACTAAAGATAAATGATATTCTGGGTTTGAATACCCATGTAAAGTAATTCAATTAAACAAAAAACAAAATTGACTTAAATCTGCCCTGCAATTGTCTGAGGGCTGAGGTGTGCCAAATTATCCCTGACCTGAGCACCCCAGAAAGCCAGCCATATCCTGGGCTGCATCAAAAGAAGCATGGCCAGCAGATAAAGGGAGGTGATTCCAAGGGAGATGATTATCTGCCTCTGCTCTTGTGAGACCCCACCTAGAGTCCTGTGTATAGTTTTGGAGCCCCAGTACAAGAAGGACATGGAGCTGTGAAGCAAGTCCAAAGGTGGGCCATAAATACGATGGAGCTGAAGCACCTCTCCTATGAAGACAGGTTGTTCAGCCTGGAGAAGAGAAGGCTCCAGGGAGACCTTTTATCAGATTTCCAATACCTGAAAGGGGCCTGCAAGAAAGCTGGACGTTTTACAAGGGCATGTAGAGATAGGACAAGGGGTAATGGTTTTGTAGCTGAAGAGGGGAGATACAGGTTAGACATAAAGAAAAATTTCTTTAGTGAGGGTGGTTTGACACAGAAACAGGTTGCCCAGAGAGGCTGTGCATACCCCCTCCCTGTAAGTGTCCAAGGCCAGGTTGGATGGGAACTTGGGCAACCTGATCTAGTGGAAAGTGGCCCTGCCCATGCAGGGAGTTGGAACTAAATGATCTTTAATGTTCCTTCCAACAAAACCGCTCTATGAGTCTATGATTCCATGAATCAACCTCTATTTTTAGTGTTCATTCTACACCACAAACCGTTAAGCAACAAAAGGTGAAAATTACATCGGAAACTGAGATCCAATATTTGGTAATATTGAGATTTATGAGAAGAAGCAGCAGAGGAGGCAGGAACACACAGATTCAGGCTGGCATGGATCAGGACCACAGGCAGACAAACAGATGGAATACTCCCAGGATGCCAAAGCAAACAGGGACAGGTGAAGAAGGGGAAGCAGGAAGGGAAGGAAGGGTTTGATCCTCGTGATCCCCAAATTTATACTGAGTATGATGTGTATGGGATGAAATACTCTGTTTGGTCAATTTTGGCCATCTATCTTGTCCATTCCTCCCCAAAGAAGGGCTTCAGGTGTGACCTTTCTACTCCTTCTCTCTTTCTGGAGGGCAAAATGTTCCTCAGAGCTGAGCAGTGTCCTTGGTTTTGCACACCAGTCTCTAGCAGTAACTATAAACATCCAGTGTTATCAGTCCCAGAAGGAGACACTGAGAAACTTGCTGTTAATTTCAGCAAGTGCAGCCACTTACAAGAGACTTAGCTGAAAGCAAAAGTACAAGACAGAAAATTACCTTTATCCTTACCCAAACCAGGATGCTTGTGTAAATCACTTTGAAAACTAAGGCTGCCTCCTTTTGAGACAAATTCAGGCCTCATTAAAATACTTACACTGGCAACCAAAAGCTTTGAGCACTTTTTCCACTGGTGTTGAAAATGCCCTTATTTATCCTGATAGCGTATTATTTCAAAGGGTGTCCACATGCATAGACAACTGGGTTTTGACTGATCAAATTTTCAACTCACTATGAAAGAAACTGATTTTCATTACAGAGTTCTGTTACACAAACAAATCAATGGTATCTCAAATCAGCACCATTTCAACACCTTTTCACCATACTGATAAACAGTCTTTGAAAGAGAAAGTAGTGGTAAGAACAGGAATGAGCCTGTAAGTACCTCAGTACTTCTGTTTCCATCCAATTAAAAAAAAAAGAAAAAAAAAACAAAACAAAACAAACCAAACAACAAAAAACCCATGACCAACCAAACAAAAAGGCCACAAAACAAAAACAACAATAACAAAAAGCCACAAGACTTTGCTGCGAGCCTGCCTGGCTGGTGTTTCATACTGCCACTCCATCAGGATTATAGGGAGACCTACTGTGAATGGCAACAGTTTGCACTGTGACCTCTCCAGCTGTACCTGAGATTTTTACAACAAAAATGTAATTATGTATATTTACATTTAGTTTGACAGCATCATTCCAAAAACAGCATCCCAAATGCTACCTCTAAGCTGGTTCTTCATGAAGATTTGTGGAGTCTGTCCTGGACTTCTGTGATGTATTGTACATAAACAAACTATTTCTTGGACATCCTTGCTTCCATGAATTCTAGGAGGTAATGAGCCAAAGTGTTAAATTTATAAGCAAAGCAGTTAAAACCAGCATTGTTGATCCTCATAGAAACTATGTTGTTTACTACCACTCAGAAAATACACAGTATAAACGGGAAATATTAGATTTGTTATTAATAAATTATACATAGGATTAAGGTTCTTTTTTGAGTTTCACCTTTTATAACAAGGCCCAAAGAAATCCTTTTATAGCATAAATTGCCCAGTAGATTTGATGGTGGCTTGCTCTTGTAAAAGGCATAGCAAACACATGCTACCTATAACTTTTATTAAATGTATCTTCAAAATAGCAGTAAATAAAGAGCAGTAAATAGCAAGTACTTTGTATTTTAAATCTGTATGCCTTCTAGGTTTGATGCATGAATTCAAACGACCCAACAGAATTTTTTGTAATCTTGTGTTTGGCAAATCAACATAAAGATGGGGAGTTTGTAGTAAATGGGTTTCCAGCCAGTTTGTAAAACAGGAATGTTTCTACTTATCATAGTTGGTAGCCAAATTTATTCTGGTTCTCAGTCAAAAAGTTGTGATTTCCCAAGGAGGGCAAAATAGAGGCACTCAGTGGAGAAATTTATGACTGTGAAACACACCCGTTATTATTAAAAATACATACTCTGGTAAGGAATGCCCTTTCACAAAGTTTTTCACTCTGACTGACTCCAAATACTTGGATACCTTTTTCCTTGGTATCTGGAATGAATAATACCCAGCTTTGAATCAACAAAGTTGCTCTTTTTCTGTGTAATACAGTCTTGTAAACATGTTATTTTAAGTCAATTGTGTATTAGCTCTGTGAAGTCAGTGAATACTTGATGAAATGCTTTTTCCATACTGAAATATTCATGAAGCTAATTTTCAACAATCAAAAAAAATCAACTAATGTTTTTGAAAAAGAAAACAACATCTTTCCTTATCTGCATGTTGAATACAAATTTTAAAATCCTCAAAACCCTAAAATAGAACTGATCAGATTAATTTTTTTTTCTCCTCATTTGATGAGAATTTGGAGCCCCAATCAGCCAGCAAGTGACTAACTCTTTTATTATTACTTTGATTTCAGTTATGAGCCATCCTCTTTTGGGAATGAGTATACAGTACTGAATTTCATACTGCATCTGAAACACTACCCTGACCATCGCAGGCACTAACATTTTTATGAGGGAATTAATTTAATCTAATTTTCCAATATCTCAAAATCTTATTAATGTTTCCTGTTTTGTGTATACTTACAATAAGCTTAGGTGGTTTTCAACAAATTGATCTGACTAACATTTTCATGCTTTCTAGAAGAAAACTGAAACAGTATTTACCAGTATTAAGTCTTCTGAAGTCCATCAAATCATTGCAATTTGGCCTAATCACTGTTTTGGGGGTGGTATTTTTAGTTGCATGCTGCATCAAATTGAGGCTGAGAATTAATTTAATTTGTAAAAGATTCTTTCTGTATGTCTTTTTTTACCTTTGAGCTCAGGAACATATTCTGAACTTTCCCAATCATGAGATCCAAAAAAAGACTGCAAATGCATTGAGGATAGCTCCTACAGAACTTCTCATTTTAGCTGAGCAACCTAGAGATTGACACAGTCTCAGTTCTAATTGAGAAGAATGTACAATGACAATTGCACGGGATGGCTTGGAAAAATGTATAGTAGCAGCCAGGAAAATGGGTGGAGAGGGACAAGACGTGGGATGGTGACTTCCTTATCCATGTGGCAGTGGAGCTTGGGTGGCCTGGGTAAAATAACCCATCACTTTACATAATGCATGTAAGCTCTCTCTGTGGTGCACACTGAGAAGCAGGCATTTGGAAAAGCCACATGGAGAAAATCACAGCCATACTGATGAGCAACTTGCTTTCTAGAAATATGAGGGAAGTTTGCAAAATGCAAGATACTGGAAATCCTGCCCATGCAGGGAGCCAAGGTATGCTACTCAACCACTTAGTTTTTCTGTTTAAGGCTGTCTGTGGAATGGAGATAAGTGACCATTTAGAAAGAACACAAAACTAGGCTGTAGAAGGATGGTGGGTGGGCTTGCCTCAAGAAAATAATTGAGTAGTTGGAATATTCACCCAAGAAAGAAGAGATAGGAGCTACTTGCCCTTCTCTGAGACTATCAAAAACTTTTTACTTCTGTCTCTCTTCTAGAAAAGTGCTGTGAAGCTGGCTGGAAGCAATCCTCACCCTTCCTGTGTAAGCTTTTGTCCTACAAAATAAGAAATATAAGAGTCATTAGGAACAACAGAAATACTGTAAGAGGACACTGTAATGTGACTTGTTTCCAAAGGTTAGGTAAGGTCTAAGAGTGCCCACAGTAATGTGCATTTCCCAGAAGGCTCTATCAGAAACAGCTTATTCTTGACTCCTTGTTACATTGTTCAGCAAAAAAATGGTTCTGGCCATCCAGAGTTGCTTCTCTAGGTATCTGGGAATGTGAGAATCAGATGAGGTGCAGGGCAGCTCCAGGCTTTGCTGGCATCTGAGCCTGGGAGGGTCAGAACCGAGGGCCCAAACCCAAATGGTGTCTCAGGTTTTCTGCCTAACTACTCATGTAAGAACGTCAGTTGTCCATCAGATCTAGCTGTAACTCCTCTTAAAAACTGAGATTATAGACTCATTCAAGTAAACACATTTTTAATGAAAGGGCATGTCAGCTCTGTCATAGTTTAACACTGGGCTGGCAATAAACTGAATGACAGATGCTCTCACCTCCCTGATAAAGAAAGGAGAGAGAGTAAAGGAGAGAGACTTAGGGACTGGAAACTAAACTACACATCTTTAATGAAACAGTTATGATAAAATAGCAATAATTATGAAATTTAAATTTAAAGAAAAACTATACTGTGTTATTCCCTTTTTCCCCCCCACTAATGCTCATGTCACCACCGAGGCTGCAGGGCAGTCCAGGCTGGAGTCCTGGAGTCAGCAGCAGCTGGGAGCTGGAGGCAGGAACACTCAGACTTAAGCTGGTATGGATCAGAACCACAGGCAGACCAACGGACTGAATCCTCTCAGGATGCCAAAGAATGAAAAGGGCAGGATTAGGGCTTGACCCATGTGATGCCTTAAATTAATACCGATATGATGCTTATGGGATGGATTACTCTGTTTAGTCAATTTTGGTCTGTTTTGTCTGCTCCTCCCTCCCTCCTCAAAGGAGGGTTGCAGGTGTGACCCCTTTACTCCCTTTTGCTTTCTGAAGCACAAGATGTTCCTCAGAATTGAGCATTGTCCTTGTTTCTGCATACCATTCTCCAGCCATAACTATAAACATCAATTGTTATCAGTCCTAGAAGCAGACACTGACTGAGAAACTTGCTGTTAATTTCAGCAAGTGCAGCTACTTATGTGAGATTTTAGCTGGAAGCAAAACTACAGGACAACCCCTGTAGATTCAAACCATTTTTCTTGCAGAAAAAGCTAAATAAGAATATGAAACATCTTGGCAAATAAGAATGTGTCAACCATACAAAGAGCCCTCATTAACAGACAAAACAAGACTCACAAAAAAAACCCCAACAAAACAGCCCAACCCCCCCCAAAACACCCAACAGAAGAAGACAGCTGTGAAACTATCAGAATAAACAAAGCAAGAGTAATGTTGGTTTGTCTGTCTTCAGACTCACAGTTTGCACATGATATATGGGAACAGGGTTGTGGGGGGAAGGTGATACTAGTTAACTTCACTGATTGCTGAAATAGCTGACCTTCTCTCAGTTGGCAGGATTTCTGGTTATGACTTCTTTATGTAGATAACCCCCATTTTCAAAAATTATTTTAAAAATACCCAGGGAACTACAGGCCAGTCAGTCTCTTCTCTACGCCTGACGAGACCATGGAGTGGATCCTCCTGTTGTCTCTGCTAAGACGTGTATAACAAAGGAGTGATTGGTGACAGCCAACAGAATCACAGAATCACAGAATGTCAGGGACTGTAAGGGACTTCTGAAGATCATAGAGTGCAACCCCCCTGCCAGAGCAGGACCAAAACTACGGCAGGGCACTCAGAAATGCACGTGCAACACAGCTTCACTTAAGGGCAAGTCCTGCCTGCCTACTTTTGTGGCCTTTTACTATGGGGTCACAGCCTCAGTGGACAAAGGGAGAGCAACAGACAAACATCATCTATCTGGACCTGTGCAAAGCATTCAAGACTGTCCCACACATTATGATCTTTAAACAGGAACAGTAACTTGGATGGACCACTTGTTTGATAAGGAGCTGGCTGGATGACTGGACCCAAAGAGTTGTGTCCTAATGGAGATGTGTGATGAGTGGTGTTCCTCAAGGGCTGGTACTCAGACCAGTGCTGTTTAACATCTTTGCTGGCAACACAGACAGTGCACCGTCAGCAAGTTTGCTGACAACACCAAACTCTGTGGAGAAGTCAACACACTGGGGGGAAGGGATGCCATCCAGAGGGACCTTGGCAGACCTGAGAAGCAGACTAATTCAAACTGCATGAAGTTCAACAAGGCCAAGTGCAAGGTTTTGCAGCTGGGTCAAGGCAATCCCTTGCACAAATACAGGTTGTGAGGAGAAATGATTGAGAACAGCCCTGAGAAGAAGGACTTGGGAGTGGTAGACCATAAGCTTAACATGAGCCAGCAATGTCTGCATGCAGCCCAGAAAGCCTGTGGTGTCCCGCGTGGCATTAAACAAAGCATAGACAACCAGTTGAGGGAGGTTACTCCCCAACCCTGCTCTGCTCTTGTGAGACACCACCTGGAGTACTGTGTCCAGTTCTGAAGTCAACAACATAAGCAGGACATAGAGTTTCTTGAGTGTGTCCAGAGGATACAAAAAATGACCACAAAAACGATCAGAGGGCTGGAGTACCTCCCATATGAAAACAGGCTGACAAAGCTGGGGCTCCAAGGTGACCTTATAGCAGCTTTCCAATACCTGAAGGGGGCCTACAAGAAAGCTGGGGTAGGGTTTTTTGCATGGGTATGTTGTGAGGACAGGGCAATGATTTACAACCTGAAGAGGGGAAACTGAGGTTTGACATTAGGAAAAAAAATATTTCCTCTAAGGGTTGTGAGACTCTAGAGCAGGTTTCCCAGGGAAGCTGTGGATTCTCCCTCCCTGGAATTTTTTAAGGCCAGGCTGAATGGAGCCTTGAGAAACCTGATCTAGTGGGAGGTGTCCCTGCCCATGGCAGGGGGGTTGGAACTAGATGATCTTTAAGGTCACTTCCAACCTTAGCTCTTCTATGATTTCATGATAAACTGATTTTTCTTTGCTAACTTGGCTCTTTTTTCACAACATAAATATTTTTGGAATAGTGAACACAGCATAAACCTGAGCATGTCATAAATATCAATACAATTTAGAAATATTGCTCCTGGTCAGACTGAGTTAGCTGCATTTTAGCTTGTTTACTGTGCTAGTTCTAGTGAAAACAAACAGAAACCACTGTCATATTAGCAGAGAGTGATGAGAAGAACGATCTGGGCCTTCCAGAGGGACTGAAAGTACAATAAAGACAAAAAGGTTTTAAAGACATTCATACAAGACAACCATCTTCAACTGGGGAGACTGGGGACTGTGGGGATATTCTTTGTTCCTTACGGATCAACAACTGTTCTCTAATTCTCCAGGTGTCTTTTACTGACCCCATACCTGCAGTGCAAGATGTAACAGGTGTTCCACAGCCAGACAAACATGCTTTTGTTCACTAACAAAGTAGTGAGTGGCTTCCCTAATTCCTCCTTTTGAATATATTTTGGGTTTTGCGTGATCCTGTGCTTTGTTAGTGTGCTTTTATGACACTGTATTATAAATGAGCACGAATGCCATTCTTTACATAACTAATGTTGGTAGCATTGTCAGTCTCAGGACACCAAAGTCTTGTTTACATGAGGAAACTAAGAATTTTATTACTGTGATTGTATATTGTCTTATACCTATGTCATATGTATCTATATAGAGATACTTATCCTCCATGAAAAGCGGGCTTTTTATTTCAGTACCCTTTGGAAGTAGGTTACACTAAAAAGTAAATATACAACATTCCTGTTAACACTGAAAGTTAACTAGGATTCAAGTAAAACGTTAATTTAAAATAAATATCTTCTAAGCATTTATGCAAGAGTGTACTAAGAATGACTCATTCATATTTAATTTAATTGCCTTTAAAAGTGAATTTAAAAACATATCTTCTTTCACTGGTAAGTGTTCCACATTAAGTTATTCGAAAATAGATCTGGAGTACTTATTCCCAAAGTAAAGATATTTGCATATGTGATAATTTTGGTGTAGAATAACATATCCTACTTTATCCATTTTAATCTGGACTTCTCACATAAAAATGATTTGATTATTTCACCCAGTTTTGTCCAATCTGCATATAAAAACAGCATCAGGAAGCCAGATAAATGGTGTAATCCTGACAGATGATGTAAAGTGTTGATCAATGGGCTGCTGCAAGGAATGCCTAATCCAGTTCTTGTTGTCCTCATTCTGGCAAAATCTCTGTATAATCCAGGGTAATTTTGCCTGTGTGAGATGTCTGGATTAGGTGCTGAGATTAAGTGCATCTCTGAGCTGCCTGTCAGGATCCAGTTTATATTCCTTTGATGCCTTGATGCTGCAGTATACAGAACACTACAACGCACACGGTTTCAGTGCTTAATTGATTATTCTTTGAACCATTGTTAAAAATCAGACATCTATGTCCTGATTTAGAGTCTAGTCCATATTCTGCCTATTTTCTGCATAACGCATGCAGAGGATGTTGTGTACCACTGCAAAGAATGACTAATTCCTTCCCTATTATGATGACTCACTATTTGCTGTTCTAAGAAACAGTCTTCTCAAATCATGGCTGTCCCTTAAGTTTTTTCCCATTCTTCTGTTCTTCCCCACCCCACCCTTTTCATATTTACTATTTATCCATGCAGACAGAAAAGTGACTTTTAAATTTTTTCTTAAAAATTTTCCTCCAGTATTTTAAGTAGTGCCTGTAGAGTTTTTACCTCCAACATGAAAATGTAAGGAAAGATCATTCAGGTATCTAACACAATGAATAATTTAGCATTTTAAAGACATACTCTTGCAACACTACAATTAAAGAAGAGTTGCTCTGTACAATTAAATAAATTTTCCATCACATCTGACTGATTAAACATGTATTCATTTTTTACACTAACTAGCTGTCTAAATTTACAAGCTTTTTGTAATTATTCCAAGCACAAACCTCCAAACTTCTGCTGTTCTAGCTCTCAATAGCTAATTAATTGCAGAAACAAACAGCTAGGTGTTGGGCACTTGGTAACACTTGGATAATTTATTTCTACATTTAATATGTCCTTTGGACTGATTCATAGACAAGGCGTGCAGCTGAGATGTTTCAGTTTACAGATTTTGCTTCTTTACAAAATCCTGCATTTTTTCTCCATTTTATGGTACACATAGAAATTTAATGTGCATTAAGCCAATGTAATATTATTGCATCTTTTGGCAACGTCAGCTTCTTTTAGTAATAGAATTCTTTCGAAAACACCATCCAGCAATAAATTTTTGTGGCACACACTTTGGTTTTGTGAAATAATTGTTTTTGTTTGCTTTGGATCAGTGTTTGTAAGCACATTTTTAAAATTGCCGTGTCATAAGTGATTTTCTTTAAATAATTATATTTTTAATGTTTGTGTGCCTTGCAATGCCCAACATTGGCTGCATCATTAACTCCTGGTGAAAAGAACTACAGATTTAAGATGTACTCTATCTTTCTGTTAGATGGATGTTGCCATGCAAATTTGAAATTATGCCCCCTTGGTAACTATGACAACTAGTGATAGATTCTGGGGTATTACCAGCAAATACAAAAGTTGCTGGATAGCACAGAGGCTAAGAAGTATGTTTCTTCAAGCTTAGTTACTCTTAGTTCCTCCACTGCATTTCTTTGCAGCCTTGATAGTGAAGGCATGCTACAAGTACCCCAAATTTATGTCCAAGCTTTTTCACATCCCAGATGCTCTCTATTTATGGGCAAGAGGCTATAAAGGAACACAATAAGTTGAAAAGAAAAAAGGCATCATGTAAAATGAGGTTTCCTTTTAGGGTCCTTGTTTTGTTTTGCTGGGTTTTTTTAGTGATGCATCTCCATCTTTTCTGTGTGAGGCTTTCTTTTATAGTAAAGAACCCAAATACAGACTGTGAGCTATGGAGAATTCATCATCCATCTGGACAGGTATCTCCTCCCTCCTCAGCTGACATTAGGGTTCAGGAATGGGGAATGGAAGGGATAATCTTTGCAGCATGCTGTGGCTGTCAGCATCCTTCATGTGCTGGAAAGGGGAGAAAAGGTGTGTTAACCTTGAGCATATGAGCCAAGGTCCTTCTGGCACTTAACATGCAGAGAAACTGTACAGCTAAAAACATCTGCTAGAAACTCCTCTCCATGAGTCAGATCTGCCTTGAGATGTTTCTGGCCTAGAAAAAAAACCTGACAGATCCCCTGCTGTCTGCACCCTTTGTCAACTCTTTGTCAAGACTGATTTAAGCTACCTGGAAAGCGACAAGAAGAACCCTGGACAACAAATCAGCTTGGCCTTCAGACCCCTTCAGGGCAAAAATCTTGATTTTTGCTATTTAGAGACTTGTTTGTCAGGTAGTCATCTTAGAGGCAGGAGAAGTAACTTACCCTCAGAATACTAAAACACTGTTTTAAGTGTTTCTGCTGGACTTACAGAAAGCAAGTAGTCAGCGCTCACTAGAATGGAATTCACTACAGAAATTAGAGGGAGAAAGAGAGGGAGAGGGGTAGACAGAGAAGACTACTTTCCTGAAATAACTTGATAGCGGTGTTTATCAACTGGAAAAAAAACCATCATGTCCTAGCTTTCTTGGTAAGAGCACTATCAAATGTGCTGACATCTATTGGAGCTTCTTAGACAAACTGGCAGCAAGCCAGAGAAACTAAACCAGACAAAATAGCCTCAATCTGTGGAAGCAGCCACAAGCTGAAGGAGCCATCCTAACCATTAGTAATCTGCTGGTAAAACCAAACTAGAAATTCCAGGAGAGGGTGGGGAATGCCTGTGAGTGCAGTAGACTGGATCTAGGATGTGCAAGTAGCATCCAGCAGCAGAATACAGAATATTTCTTATTACAATCTGAGAAGTGTTAACTTTGAGAAGAGGGCTGAATTATGACAATGTTTCAGTGATTAATTCCAGGGCCTCATCTTGTGGCCCAAGGGCTCCAGTGACAAAGCAACATAGTGCTTATTTAAAAGGTCTGAAGATTAGCTGGTGTGGTTCATATTGTGGTCTACAAGTTTTATGACTGGCCATGAGCGTTTCTGGCATACATGTAGCAAACCTGCACGGCTGAAGCATTTGCTGCCTATATGCAGTCATGCTTGTTACGCTCCTTTCATTACAATCACTCTTCCTAATGGAGTCTACCAATGGGAAAAAAAAAAAAAAGAAGCTACAAAAAATCTTGTGCATCACTCTGAGTGTGATCTGTTCAAAAGGAGGCTTGTGAATACTGGTATGATCAAAAGCTGAATGAAAATCTTGATCAGTGAATCAGAGGTATGTTGACTAGCAATTTACTACATTCTGAACTTCCCCTGTTAATGCACTAGGCTGTACAGATGACAGAATTTCTGAGATTGTCAGAAAAATTCCTTCTGATCTGCTTCTGCTTTTCATGTTGTTTCTGACCACATTTTAAAATATTTTTTGGAGCTGAAGAGGGTGAAAACATTGAGTAAGTCCAGGGTTATGAACACTTTGAAATATTTCGATGGAAAAAGTGCAGGCTATAGAAAAGCCCAAAATAAGCATTATGCCTGGTGAATGTGATGACATTCTTTGAGTACACTTTAAATTGGCAGGCAGAAATTAAATGAATTCAAATAATCTTACTTGGAAGACAAAGCTGTGTAACAGAGGGAAAAGCAGGAACTGCCTAACAAGATCAATAGATTTTTTTAAATGTATGCCTCTTCAGTATTTGACCTATTTTTTCTGCATCTTTCTTATATATTCTTTTTATACATTCATTCTTATATATTCATTTAATAAAATCAAAAGATAGAAGCAAAAGAACAAAATATTACTGCTTGTGATATTAAAAAATAATTAGTTTTTGCAACATGTGACATATCCTAAGATTTTTCTTGGGTGGTTGGTATGTCCTTGGCAGCCATTTTCAATATGGTTTAGGATACACTATTGCTTTCCAGATAGCTCAGCCTATGTCTTAGTACTTGCTTAAAGGTTTGGGTGATGTGCATGCATGTTATCATGATTTTCCATGTGTTTACGTGCACTGCTCTTCCAGTGGCAGGATAAGTCACTTCTGAGCATACTGCAGATATTTTCTCAGTTCATAGAATCATATAATCATAGAATTTCTGTGTTGGCAGGGATGGTCAAGATCATCTAATTCCAACCCCCTGCCATGGGCAGGGACACCTCCCACTAGATCAGGTTGCTCTGAGCCCTGTCCAGCCTGGACTTAAAAACTTCCAGAGATGGGGCTTCCACCACCTCTCTGGGCAACCACTTCCAGTGTCTCACCACCCTCATGGTGAAGAACTTCTTTCTAACTTCCAATCTCAATCTACCCTCCTCTAGTTTGTAACAATTTTCCCTAGTCCTATCACTCACTACTTAACATCCTTAGAAGTCCCTCACCAGCTTCCTTGAGACCCCCTTCAGATACTGGAAGGCTACCATTAGGTGTCCTTAGAGCCTTCTCCTCTTCAGAATGAATAACCCCAGTTCTGTCTTCTTAGGGGAGGTGCTTCAGCCCTCTGATCATCCTCATGGCCCTTCCCTGGACACACTCCAGAACATCCATGTCTTTCTTGTAGTTCAGACTCCAGAACTGGATGCAGTACTCCAGGTTCTTGTTGAACTTCATGAGGCTGACATTGGCCCATGTACTGACAGTCCCAGTACTGATCCCTGAGGGACTGCAGCTCAAGTTGCTATTGTTTCATCAAAATATTGGAGGAAGTCTGTTTTCTCCTATAGAGAAAGGAAGTCTGTTTTATAGGAAGTCTTATAGGAAGTCTGTTTTCTCCTTTCTCCAATTGAAGTTGCCATCTGTGTATTCAGGTTTTAAACATCCACAATAACTGATGAGAATTAATAAAATGAGGTTTATTACTCATACTTTGGTGCTAAAGGCACTTCTTTTTATGGCATATACACATGAGTCTTGCCATAGTACTAATGCAGGAAGTGACCATTTCACCTCTTACCCAATATTACATAATTTTAAATACACAAATAAGGTACATATGGTCTGGTTAAATCTACCATATCTGTATGAAACTACCTTACTGTCTTCAGCAGCCAGTGATACATCTTTGTAAATTATCTTGAAAGACTAAATTGTTATGGTACTTCTGAACTAGTATTTTTTTATTATTTTCTTTTACAGCTAGGAAAAAATCTAGAAGAGAAAGCCACCTGACACAGTTTAGGCCCAGCTGGTATCAACCAGGCCTTCACTCACTCACTCACTGACTCCCCACCCTCACTGAGGGCTAGGGAGCAGAAAATCTACCTAAAGGCTCATTAATCAAAACAAGGATAGGCAGGTTTTCATTCCCTAGTTATGGTAATAGGTAAAAAACAGACAGGTTCAACTTGGGAAGGAAAAAAACCCAGTTTAATCTACAAGGAGAAAGAGAAAACATGTCCAGATCTTAGTACCTTCCCCTACACACAAACCCCTCCCTTCCTCCTGTGCCCAATCGCCTCACTACCGCCTGCCCTTCAGGGCACTGGGGATGAGGAGCTGGGGTTTAGGGTCAGTTCCCCACACTGTGTTTCTGCCGCTCCTTCCTCCTCAGGGGGAGGACTCCTCACATTCTTCCCCTACTCCAACGTGGGGTCCCTCTCATGGCACAGAGTCCTTCAGGAACCCCTGGGACATGAGTCCCTCCCACAGGTGCAGTCCCTCAGACACAGACTGCTCCAGTCTGGGCTGCTCACAGAGTCACGGCTGCTGCAGCAGCAGTGACCTCGTCTGGCACAGGGTTCTCCAAGGTTGCAGATCCATGTCTGCCCCTCTCTGTGATCCTGCACAGGCTGCAGCTTCCTATGTGCCCATCTGTGACACTTCGGGGGTTGCAAATACACATTTACTCCACTGTGGTCCGTTGGGTTCTGCTCCACCATGCTCCCCCATGGGCTGCAGGGAAATTTCTGCTCTGGCACCTTTCCCTACTCCTTCTTCACTGACCTTGGTGTCTTTGCTCTGGCATATCTCTTTCACTTTCATCCTCTGCTCTTCTCTGCAGGTCCTTTTTTTTTTTAATATTTTTGCAGTTTTCTTGAGTATGGTACTCACACAGGCACATCCAGCTTCCCATACCTGCTCAGCCTTGGGCAGGGCCAGAACTGGAACCAGTGGAGCTTCCAGAAGCTTCTTACAGGAGCCACCCCTGTGCCTCCTCCTCCCCCCCCAAACTTCCAAAACACCACTGCGCTAACCCCACCCTACTTCAGCTTAGAGAACCAGAACACAATGTGTTTGAAATGCAACTTCACTTTAAATGCATCTGGAAAAACAAAGGAAGTTTCATCTCTTTCTAAAAATTACTTTAGAGCTTGCTGGGGTTAGACACAAAAGTTCATGGGATCTAGCCACTTAACTCCATTGGGCTCCTCTGAAAGCATCAGTTAACACTGTCTGTTCTACATAAAATATTTTTGGACTTTCTGTACCAGAATAGCAGAATTGCTCTATTTGGCCTGGTAGCAGTTCCGAACTGAAACTAGGGTCTTTACAATGGTATGTGTTGCTTAATCTTAGTGGTGAACTGTATCACTCACGTTACCTGCAAAGATGTGTCTGAGGCAAGTAGGAGCTGGAATCTCACTTGGATCTTACTGCCCACCTGGCTCCTTCTGACAGATCCTAGGGATGTCTTGAAAATCCCACAGTTGGATTCCCTCATTTGTTAAAGCAAGGTAATCAGAGAGCCGTTGGTATTATAGCAAATGTTTGGTGTTTTCTTTCACCATTTCTGTGCTTCAAAAAATCATTTTTGTCTCTTAAAAATATTTTAAAAATATGAGCAGGCAAAAGATTTGATCATGGATACAATACTGGCTGCACCAAGCCAAGATCTATTTGACAGCTATTCAGTAAGTTTTCCACCAATGCAGTTTGGATAAGATCAGCATAAAACAATTTGGAGCAATGTAACCATGTCAATTGTTACGACATACTGATGTCCTTTGCTAGTTCACTAAAATAGGCAGCACGCTTGTTCTTCAGTGTTAACCCTTTTGTCAGCTATCAGTAGATGTCTGTCAGTAGATTTTTCAAAACTTCTATTTAACCTACCTTTCATATCTGCACTGGTGCAACTAGCCATTCCTCTGGCTTAGCTAGTTGTTTGTCACCATCTGGATCTGCTCTACTTGCTTCCAAACGGGCTAAAAAGCAGAGATGGAAGGGAAAGGTCACTGTTGCCTACACATTCCTTCCAAAGTGTGAAACTTCTTCTTTCATGCAAAATGGCTGGCATGATCTCACTGCTCTAAGTATTCAGATCTACCACACCTCTGTTATCTGTCACGCTTACACTAATCATCCTCACTGACTGTAACAAGAACTTCTATGGAGTTTAGTGATGTCACTTTCATTCCTCTACTGACCCAATCCAGAAGCTGCCAGATGTTATCCACCTGCCAGTACTGAAACCAACCTGACCACTGCTAATTGAGAGCTTTATGTGGTTTGCCAATGTTTGCCAAGTTATTTGAAGGTATTTTTGATACTCAAATGGTATGGCAAATAGCAACAGATTTGAGTTGTCTTCACTAAAGGTGATAATATTTCCAACAGATTCATTCAATTTTAACTGCCCTTCACTACAAACATCGTTAATGACTCTAAACAGCTTAGAAGATACTACTTCCAAAGACTTAAAAATCTCAGCTGGGGATCCCTCTGTGCCTGCAGCTTTTTTTCATGTTGACATATACTTAATTACCTGGCTAATTTCCTGATGAGAATTTCTGTCTATTGTCTAAGCTGCTGCATTTAACTTGAGAGGGATTTTCTTCATGAAAAGTATAGTAGAGTTATTTCTCTTGGTGGGAAAATATAAACTTTGTGTAAAGTCAGTCTGATGGTTTCAGTATTAGCTGACTTGGTTCTTGTGCTGTTTTGCTGCTGTAGTTGTATTTCAAAATACTTAATTGGAATGATTTCTTTCTAAATTGTCAAGTCTTCAAGTCTGCTTTTCTATATTTTCAATAATAATTTTCTGTAATAAGAGACTTGCTATTTTTTAATGTTGCTGAATAATAACTAGTTCTATAGCTCTGTGTTTTAAAACATCTATGCAAATGATAATTATCAGAAATAACTTTAAAATAATTTATGGACAAGTGAGCAGGACTTATAGTATCGAGAGCATAGGGCTCTAATGCCATTTTAGGAAACATTTCTTCACAGACAACATTCCATTATCCTGGGCTGCAAAATCTGGGCAAATTACTTACAATTGCTTCAAATTACTTACAACTTCTTCACAATGAAGGAAAGCATCAGAAAAACTAAGAGTGAATCCCATTTAGCTCACAGGAGTCTTGTGAATATTGGCTATTTCATTAGTGGTTTAAAATGTGGATTGAAATCTTTGACCAGAAGGTGCTACTAGAATGAAATCTATCCAGGTTGAGTCTTGGTTCTAATGTTTACACAGCTGAGAGAACAGTTGTGTTTGTTGTCCCCATCAACACCTAGTGATCCTATTGAAAATAAAATCAAAACTGAATGCTTTCATTTTAAAACAAATTAACCAAAGGAAACATCAGAAAGAGACAACACCCGAAATCTGTGGTACAAATGCAGCCTTTAGATTGCACGAAAGCTTTGGGAATTTTGATTGCATAAACCATCTGGCTGACACCAATCTTATCAATGCAGCTACAGTCTCTGCCAAGAGGACAGAAACTGGTGATCACATTTTTCTTAATTTCTTCCGTATCTAAGAACTGTTCTGTACTACAAGGATCAGATGAAGAGATGAAGTCCCTGACTCAGAGCTGACGGCAATCTGCACACTAGAGGATATGGAAGTCTTGCATTCTCATGCTATGGCAAGAGAAACTGTAGACACAGTTAAGATATTACATTCAAGGAAACTGTATACTGTAGATAGGTGAGTTTAATATACACTTCACATATCATCTAATCCTTCTTTAAATGCCGATTTCAATTAGCTCTTTACATCTAGGTGCAGCGTGCTTTTTCTTCCAAATATAAATGTTTTCTAGAGGACTGAAACAAACTTTCCTTTTTTAATAGTTACAGCACTGCTTTCCAGGCCTGTGGCTTGGCTACAGCATTGAGAAAGAGCCCTCAGGCAGAAAGGCTGCAGAGTTAGGTCATGCTAGGAGAAGAGAAGTCACCAGGCAACCCTAGCCCTGTAGGAGAGTGTGCACTTATTGCAACACCAAATCTTTCCCTCTCTCAGCCTGCGCAGATCAGGAGCAGACCTTGGGTGCTGTACCTGGGATGCTGCAGTTGTATGGAAATAGTGTAAAACAGTGTGTACGTGATGCGTGCATGCAGGTCCACACAGAATCACAGAACTGTCAGAGTTGGAAGGTGCCTCTAGAGATCACCTTGTCCAACTCTCCCACTAAAGCAGGGATCACCCGGAGCACATTACCCAGGACTGCATCCAGGTGGGTTTTAAATACATCAAGAGAAGGGGACTCCACAGCCTCCCTGAGCAGCCTGTTCCAGTGCCTTGCCAACCTCAGAGTAAAGAAGTTTTTTCTTATGCCACTGCTTTCCAAACAATTCTAAACCAAACAAAACACAACTAGACTTGGGTTAGACCTTTTACTTTGATCCAAGCCTCCAAACTGGAAAAATTTTATCCAGAGATGTGTGTGAACCTCTGTCTTTTTAAGTTGGTCTGAACATACTTATGCTGCCCTTGCTTTCCAGGAAAATGTTAAAGGAGAAAAAGAAAGATATTTCCCAAGAAAAATATAAACACTCAGCGTTCTGCTCAGCAGAAATATGCTGTGGCCTCTTTCTGAAAGGAAGGCAGAGAATATTGGCATTTCACCCTTCTAACCTCTTTCAGGAAAACTGTCCAAGCCATGTAGTTACATTTTGGTGTCAGCCTTCAACAGAGTTCCAAATGAAGAATGAAGGCTCTCTTTCCCTTTTCTCCTGAGCACAAGTTTCAGTTCAGAACAAGAAAAAACCTGGTATTATAATGTCATTGTTTTATGAGAGAGAACTATATTTAATTTTTAAATTTCCTTCTTGGAGGCATGCAACTACAAGAGCCTCTTTAAAAAGCCCAGCATGGCATTTTCTGAATCCATGCACCACAGTCAGTTTACAGGAAAAAATTAATTTCTGCAACCATTGTTGTATCTTAAAATCTAGATTCTAAGCAGATGTGTGTGTTCACCCAGACATCTTGTCCATGATTTTTGCTTTTAAGGTACAGTCCAAGTCACAACTCTGAGATTCCAGTCCCAGATGAGCAGCTGGCTTCTTCCAAAATCAAAACATGCTGTTAATTTCCTTCTGTGACAACATTGACACACCATCATCCCACTTCACATCTGATTATATCTGGGTAGACTTAATGCTTGAAAGTACTAGACAGCAATGAAAACAAAGACAGGGGTGCCAGTGAGGGTTGTTTCACAACAGGATGGCAACACTCCAAGTTCTTAAGGATAGTCTCTGACAAACAGTGAGAATTTTTTTTATATAAGCAGTGAGCAGAATAGCCTTGGGTATGCATTTATCCCAAGTCATTGCAGCAAGGTGGTTCTGATGCTGCTTGGGCTGGAAGGGCAAGACCTCAAATTCCCTGTGTTATTAAGGAGCAGGGCAGTGCGGGGGCCAGCACTTATGGGGCAAGAGGCAGGGTAGAGAAATGAGAATGGGAGCAGGACAAATTTCATGTGGTGCAGGTGCTGCTGTAGCTTACTGTTGTACCAAAACTCTGGTGACCAGCAAGCTTGCCAGCAAGCTATATACTCGAGTAAATAAGATCAGACTTAGAAAGATCAATCAACCTGATGCAGCTAAATTGTCCCTTCTGTATTTAGTAATATACATCCATGGGTGCTTTAAAAATATATAAGAATTATGTATATGTTCTCAGGTTTACTTTCCATTAGTAAAGATGTCATTTGCTTCCATCTTTACACTTAAACTTCAAGATCACCTGTAAAGGCTGTGGAAAAGCCATGGAACTGAAACAGAAACCATATGCTTTTTCCAGATAAAGATGTCTTTAAAAAGCCAGTGGCAAAGATTTCAACTGAATACTGGTGTCACAAGTGCAATGATACCTCGAGCCATGACTAATAATCCTGGAGAATAAGGGAGGATAATAATCTTTGTGCATTTCTTTCTGCATTCCCTTTGTAGTCTCATATTATCAGCATGAATTATCAGTTCCTGGGATAACAGCTAACACTGCAGTGGTTTTGTTAAAAAGATAATAAATGTAGTGGAAGAAGCTAATTTTCATTTGGATTTGTTCTTCTTTGTAGCATTTCATGAAAAATTTTCTAACTGAATTGGAACCTGAGAAAATTGGGTTCGTTCCCTGGTGCTGCTAGCTTTACTCCTAGGTTAAGCAACCCATGTAATAAAAGTTCCTCCTTCCAGAATTATCTAAGGGGCACTAAGAAAAGCGCTGTAAAATAGAGAACGAAAAGTACACTAGTGGCAGCCTTAGGTTTCAGAAACGCTTTCACTATATTATCATCACCTTTTCCAAAAGCCGCTGTAGCCTCTGGTGACCTCTCTGAAAACACTTCTATTGTGAAAAATAATAGATGAGGCTATTTGTCAGTTCTCTTTCAATATGTGCTTAGGAAAATAACAGGCTGCCTCATCAGGCAAAATAAGAGCAGGGAAAAATAAAAAGAAATGTTACCAACGGACATCAGTGTAACTTTGGGATGATGATACTGCTTATAATTCTGATTTTGTCTTCAATCCCAGCTGCCTCATTTTCAGCAGGATCCAAACCTCGTGTTATTCAACAGTTTTCCCTTTAGTATATGAGGTAATTTGGCCTTCCAGTGACTAAAATATTTAGGGGATTTGTATATTGACAGATACAGAAAAGATGTTTGAGGCAAAGGGCTTAGCTCTGTTTAGGAAATTCTCCATGGAACTGAAGAGGATGCAGTGATGTAATACATTTGGTGGGTTTAATAAAATTCTTTCTGAAAAATATCTATGGTAAAAGTCTATTCCCATTACAAAGTCCTCTTCTAAAGCTCTCAAAAATCTAAGAAGTAAAAAAAAAAAAAATTAACATTGCTGGAGCAACTTTGATGCAGTTTCCTGGTGTGTCTTTGCTGCAGCTGAAGATGTCTGGGAACTTTTCTATACAAAGTTTTTGTCACAAGATGCCAGTCTATCAAAATCAAGACACTCATGTAAACATTTAAGTTTTGTCAACATTTTTCTCAAGCCTAGACTGGAATCTTTATGATGAGAGATTCAATTTAGGGCTGTTTCAGACCAGGTTTGTAAACCTTTCTTTTTCAGGAGGTAGCCCTAATTAAGCCACTTCCAGGTGACTTCCCAGATCTCGCCTTTTATTTTATGTTCCTGTATTTCCTCATTTTCTGACTCAAGGCTATAGGACCATGTTGCAGAAATGCTAGATGTTCACAGGTGCACCTGTAGCTAGTGGAAGCTGAGCATTGAAACTACAATGATAAATAATCACAAGAAACAGGTTGAAGACATTTTAAATGCCAAATTACCAACTTACTGACTCTGAATATCTCTGCCTCTCTTCTTGGCTGTGAATTCATTAACGTTTGTGTATCACTCCAGTGCTGTTATAGTAAGCACCACAGAAAAGCCCTTCAGGAAATTTTGTATCTTTTTCAGAGCAGGCTTGAACAGTATTCAATGCATAACACATGAGGCAACAGTATATTGAACAAGGAAATACATACGTACGACAAAGGTTGAATCAAGATTGTGCAGGAAGCCTTAATGTTGGGATTTCCTAAATCCTGAATGCTTAACTTTGTCACATTTTTGAAAAACAGTATTAAAATGGCTTTCTGTGGGTTTAACATGTATTATGCACAGAGAAAATAGATGTCAAAGATTTGACAGAAAGATTTTGTTGGGATGAGTTTAGTTGACCTTGTTATTTAGTTAGAGTTATTAGCTGGAATTATATTTAATGAATATATGTATTGAAGTTAAGTACATGGATGTGTGCAGGAGTGGAGAAGGATTAATTTTGCCATTAATATGTTTTTGAAGCCTCAAATCGAAGCTATGTTCTTTCTTGTAAACAATCATAGCCCATACTTACCTCCAACCCCTATTACACACTTGCTGTAAATTTGCACCAGCTGAGGTCTCCTTTGAACCTACTGAACTTCAGTGGGATTCAGAATGGAGGGAGAAGCAGATGAGAAAGAGGTGAGGGTAGTTCAGGGAGTGAGGTTACATTTTAAATTCAGGTGTCGGTGGCTCAGTCTCTAGGCATGTGTGTAGCACTGCTGGGATCTTTTGGATCTGCAGTCTGATTTTTTGATGTCTTGTGAATCTGGGCATTCTCTCTTTTTTCCTGATTAAAATGGACAGTCCATACTGCTAAGTGTGGTATGCTCAGGGTCCCTCATCCAAAGGATCAAAAACCTTACAAATTGTTTTCTCAGAGCTTTAAACCAGCAAACCCCAGAGTATTGTTTTTTCTTTCTTCTATTATTTAGAAGAAACATCACCAAAATATGGGGAATCAGTGTTTAGACACTTAGGCAGAATGAAAACAGAAGAGAGAAAAAAAGTGTTACAAGCAGCATTATCTCCAGTACTGCAGGGAAAGCCATGCTGTGCAAATAGGTATTTATATGAAACTGCCCTTATGGGCTATGAAATACCCCTGTCATCTCAAAGTATATGCGTTTAAGAATGAATTGCCTTTAATCAGTAGAGATACATTAGAGATCGTAAGCAGGCATTTCTTTGCCTTATTTCTTTGCCTTCTGTGAAAGCATAGGTTATACGTTACCCTCTCTGGAATGTCCATGAGAAAGTTATTTAATATTCTGAACAATACTTACAAGGAAAGGGAAGGCAACTCCTATCACTTGGGATACCCTTGGGGGATGCTGTGATGATAGCTTTCTTGTTTAAATTTGTGAAATACATAGCTCACAAATGAATGAACATCATTGTCTTTGAAGTTTCCTATGTGAGTCATGATGAAGATTCCATATAATTGTATTAAATTTACAGGGACAGGAATCAGCATGCAAACAGGCCATGGGCAAACATATAGTTATGTGATTCTATAACCTATAGAAAGAAAAATTAGCTCTCTTTCTAAGCTACTTGCCATGCTCTCTGTAAGTGTTACATAAGTTAGTGATAATATCTAAATACCTTATCAGAACATAGACAAATCTTGCCAGGAAAATAAATCAGTGTAAAAGCTTTACAGGAAATTTGCTGAAAGCCAGTATTAATAATTCATTTACCACCACACCAAACCTGTCAAACATTACTATTTTAGGGGCCCAAATACAAAAGCTTGAGCCAAGTACTCAAGTAAGCACTTTTGCATCTCTATTCAGACAACTTGCACTGCTCTCAGTGTCAATTTCACATTTCTAGAGTGGCATGGAGGCACATTAAAATGATGATAGAGCCCACAGGGTGGATGGGAAGTAAACAGACTTTTAGAAAAGGCTTGCTAACAGAACAGAGGTACAAATAACTCTAATAGAGATATTCTCACTTCAGAGGTTGTCTAACACACACCACTATTATGAGGAACCCAAGCAAACTCAGGTTGCACACACTTTTACTCCTGGAAATTACTTAATTGTTATTGATGGCAATCAGGAGCTTTCTTCAGATCAGCTGAAGTTTGAAGTGGAATGCAAATTTTTTTGTAACTCTCAGAAAGCTTCTGAAGCCTCTTGCTCCGTGGTACATTGAGCAATTTCACAGAGGGCAAGGAGGAGAGGGCAGAGGGAAGAAAGTCTTGCAGTACAACCTGAGAACAACTTTTGACACTGACCACTGCCTGCTAGTTATTTTATTTATAAGTGTTTTCTCTTCTGTGTTATGAAAGGAAGTCCCAAGTTTTCCCCTGTGACAAAATCCAGTGTGTTATGTTATGTGCAACCAGAGCATATACTAAATGGGCATTTCTTCAGAATCAGTTTCCAGTGTCCTTTTGCTTCTCTCCAGGTTCAAAGAGAACAGCAAATACCAAAGGATGAAGTACACATGCACCCTCCTTTCATCTGATAGATTATCATCAATACATTAATTTCTATTTAATTCCCTGATAACGTCAGCAGACTGGACAGATTTTAAAAGTGCAGCCAGGTTCCTTTTCTAATAGTTCCAGTTCTGCTCACTTTAATTTTGGGTTGTGCCTGTTGCAGAAACAAGCTGACCCCCCACTGTAGAAGAAGAACAGGTTCATGACTCTCTGAAGAACATGAAGGTGCACAAGTCTATGGAACCTGATGGTGTCCATCCATGGGTCCTAAGGGAGCTGGTAGAAGCAATTGCTAAGCCTCTGTCCATCATATTTGAGAGGTCATGGCAGTCTGGTGAGGTTGCCACTGACTGAACAAAAAAGTAACATAGCCCTTATTTTTAAAAAGGGGGGAAAGGAAGACCGAAGACTATAGTCAGTCACAACTCTGTGTCTGGTAAGATCATCGAACAGATGCTGCTGGAAAATCTGCTGGGCACATGGAAAATAAGGAGGTGATTGGTGACAATCAACATGGCTTCACTAAGGGCAAATCATGCCTGATCAGTTTAGTGGCCTTCTACAACAAGGCTACAGGTATGGTGGATAGTGGCAGAGCAAATGACATCTTCTACTTAGATTTCTTCAAGGCATTTGACAATGTAGAGGGGTGTTGGTTGATGAGAAGCCACCAGTGTACACTTGCAGCCCAGAAGGCCAACTGCATCCTGGGGTGCATCAAAAGAAGTGTGGCCAGCAGGGCTAGGGAGGTGATTATGCCCCTCTATTCTGCTCTTGTGAGACCCCACCTGGAGTAATGCATCCAGTTCTGGAGGCTCCAGAACAGGAAAGATACAGACCTGTTGGAGAGGGTCCAGAGACTCTCTGGAGGGCCACAAAGGGCCACAAAGATGATCAAAAGGGCTGGAGCACCTCTGCTATGAAGACAGGCTGAGAGAGTTTGGGCTATTCCGCCTGGAGAAAAGAAGGCTCTGGGTAGACCTTATAGTGACCTTCCAGTACATGGACTGTAGAAAAGCTGGGGAGGGGCTTTTCACCAGAGATGGTAGTGGTAGGACAAGGGGCAATGGTTTGAGACTGGAAAAGGGTAGATTTAAGTTAGGTATTAGGAAAAAAAATTGTCACCATGAGGGTAGTAAGATGCTGGGATAGGTTGCGTAGGGAGGTTGTTGATGGTCCTTCCCTGGAAATGTTTAAGGCCAGGCTGGATGAGGCCTTGTGCAACCTGGTCCTGTGGGAGATGTTCCTGCCCATGCAGGAGGGTTTGGATCTTGATGATCTTACAGGTATCTTCCAGCCCTAACCCTTCTGTGATTCTATTACTGTGTCCTGGGAAACTCCCTCTGGCAGGCTAGGGATCACACCATCCACCTTTTTTTAAGAGTCTTCGGCAAAGTACCCACACACCAGGGCTGTGGGTGTGCAGCTGCTCTCTGTCATCTGGAGGCAGTCACCTCACCATCCTGCAGTGACAGAACTGAGAGTCACCCACTCCTAGCTCACTTCTCTGGAGCCCATTGGCTGCCTCTAAGTGACCCAGGACCACTGGACACCACCCCTGGAGACCCTCTGAGCCTCTGACATGAGAGAGGGATGCTTCAAAATGGTTGCCTGATTTCAACAGTGTTTCTAGACATTCTGGGGCTTTATTATGTCCCCTCTGGAAAATAAATTTTAAAAAAATAATAATCCTGTGGAAAGAGATCTTGTTCATGGCTTGAAGAGTGTCCCCTTTCTGCCAGCAGGAATCAGACTTCAGCCCTGAGTGGCATGCTATTTGCTAAAGCCTGTGAAGTAATTACAGGACAAACAGTGCTAAAATGAACTTTGTGTAATAAACATGGCAAGGCTTAAGTTCATTCAGTACTTAAGAAGGTAAGTTTGCAGAAGTTCTTGTAAATCCCTATTGCACAACAGGCTTAGTGCAACTGTCACCCTTAAGTAATAGATATTCTTCAACATTGTGAAATTTAAATTGGTTTCTTAGTCTGACTTCCCACATCAGCAACGATCAGTGCAGAATGTTTTCTTCTTTGTTCTTATATTTAAAACAGTACACAACAAATGTACGCAAGTTTCTTAACTCTTGGGTATGGTCTTGTTTCCCAAGTCCTGGGTACAGGGCCAAGCTCTAATCTCAGTCACACAGCATGCATAATCATGTATCTCCACAGACATTTCCAGGTACCCAGTGCAGTTTACAGTTCACTCAAGATTACAATCTGACCTGCAAGAGCATTCTGGGCATGGAGGATACAGGACAAAGAAGTCATGAGAAGGAGCAGGAGTAGAAGCAGCAGCAGCATTCCTCTGTCTGCAAGCCCCAAGTGCTGCTCGCAGTAACAAGCCCCTAGTGATGATAGGCGCTTTTCAGAACAGTGCCTTTATGAAGATGTGCTAGTGTTATTAAATATTTGGATCCCTTCCATTATAGCATACTTGGAAACTGGGGCAGACTGATGGTCAGCATTCAAAAAAAAAAAGCTGCAAGGGGTGTAACAGTGTCAAAATTTTGACCCAGCTGGTATCAACAAGGCCTCCACTTGCTCACCCCCACTGTAGGACAGGGAAGAGAAAATTCACCCAAATGCTCATTAATCAAAACAAGGATAGAGAGTTTTAATTTCCCAATTACAGTTAACAGTCAAAAACAGACAGGTTCATGGTGAGGAAAGAAAAACCTGGTTTAATCCACATGGAAAAAGAGAAAGAGAAAACATGACCAGATCTTAATACCTTCCCCACAAACATCCCTCCCTTCTTCCCAGGCCTGGATTACTTCACTTCGACTTCCCCCTTAGGTGGCACAAGGGATGAGGAGTGGGGGTTTGGGATCAGTTCCCCACACGGTGTTTCTGCCGCTCTTTCCTCCTCAGGAGGAGGACTCCTCATGTTCTTCCCCCATTCCAATGTGGGACCATTGGAAGAGAGTCCTTCATGAACCCCTCCAACATGAATCCCTCCCTCAGGCACAGACTGCTCCAGCCTGGGCTGCTCACAGGTTGATGGTCTCCTTTGGGAACAGGGGTTCCCTCCTCAGGCACGGGGTCCTCCACAGCTGCAGATCCACATCTGCCTCTCTCCATGATCCTGCACAGGCTGCAGCTTCACATTTGCTCACCTGTGACACTTGTGGGGCTACAAATCCACATTTACCCCACTGTGGTACTTCAGAGACTGCTCCACTGTGCTCCTCCATAAGTTGCAGGGGAACAGCTGCCATCTCACCAGGGCTGTAGGGAAATCCCTCACTGGGCACCTTCTCCCTGTCCTTCACTGACCTTCATGCCTTTTCTCTGGCGTTGTTCTTTCATGTTCTCCTCTGCTCTGCAGGTCTTTTTTACATACATGCATTTCTGCGCTTCATTTCACTTTCTCTTTCTTATATATGTTACTTGCAGCGGTGCATCCATTTTATATCTGCTCAGACCACGGCAGAGATGGGGCCAGAACTGGAACTGGGAAGCTTCCAGAAACTTCTCACAGGAGCCATCCCTGTTGCCCCCCCTGCCTCCAAAACACCACTGCACGAACCCAAGTCACATATCAACACTGTTGCTTTAAATTACAAAATTAGCTGTGTTTCTGTAACTTCGTTTATCAGAGGCTAGGAATACTTGCTTGACTGTCAGCTCCACATAAGTATGTCAGCTCTTTGGCTGCAGGTGAAGTTTGGGATGGCTATAATTCCTCAGTCATGCTCTGCCACTGTCTTTCAGCCTGAGCTTGGCACTGCCCTCCCTCAGCATCTACTTGGTGAGCAAACCTATGCCCTCTGCACTGCTTCAGAGACAGTGAAAGTTAGATAGGATACTCACAACACTTAGGATTATTTCTGTTGCTTCACATATCTTCAAAAAACTTTGTAAGGAGTAAGGAACTGAGCTGTATGGCTGCCTGAGGTGGAACAGGATTACAAGGTGCTTCGCAGATCAGATCGCTTAGATGGAGTCAGAGATGGCTGCAGCACTGGCACACAGCAGACACAAGAAGCAAATGAGATCCAGTGATACTTCTGCAAAAGGGTTTACTGGATCAGTTCACTGATGAACAGGGGTGAATCCACCACCTGTCCTATCTGCTCACTGAACAGCCCTGCATCTCCTGACAGCTCTGAGAGCATGATGGGTCATAAGAAGAACTAAACAAAAAAATGGGGGAGGAAGAATGAGGAGCAGGCACTCCTTTTAACAAATCTCCCAGTTGCATTCATGTGGCTGTGGTGTGGAACTGCACACTGAACAAAGCATGTGTACATGAACATGTGGAGCCAAACATCCTCTCTGTTTCTCCTGCACCAATCTCTTCCTATTGATGAGGCATACTATCCTCCTAAGATGGGAAACACTGCACCTTTCTCATTTACGTCCCATATATTATTTCTACTATTAGACACTCAAGGCACTGTACTTGCAGTGTTGTATTGTAAATCAGTAGGGTAATACGTTAGCATAGAGAAGAAGGGAACCAATAAATTATGTAGGATTTTTACAGTCAGTCCTACAGACTGAATCACATTTGTTGATGTTCTGTTAGAAAATACCTTCCAGTTAACAAGCTGCAGTTAAAGTACAAGTTGGTTCCTGTGGCTTATGGGTAATTGTCAGTATGAAACTATCCTCCTTCAATATCTTAAAATATTTAAGATGTAGGAGGTATAGTTTGTTATTTCATCATGGTTTTCTTTTTTCTTTTCCCATCCTAAAAACCAGCTTTACCCAACTAATTTCATTAACATTTTTTACAGTGTTGCAGTCTGTTCTTTTTCAGGGAGCTTTGGATGCATTTTGTTCACAGGAATGATGACAGAAATGTGTGTTTGTGTTTTCTGCTAAATACAGACGTAAGCCTACTCCTTCTTCCTTTTCCTCCTCATGGCACATACTATCATTGTGAGATGACGCAGAAGTATATCACCACAGAGTTGTCTTGAGATGACTTGTCAGGACAGGCATTGCTTCTAGCTTTTTTTTTTTTAATAGCTGGCCTACAATCGAAATGAAACTTAAAAGCTGTCATACTAATGGCAGCCAGTAAATATTACTGGGAGTCAAAGTTACAGATAGAAAGCTGGCAAGAAAAATCACTCACCTACTCAGTATCAAAGATTGGTGTCTGTTCCAAAAGCAGCCAAAGCCAGAGAAAATGTGTGGCAGCAACATTACACATTACCTTTCTGTGCAAAAAAACTGGACCAAATTCAGCCATTGGTGTGAGCAAAGGGAGTTCTGTGAACGCTTCTGGTGCTGTAGTTATGTGTTTACAACCTTGTGGCCCAGAACTATGTGTTTAAGGTATATTACGTGATAAAGAGGAATTTGCTTAAACCAGTGCAAACAGAGAAAATTCAGTTCTAGGGTCGATGGCATAACCTCAGCTCACACTGTTGGGCCTTGGATGTTAACGGATAAAAAAATCACCAGTCTGAACTCTGAGAAAGGGCAGGGCAACATGCACAGGAACTCGTTTCCAGTGAAGGGCTTGCTGGAGTACCAGGTCATGGGGAAAGCTCCTGGTGCCTTTCAGCTGATGTTTCCATTCCAATTAGGACTCAGAATAGAGAGCATATGCAACTTCTTAAAGCATGTTGCCAGGTGTGCCTGCCTAGCAGGGGGTCTCACCCTTTCTGCCTGCAGAATCATGGGCTACAGACTTTTCCCTCCTAGCTGCTGCACAAGGGCAGCTGCTGCACATGCTCCTTCCTGTTCCAAGACTGGATTTTGCCCTCAGTGTTGTTTATTTATAGCTTTATTTTGTACCATAGTGTTTTTGCCTTAAAATGCAATTTTCTTTAACCAGATAAAAGCATTATTATGGAAAACAATGTGGCAGTGCGGTCACAGACTGGTTAAACATGAATGTAAACTGTTCTGTAATGAACACTGCTGGTATGTGGGCAACAACCCTGAATAATTTATTAATTAGCTATATGCCAGTAACTGTTTATAAAGGGCACATTATTTACTCTGTAGGCAGTTGAACATGTAGTTACATGTTAAGAATGCATGTGATTTTATTGTCAAGTTACGCAAGTGGGTAATCTGATTTATATCATAGCCAGACTAAACTTTCTTGGAGTCTCTTAGCATTAAGACTTACTTTTTTTGTTCAAAGCTGTTTTATGTCCAACAAAACAAACATTTTTCCTTTATTTTCCAATCTCTTTTACAAGAAACCCATACCACATACAATGCTAAACAAAACTAGGTGTATTTACTGTTCATATACAAATTCTTTATAAAAGAGCATGTAAGGTAGAAATAAACACTTTAAGCTTGTAGAAATACCACATGCTACTGCAGCTTCTGGTTACAAGGCTAACAGCTTGTTTGTTGCAGACTGTCACTACCTGGCCTGGCTGAGGTTGTTTTGGTGACCTTACTTTGAATTGCTGCTAGTATAGATTTCACTTTACGTCTTAAGGGTTTCTAATATTTGCTATGGGGGATAACTGCAGTGTTCTTGTAATACTTATTTTGTCTACATTTTCAGTCTATGCTCTCTGTTTTACTTGTAGTGTTAATATAGCATTGGTGTGGGAATACTATACAGTAGGTATAATGAAGTAACCAGATGACAGCTTTACATTAAGATTATGCACTGCAGTTTGATATCTGCATTGAGAGAGCTAGTGCCAGCACTGGAGCTGGAATTGCTAATACCATGGCGAGCACTCCTTGGGCACACATTTGCACAGCAGGTGCCAAAATGTGTTGATACTGGCCTTTTAAGTGAAGATCCAGAAGAAGGGACACAGCGAAAAATTAACTCAGCAAAGGAAAAAGGATTAAATGAGATGACAAGGAGCAACAATGAATCAGAGTTAGGATACTTCTAGAGAGTGACAGTGGGAAAAACTGAGGCTGCAGGTAGTCTCAGCATTGGATGAAGAAAGTCATCTGCTTTTATCTTTGTTTTAGTTTGTTATTCCAGAGAATGTGCTGTATGACATTCAGTTCACACTGGCTGTAACCATTTGTAGGGGGATGTCACCACCCTGGTATCTTCACAAACAAGCTTCCCATCCCATGATGCCCTTGCTCACTGAGAAGCATATCAAAGCCTGGTCCCTCAGCAAACCTGATAAAAGTTGTAGGCCACATGTGATCTTCATGTTTTACTGGTGTGTCTTAGCTTTTCTGGAAGCAGGACTCAGCCACTCACTTTTTGCTGACAAAGAATTCTTTCTATACTTTCTGTAATATAAGGAGAAAGTGTAATGAGACACAAGCCAGGGAGCTACAGATTTTAATGACAACCTCTTGTGCTCCTGGGCACTCCATGATCTTGCTCATCAATGGATCCTGCTCCAAATCAGGAAGCCAGCTTATTTTATGTTTATTTTACACTCAAATTACAGACTTATTTGTCAAGCATTGTAGTCTTTATTTTCCCCTACTTCACCATGCTGATTGTCAGCATAAGCAACCAAGCTCACAAGTCAGGATAGGTCTTTGTTGTTGCATTGGTTAGACAACTCATAGTGGTTTATAAATCTTGTTTTAATGGGCATGATCTTGTATCTATGGATTAAAAAGAATTCTCCTGAATTTGGTATCCTTTAGTCAACACAAACACAAGCCCATCTTGAAAAACTGAATTATAATCTATTCCCAAAGCAAAGAAAGAACCCAGGAAATCCTGAAACCCATTTGCACTCTCAAAGTGTGCTGTACTCAGAACGATGCTCTCCAGTAGATAATAACATGACTTTCCTCACCACTTCCTCTGCTGGCAGAATACAGAAGAACTGTGCAACACCCTCCTAGGTTGTTCTTCCAAAGTCACATCAAAGAAATAAAAATGTGCAAATGTCATACTCCTAACATATATTTCTGTCATGTAAATATTGCACTACAGAGGTGAGTTTGCATAGTCCACTGAGGTTGATATTTGGGTTGATGAGACCTGACTCTTGGAAGTAGGGTAGAGTCACTGAAATAAGATGTGCCTCCAGAGTGGTGGGTCCCAAATCCTAGACATCACTTGCATGGAGGACCCTCCCCTAGAGCCCTTGATAGAATTTTCATGCACTATTAACACTCTATTAGAAGATTAAATGCTTGAAGCATCTTTTATTATAATCTTTTGGCTGTAGTTTACCAGCATAAATCTCACCTTGAGCTATAGATTTAAACCTGCTGACACGTATTTGATGTTTTTTATCTCAGTCACCAGAAACGTCTGTAGAAAAGTGAGTGTCTGTGAAAACCTCCACTGGTGACTGCTCAGTATTTCAGATGAGGTGTTTTTTCAGCTGGGTTGCTTTCTACCCTTGCAGCAGTAGTGCAGGCTTTCAAAAGGAATTTGGTTATATGCAGCTGAGATGCAAATACCTAATAAGCTTGTTAAATAATTGGCATAGAATATTACACCTGGTGCAGCATCAAACTTGGCAGCTACAATTGACCCTACAGTACTGCTAGTACTTCACTAGCACTAAACTGGTTTTTAATACCAGCTGAGGATCTGGCCCATGTAGCATATAGAATTTCCTGGATAAGATACTACTACCTGTCATACTTAATCACTGACAAATACAGGGCAGTTTCATATGGCATGTATATGCTGAATTTATTGGATGATTTTTCTCATTCTGCCATCACTTCAAGCAGTCCATTAAAACAGTCATTGCAAATGCAGTGTGCTGTAGTCAGAGATGATCACATGCTGGCATTTAGTTTTCTTCGTAAAGAATAGAGGAAATAGCACAAACAAGTATGCTTGATTACTTTCCCACCCCCGTTCATCCATTTGTGAATCATGTTGGATTAACAACACTTTTGAGACAAAGATACTGAATTTTATTAGCACTGCTTGCTCACTGGTGTAATTATTAAATGCTACATTATTAGCTATTCGGATAAAGCATTCATTCTTCTTGTACCATTCATTCCTCAGAAAACAAGCTAAAGGCAAATTGTTTTGTAGCATACTGAAACCAGTGCTGACTTTATGCAGCAGATGTTCATCTAGCCACGCATGTAGATGATTTCATAGATGGGGTGAGTGTGCTCACCAGTTAACACATACTCCTTTTTTTCCTCAGCCTGCCTGAATCATCATCTCTCCTTAATGGTATTTTTTTTAATGGAGAAAGTAGAGCACTGTGCAAACAGTCATGACCTTTCCTGTCTTTAATGAACATTTTTAAATGCCCCAATTCCAGGCTGACCTCCTTTTTCAGAGCTATCTTTGGAACTCAGATAATACTGTGAAAATACATTTTTCATCTTCCATGATGTGTGATTTAATGGTGATTTTCTGTCAGTGTTTTCTCCCTGCTGTTTGTATTACGGCAATTTCATTTTTATGGACATAGAAAATGGTAAAGGGAAATAGAGTTTATTTCTTTAAAATTAACTCTAGTCTGAAGACATTTCTGAGGGCTGCACTTCATATGACATTGAAAATTAGAGAACTTGCAGGACTCCTTGAAGCTTTTGTTTCATCTAAAGAGAGTAGGAGTTGCTTGCTTTGCTGTCACTCTCTTAAATGAACATGCTTAAATGCAAATGCACAGCTCTGTGCATCTAATCTAGCTGCAGTACTAATACTAACACACGGTTCTCAAGAAATCACTATCAGCAATATGGCTATGTTTAAGAAACAGACATTTAGAAATATAAAGGAGATCATGGTACGAAGGTCAAAATTACTGATGTGAACCTTGTTATGTAGATGAGAGAACACACAGTGTCTGTAATGCTGCTAGTGTGCTATCACAAAACTATACTTTCTACAACTCTTTTTTAGATTTCAAGCCTCACCTCTGTCATCTCATGGTGCTTTCCTCTGCTGGAGTTGTCACAGCAGAGTATAAAAATGGCATTTTGTCCTTGCAGAGGGCCCCTGAATCACACTTGCCATTACGTCATTGTCTTGCAACTGAAACTAGCTTTAGAATATTGCTCACCAGCCTAGTGGTTAGGTTTGCAGAAAATACACCCAACTTAAACATGCTGTGTACATTCAGAACTCCTCTGTATCAATATCAACTACTTTGGAAGTTTTCTGCAGGCCAAATGGTGAACAGAACTAATGAATTCTATATATAAAAAATTGCATATATGTTCTAAGAAAGGTGTGCCTGTACAGATCTCTTTACACAGGTAAAGATCTCTTTCCACCACCCCAGCTGTTTCTTGACTCCACTTTTTTCCTTCTTTTTTTCTTACCATGTTTACTGCTCTTGAGTTTTTCACCAGTCTGGCCTCTTTATTTAAATTTCTACCAAACCCAGAACTATTGCAATGTGAAATAAAGTTTATAACATTCATACCTGCTCTGTAAAAGCAGCAAGTTTCTTGAAAACAAATCCTGTATGATTTTAGGAAACATACACCAGTCCTTGATAAAAAGAAATCTGTGCTTTGAGGTTTTTTTTCCAGTAGCATCCAGTTGTGTATAGCACATGTTACTGCAGCTTTATCAACACACACTAACAGCAGATAGCACACAGATTTTTTTGAGCATTTTGCAAAAGGAAATGGAAACTGCTGGCATTGGTACATGGGTGGTGATCAGATACTTAAAACAAGCTCAGAAATCAAAATATCCACCTTTTATTACTCTAGTGCAACTAGAGTAAATTGTTAAATGCTGATGCCTAAGGACATGTTTTTCAGGGTTATACATAGATTGTACAAAGGGGCAGGATGCAGTAATATGTTAGACTGTGAAGCTTCCAGGGAAGTCATGTTGCCGGCCTCAGGTACTATGAAGGTTTTTTTAGATGTATATTGGAGGCTAATGTGCTATACTCCTGAAACCAAGGAGTGATTTGTGGCTTCCAGCTGTTTCAAGTTTCCTGTGAACCTCCTAGGAAGCTGGATACCAGTTACTCCCTCCAATTTGGAGTAGCATACAGATACTTAGGTGACAACTGGACAAGTTTCGTGTCTCTTACAGTCCCTTTCCTGGGAAGCCCTATTAATTAGCCATTACAATAATGATAGACAAATCACCTTCAGACACATCAAAAAGATGAGTAGGTATTGATGAGTAGGTGAGGAGTATAAGACCCAGATGGAAACTTGCTTCTTAAGAAGGTATAAATACCAAATAGACTCTGCTCCAGAGTTCAGCCTGAAGTAAGAACACCAACAACTTAACCAGAAGTGAGGTAAAAGCAAACAAGAATTAGTTTATGGAAGCCTAACCCACAGAGCATCTGCTCTAATGAGCTTGAAATCCAAACTTTTGTGCCATATAATGGGAAAGTGGAGCTTGCTCTGCCTGGATGTGAAACATCTAACAGATAAATTCACAGACGGCACTGAACACACATTTTCAGCTGGGTGAGGTCCAGTCCTGCACACAGAGCATGACCATTTTGAACAATAACACAGACCACTGCAGCTTGCATCTTGCATAGTTCAAAGGAGTAAAGAACAAACTGTGCTGATGCAATGTTCACTGCATAAATGCCTCTTAGCTGTCCAAGTATGAAAACTGGCAGAGTTATATGGTCTCAGGTAGCCACACAGAGCGCAGCTAAAACCCCATCTGATCCATATTAAGCTAGATTTCATGAGGTTTATCCAACCACAACCTGCAGGGAGGTGTTTAAATCTCAAAAACCTCTTTAGCCATGAGGTGTCCTTGCAGTTAAGCCTTGGCATATGTGGCAATACAGGGGAGACCAATCTCATTTCTTTCACTAGGGAGGTTTGGCCATTGATCTGTTGAGGCCAGGAATTAAACAAAAACTACTGACAAGTATGAGAACTGTTCTGCTGCACTCAGAGTGATTGTGCATTGAAGAGCAGCAGAGCATGTTCCTGGCTAACAAGGTGACACGTTAATCACTGGGGTATCAAGGCATACCCTTGTCAAAAGATTTGCACCTGCTGTAATAATGAAGTTTTCTCCCGTGTGTAGTCCTAAGCCTGAGAATTCTGCAAAGAGGAACATCAAACTCAGTTCCTTGTTGCTGCACCTTGTAGAACATAAAGCTCATAAAAGACTCTATGTACCGTCAGTTAAATATTGGCTAGCTCAGCAGAGTCAGTGAGGGCACAAGTGTTAATATTTATGGTTTGCTTATTTTGTTGCAGAAAGCTGTTGTGTGACAAACATTTGGGTTTTATTGTTTAGAATATACTTATTTTTATTTGTGGCAAATAGAGAAGGAATGAGATGGAAAAGAATGGGAGGAAAAAATGCCTTTTATGGAGATGTTAATTTGTATGTTGAAGTAAAATAATACAATACATGATATTTCTACAGCTACTGATACGGTTTATTGCTAGGGGAGGCTTTTGATTTTTTCAGAATGTCTATGGCCAGTTCTTTTTGAATCACAAAAAGATACGGGCAAAATTTATGACTGGAATACACAAAGTGAATTTGAGTCATGAAGCACAACCATGAAAGTGAACACAGTATATCCCAGTTCCATACTGAGGAAATTTAACTGAAAACTAGATTATGATGTGACATCATCTGAGGTGAGGTTGTACAGTACACACCCCCAGTGCTTGCTTGCCCGTCAATGGATGGCATATGGTTATCCTAACCCATGTCTTTGATATTTTTACTCCAAGCACTTATGCACTCTTAAGTCTGGGATGATTCTCATGGTCAAGTTCTCTACCTTCTGTCACTTGCTCAAAGTGGTGGTATTAGCCTCATTTAGCCCAGCCCTGCTAGTCTGTGCATCCAGTTTCTTTCTGGTATCTTTACTGGTCTCCGTAACCTCTGTTTACTCTGTGCTTCCTATGCCTGTTTCCTTGTTTCTCTATCAGTTTGCTTCTTCCTCTACTTTTTCACTCAGCCACGTCATCTGTATGGAGGAGTTTCTGCCTTCTTTCCCATTAGTTTCTTTTGCCATGAACATAGACCATAATTGTTCATACTATGAACCTGTAATTCAAAGAGGTTAGGTTTCTGTTTGGGTCACAATCTGCAGGTCTACATTGTGTATTTACTAGAAACAAGTCTTTGTAACCTTCATAGTTCCTCATCTCTCTACCCACCTTACTGATGCTACATCTAGACAATAAAAAATAGTTGGTACTTCTCTATTAATGCTAAGTGGCAAAGATAACATGGTCTTTAGCCCTTTCCTAAACTAAGCTGGAGTTAACACGATCAGATACTGTCTGAATTTAATAACATCCAAGGTGTGTATCAAGATAACGATAGCCCCATTTCTTCCAATTTAAACTTTCAGTTATCACTATTTCCCTTCTTATGCACTAGGGCCAAGCTTTATATTGTCATAAAATATTTTTCCACCAACTTGTGAAAAAACCAAATATGCCTGAAGAAATGCTGTACATACTTCAAAAGCATACATGCAGATGTCTTGGTTTTGAGAGAGAGGATTGCAGAGTGTAGATACATGCAGAAAATGAAATTAAGAGTGAAGAGCTAGCAGCACTTGCACATTATATAGTGATTTATGATTCTGATCTCTTGCTGCAGAAAGCAACAAAAACTAGAGAGAACAAAAAAAAAATTAGCTCTTCACAAAAAAATCAGTCTTTGATGAAGCTGAAACCTGATCTACAAATTAACCAAATGCTTAAATTGGCATTGAAAGCTGACTGGAAACAACAGAAAGAACTCGAGTGCTATATTAATTTGACTATGCCATTCTGAGTCAGAGAGAGGGCAGGCAGCCATGACAAGTGTTAGAGCCCAAACACTTCATTTCATTACAGTCATCCATCCTAGAAATGACCACAGTATGACTCTCCTGGTGGACAGGTTCCTCACAAGCAGAGATGGATGACTTTTTTAGCACGTTGAACTTGGAAGAGGGCATTTGGGAGGCCTGGCACGGTACAAAAATGTCAGGGTATCTTGCTATTTTGATTAAGAGACCCGTGCGTCTTTGAGATTAACTTTTTCGGAGTATCTCTCCTGCCTGATCTCAGTTCACATCAGCTGGTCTTTATCCAAGCCTGGATTTCCTGTAATGCTCTACATATGTTCATGTTAAATTAGTCAAAGATCTATAGGAGGGCACTAAGTCCATAGTACTCCCATGGATATTGTGAGATCATGGATTCATAGAATGGTTTGGGTTGGAAGGGACCTTAAAAATAATTTAGTTACAAACCCCTGCAGTTTTCCAGAATTTACAGCGTCCTTCAAGTATTATCAAAGCAGCCTCTGCTAGCCATTGTGTGCTGCAGAAGGTTGTTCTACAGTAGCAAAAGAGTATATTTATCTGCCTGTGCTGTTATGGTAGGCATCAAAAAACCCTAACCACAATGTTTTCTCTTCTACAGAAAATGAATTTTTATGTCTGCTTTAGTAGTGACACACAGAAAAGGACAAATATATTCCTGTTCGAGATTTCCTGATCAAAGCTGCCGGCATTCGTATGACATTTACTTGCACAGTAAATTCACCTACTCGTAGGACATGCCAGAATTACTTTACACACACAGCTGTTTTACTCAACACTTTCCAGAGTGCCTGTGACAGTGAACCTGCACAGGGTTTCTGGAAGTGAAATCTCAGATCTGAGCTGTTGGGCACTTACAGCAACATCCAGTTCAGGAATTTTATATATTTGTTTGTATAGACTTATTACAGTACTCATCTATGTAGAACTTCAAAATAAAGGGCGATTCAAGAGGGAAATGTTACACTTGCTGCTCTCCCAGGTTTTTTGACAAAAAGCATTAGGGCAATTCTGGTGCAGGGCTATCTGCTTCCACTGTGTCTCACAGTAGTACCTAAATGAGACCATGTGCAAAATCAGCTGTGCAGCTGAAATACTGATCTGAAAGTCCAAGATAAGTACTTGAGGACTAGGAACAAAAATATCCTCTCTTAAGTTACTTTAGTAGAGAAGATAAGAAAGCCTTGAGATGGACAGTCTTCAGAAACAAGAACAATTCTCTACCTTGCAACATTCTTTTTTGTTATAAATATCTCCTTTCAGATACATCTTTTCATTGCCACACTCTTAATAGCTTCCTCATTCTCCAAGAAAAGAGGTATGTGACCTGAAAAAGAAGAGGCTGAAAATCCTTGGTCCTGCAGTCCATAAGGGATATTGCCATTGCCACTGATGTGAGGCACTCAGATACTATTGATACGCAGCAGTATCAGCCACAGATGACTGCTAGTGTGAGGAATATTATCATACAGCGGAAGATTTCTGTTCCTTCTCCCTTCAACCCTCCCAGCAGAAAGACAATGTAATAGTGATAATATTTTCATTAATTTTCCAGTCACAGCTAACATAATCAGTGAAATAAAATCCAAAATGGTAAGAGCGGCAGAGAAGGGAGAGATAAATGCATCAAATTACTTAGCTAGAAATTGAATCCTTATACATTCCTGAGGTGGTCCAAATCCAAAACCTCAAACCTGAACTTCCTAAGACCTTAGAAAAAGAATCTGTATGTGAACTTTGTGGACTGGCCCTCTATTAGACCCAGTCTACTTCATGAGTCACAGATGCAAGAAAGAGCAGGAGAATCATTACCTGTCCCACAGTATCTTAATAAATGTTTAACAAAATGTTTAACAAAAAATAAAAACAAACGTGGCAGGCTTAGTCTGTTCTGGGGTTCCTGTTTGTGAAATGCTGCTTTGAAATACAGTGCCTGAGAATAAGTTCAGTTTATCAGAGCAAGCAGAATCTTGTTGTTACTCTCAGAAAGACAAGGATGAAAACAGGTAATGCTGGCTTTTAATATTTATACCAGACATATGGTAGGGGGGGGATTAATGAGAAGTAAGAGCACAGAAAGAAAAGCAGAGAATTATAGGAGTTTCTTTTCTTTAACCTACATGATTTCCATGTTTTACATTCCTGATTTTGCAGTTACAGTACTCATAACTACTAATATTGAATTGCAAACTGAAAGCAGTTTCTGTTCATCTGTGAGATGAACTAATTTGAGTCAAAAATCTCATAATTATCAATATTTGTGAGGTACTTTAATTCATGGGAAGGGCTTTTTCTCTCTGCCTGCCTGTAAAAGTATTCCTTTAATGTCAAATGACCATAAATGTCTAATGACAACAGCCCAGGCTGTTTGTCTTTGCCAGTGTCATACCCTGCCCTTACTCATGGCAGGCATGGTGGAGCTCAGCATTCCTGCAGAGTAGCACTCAAGTCTCTTGAAGAGTCAGCATGAGCATTTTGAGTGGGAAGCACTGAAGGATCATTGCAGTGAGGTGTGCAGTAAATGTGCAACTTATTGTAAGTGAAGATTGCCAGAAATGTTGCAGAGGAACAAGATACTTAGCTTGAAACACTGATTAATCAAAATCAGAATATTCTGTGGGAATGCCTGTTTTAACAAATCTTCTGACAAAACACAGGCACATTTTTAACCTCTCCTGCCAGGTAGGTTTCAGGCAAACGCCTGCCTGGTTCTGTGCCAACCCAGCAGTCTGCTGGAGAGAAAAAATGCCAGGCTTTTAGTCTTCTCAGTGATAGCACAGCCTGTTGAATAAAGTGTCTCAGCCCTGGGGAGCCCTGGGCTTGCAAACTTTCAATCACAAACCTATAGTGATTGTTAGTTTTAAAGACAGGCAGGATCATGGCTGTCTGTCCCGCAAAAGGGAAGGAAGGTGTTTGCCTGGTACGTCTGGAACAGGAGTGGTAAATGAGGGATGAAGAGGAGTAAGGGTGCAAGACAGCAAAATATCATTCCCTTTTTCCCTGGTTACTCCTGCAACTGACCCTGCTTTGCAGGATTTCCACTTCTGGTTCCACATCCTGTTGAGAATGGGAGCACCACATTGGCTCAATTACCTGAAGACCCCTATAAATCGAAGTGTCTGTATGCAAAGAAATGTTTCAACCTTTTTTTCCTTTGGGCTTATTTTAACTTCTTTCTGTGCTGGGCAAGACAGAGCAGCAGAGTCTCACTGTCATACAGTGGGCTTGTACCAAGCTCAGATTACTGACGTGTACTTCAGAGTGGCTGCATTGCATTTGCATAGTAGATCAAGTTCTTACAAGCAGCAGAGGACTTGCCATGTGCCTGCTGTGCTGCATAGGTATCAGTGGCAATTCAACTAACCTGTCCCTACCAGTGTGGACTTTTTCTTCGGGATCAACTCAAGAACGTAAAAGGGAGTAGGACGCAGATATAGTGAGCCATTCTGGAGGTGACAGTCTTCATTTGCAACTTTGGGGGCTCTTACTGTCTCCTTCATCCTTTAAAAGATGTGCTCTTTTCATGTAAAGGAAGAGAACATGAAGATCTCCACAAAAGCCAGTGGAAGGTCTCCACAAAAGCCAGCGGGTAGCAGTAGGCTTTTGTCAGCTCTCAAAATATTCAGCTCCCCATGACCTGCTTCCTGATTGATCCCAAGTATTCACTAGAAAACCAGTTCACCAATTGTATGAGCAGGTCATCTGTGGCCAGAGATAGGAATGAGGGCTGAGAAAATGGTCTATCTAAAATACTTCTTCAAGTGTCTGTTTTAGTGGTTTTATTTGTTTGGGGGAGGAGGGGTTGTTTGTTTTGTTTTTTGTTTGTTTGCTTGTTTTTGTTAATTTGTTTTATTCTGTGTGGGAACAGATTTTAAGCCAAGAATAGTATCTATGGAACAATAAACAGAAATGGCAAATTGGGGATTTGGATGAAAAGCTTTCTGAACTTCTTTACTGCATTCCCAGTGCTGGCCACTGGCACTAACACCAGTTCATATCCAGGTGAATTGTTGACAGAAAACTAAACCAGATTTTTGTTAAAGAAGAATATGTCAGTCTTGAAGGAACTGTCCATCTTATTCTTCTGCAACTTGATGACTATCTTGGTTTCGTGGTCAGGCTGAACCAAAAAGCAGAGAAAAGAATTGCTCTCTGTTACCTCCCTCAACCCTCCCAAAGGAAGATAAAAGGGAAATAAGGAACAGAGGCTTAGGTTGGAAATTAAAACTGGAGCGGGTTTACTGGGGCAGGGAAGGCATAGTAACACATGGGATGAGGAAAAAAAAAATACATACAAATATACAAACCCCAATCTCAGTGATCACAGGGCTAAGTGTCCAAGAGTCCCTTGGCAGAGCCAACTTGGGAGAAGGATCCAGGGCTCCTCTCAGCACCTGATGAATTCAGGTGCTGCAGAGCATGCGGTGAGCTGACTGAAAAGCAGGATCCTCTCTCCAAGACCTCTGAGAGCACCAAAGCAGCAAGAAAGAAGAGAGCAGGAAGGGGAGTTGAGCTTCTAGTCCTCCTGGCTTTTATAGAGGATGGCAGGAAATGGGAGGGAGTACTGACCTTCTCTGCCCTGCCTCTCCCAGATCCCTCATGGTTCTAACAACCTCTCTCTAGGTCCTCATATTGGTACCATAAAAATAGCCCAGTCCATTCAAACCATAACAATGACATTCATTTACAGCTAATTAGCCCAAGCAGAATTTAGCTTAGGTACACTAGGGAGCTGCATCAACCACCACTTAGCTGACTTTTGTATCAAAACTGTCTTCCTATCATAGAATCATAGAATTGTCCGGGTTGGAAGGGACCTCAGAGATCATCAAGTCCAACCCTTGACCCACTACCGCTGCGGTTACCAGACCATGGCACTGAGTGCCACATCCAGTCTCTTTTTAAATATTTCCAGGGACGGAGAATCCACTACTTCCCTAAGGAGCCCATTCCAATGCCTGATCACCCTCTCAGTAAAGAAATTCTTTCTAATATCCAACCTAAACCTCCCCTTGCACAACTTGAGATCATGCCCTCTTGTCTTGCTGAGAGGTGCCTGGGAATAGAGACCAACCCCCACCTGGCTACAGCCTCCTTTCAGGGAGTTGTAGAGAGTGATGAGGTCTCCCCTGAGCCTTCTCTTCTCCAGGCTGAACAGCCCCAGCTCCCTCAGCCTCTCCTCATAGGATCTGTGCTCGAGTCCCTTCACCAGCCTGGTTGCCCTCCTTTGGGAGGCAGTACATTCCTAAGCTCATGTAGCTCAAGGGGGTATATTTTATGCATTCTAGATATATTATCAGTTTAAAAGAGGAAAGGCTTATGTTTGAGAGGACTATTTGTGCCAAAAAATAAAATTTTTCTACTCACTCCCTTGTTTTGAGTCAAACACAAATCATATTAAACTAAAAATGTGGTCTTTTCCTTGTAACTTACAGTGATTATTGAAAGAAATTCTAGGCTTATCAGTTGCGTGAATAACATTTGGGATTTGGTCTAGAAATGGAAACAATCTCTTATTCTTTCCATGTTTACTCATTGTTAAATACCATCAGGAAGTCTTGCTTCCTTGATCTCTTATTTTCCTCAGATTTTTTTGTGGGAACAGTTGAAACAGTATTTAGTTTCTTGATCGTTTTGTACTCCTCATCACCAGCAGTGGAAGCCTGGTCTCCTTGGCCTAATTCTGGACAATGATTCTCTCACTGCTTGGAAAAAAGTTCATAGTTTGTGCTTCACACCTCAAATCTATGGAGCTACATCAGGTTTCATCACTGCAGAGGCACCAGCTCTCCTCAGCTCTGTCCTTCTCCCTCTCTGGTATCTCCCCCTCTGTTTGAATGTGAGGAAAGGCACTTCAACAGCTGACTTAACAAATCTTCATAAAATTTTCCTATAGTATGCATCATCACTAGCAGACATAAAGGACAGATTCCACTATCTTTTTAAGCGAGGTTTGGTGGTTTGGAAAGATGTGTGCCATATCCAGGTAATTGTAACTGGATGGCAGGAAAAAAATTTTGCCTCATTCCTTCTTGACCTGCCACAGCTCAGCTTTTAGATTTAATTCAAACAATTTCTCTAGTTGGTTTAATATTAAAACATTTCACTGGAATACTGGATGGCTACCTATACTAACACTGCAGGCTTTTAAAACCATTTATTGATTTGCTCCATTATTTGAAAATTTTGCTTTGTGTTTCAGACAGCCCAATGCAAAACCAGGCTACAGTCAATGTTTCCCTGTGTTGCTCTGACTAGTGTTAGCAGCAGCTCTGAAGTCATGTATGAACTAATTTTTCTGGAGAGAAGATACTTACAACCACAAAGGTATATGGAACACTAAACAGGATTTCATCTTCTCTAGTTCCAGTTTAACTTCACTATATTTTTTTAATGTCTACCTGTTCAAACAGAAAAGATTTGTACTGAATATTGTTGAGAGGTTGGTGTTTATGCATGAAGAGCAAGAGTACAGTATCTAAAATAGATCAACACACTAGACTTCCATCTCCTATCTATCAAATAAGATACCTCTGAAATAGCTTTGTTTTACAGACTGCTGAGTCTGACTGGTTTCATTGGACTACATATTCTCCAACTTCACTAAGATCTGTGTTCAGATCATTTTTGCACTTACCATCTGTTTCTTGCATGAAACATAACGAAGAAAATATGTATGCATTATTTTGTAAATCTCCATCATACTTATTTTTAGGGAACTATTTTTAGAGTTAGTTAATAAGTAGTTTTTTGCGTGTGGTGCTCTATGAGGGAATCAGGAAAGCTCAGGACAGAATTAACAGGGATGTTCAGAGCGGGGTCCAGCCTGCTCACCGCATAAGCTGTCCTTGAAGTAAGCGGAGAAAAACAGATATCCTTCTCGTATGGTAAATATCCTCAAGGATAACCTACAAAAGGCAATCTCAATTTTCCTCTCTCTGTTTGCTCTGGTGACTTTTAAATTCCTTTTCTCTATACTAGGTCACTTTCTACCCTCCTGTCTAAGAGTTAGGAAGCCACCATCACAACAAGGGGTTATACCAGCAGTGGTTGGCACAGATTTTTAAAAATGTCTATCAAAGCCCTGCTCTGGACTTAAGTAAAAGACATTCTATTTTCCCACATCTCCAGGTCTCAGTTGGACTTACTTGCAACAAGGCCACCACCCTGCTGCATGTGCAGAAGGAAGAATTTCAGTCACCTGAGCATTTTAAGGGTAACAAGGAATGGCGGCAATATTATTTCTAGTACTTGAAAGTTACTGTGTAGCTAAGCAGAGAGTTTCAGAAGCAAAAGTTTGAATAAACCCATCTGCCTGTCTTCAGACTATGAAGTCAATGTAGTAATGGCTATTGAACAAGCATCAGCATGCTTTTCAGTGATCCCTGCTAAGGGTGCTTTCAAGACTCTCTGTTGTCCTTGAGTGCAAGGGTCTAAGATTCCATTTCCCTTTCTCTCAAGGCTAGAATTAGCCTGCCCACTGCTTGCATGGCTTTTATGTACTAAGAACATAAAACAGCAGCACAGGCATCCCCTGCACAGAACAAAGGCTTCTTGTCTTTCTGCTAGTCATTTCTGTGTGACAAACTTTTTATAGCTCTTGATGTTATTAAGTTTACTACGCAATTTTCACTTCAATAGAACACATTTCCAACTATTTTGCAAAGCATAGTGCCTTCAACAAATGACTCACTGATATTTACTGTCATAAGAAAGCCAACTGCTCAGTATTTTAATACACATTCTACTATTATCAATAGTTTTAGTTGCTGTGAAAATCCATCATTCAGTGTTTGTTATCAGCACTATCCATCAAAGTACGTCATAGAAAAAAGTCTGTGAGTGTCTGTACACCTTCAGGGGCCCAACATACTAGACTTTAAAACATTTTGCTGAAAATCAAGTGAGATACATGCTTCCACTTAAGTAAGGATTACTCACAGATGTAAATCATCAAAGTCAGTGGGTTGACTAATGTGAACAAAGATTAAATGGCAAGACCAAGTCTCAAATGTGTGTAAGAAATGACTGCAAAAAAACCCAAAACAAAACAAAACAAAAAAACCACACCATCCCACTGTTTTTTTTACATATTTCCCCCCTTGGAACATGACAAATGAAGCAGAAAAGTAGGTAACTGGAAAAGTAGTGATGAGTAGATATAGATCATATAAAAAACCTCTGCTTAAAATTTTTCACTTTCCCTTGTCCTGGTTCTGCTGAAAACCAAGCAATGAAGTTTTTCACTTGTATCATAATTTTTGAGTACATCATTTAGATGACTAACTGAATCAGGCTTGAGTTAACTCCCTAATTTGGGTAACCTTTATGCAAGACATTTTTATTTTGTTTTGGAGATAAGATGGCTCATATCAACATAGACAGAAATTTGACTTAAAGGGAAAATAGGAAAATGTGGTGGGTTTTGTGTTTGTTTGCTTTTATGGTGGTTTTGGTGGTTTTTTTTTTTTTGGGGGGGGGGGGTGTTGTCTTGTTTGATACTGTCAGAAAGCTTCATTTGCTGGGGCTTTAGACTAAAACTTTTAGAATACAACCTACAGCAATTGCTTCAGTTGCTGTAGACAAGGAGGAAGAAGAAATCGTGTTACTTCTCAAGAAATCATTGTTTCACATCCTGCAAATTAATGACCTGTGTCATTTAACTGGAATGATTCAAATGTCAGCAGCAAGGCAGCTCTGACTAACTAAACAGGTCAAACCTCCTTGGTCCTTGGCAACCTTTGAGCAAGGTGCCATAAAGCTGGAACTTAGTGTGCTGCCTGGTGTGCAGGTGTGTTTCACCACAGCCTGCAAACAGCAATGTCACTTGTCTCCCTCCTGCACCATGGGCAATGAGAACCCACTCACCTCCCTGCATGTGTGTAATTTCTGCCTCCCTTTCAAGTGTGTATGGATGTGTTGAGATGTACCTTTCCTTCCCTTGTGATGCTCTCCAGATTTCCTACTTGTCATGTCTTCTGCTCAGTCACATATAGAGGGAAGCTAGGACTCATTCTTTGTTGTTTTTTTAATTTGTTTTGGGTTGTTGTTTTTTTTGTTTTGTTTTAGGGTTCTTGTTCATTTGGGGGGGTTGTGGTTGGGCTTTTGGGAGGTTTTTTGGGGGGGTTGTTTTTTTGTTTTTTTTGTTTTTTTCAAGGATATTCATAGTATTTCCCCGTTTACATATACACACTATATACTTCATAAAATGGCACATTTTCACATTCTAGAGGGCTTTACAGTGATATTTTTTCAATCTAATGTTGAAAATGAATGGCAATACATTTCTACTTCCCACAGCACTAGCAGCATTACCTGATAGTTTCAGTAACAGCAGTTTTATATGCATTAGAGGCATAGCTGTTCATTAATTAACAGAACCTTTTTAAACTCACTTCTTCACTTTGTGTTTAAAATATTCAGGTGAAATCATGTATTTCCTTCAGTTCTAAAGACATTGCTGTTCTCTAGATTGTACCTGAATCTAAGTACAGTTAGTTGCATGCTAACAGATCTGCAGGCAGAATTGTTATCTGTATCCTAAAAACCAGGATCTTTTTGTTTGCTTTTAGACTCATTTAAAATATTTGACTATCACAGAATGTTCTTACTTTTGTGTTTTACATTGTAGCTTTGCTTGAGAACACGAAAGCCACTCATAGTCATTGAATTTGCTTTTGCACTATTGTATCATGTGAAAGTTATGAATGACCCATTAATCTTAAATTGGCTCTTGCAGTGCAGAAGTATCATGTGAATTTTCTTTGTTTAGTCCGTGCACTTATTGTGCAATTTCTAGTGTTTCCTCACATTTTACAGCTCCAGTAAAAATTGCCTCACTTATGTCTGTCTAAGTTACATGTGAAGATCTTTGTCTTTTGGGTTTCCTTTTAGCAAGAGTGTATTACAGCACAAGTATTTTTCCAGTACAGTTTCCACAAATGTTTCCAGACGCATGGAAATATTTTGATTAATACTTTGAACTATAGTCAAATTACTTGCCTTTTTCTTTAATGTACTTTTAATTGCTCTGATCTTCATAAAATAGCAGCATTATCTATTTTATGGAACTTCCACTACTATTTACTTTGAGCAGGAAGCCCTGGAGGACTTGGCTACTTTTAAGCATTTTTGAGCACTGAATATATAAAGTATATAAAAAGATTGTGATTGCTGTGATTGCTTTGTTATGGAGTAAACCTCCCACAGATATAAAGCATGTAAGGCAAAGAAAGCAAGGATTCTATCAGAAGTCATCATATCTTTGTTAATTCCAGCGTGCGCATGTGTGCACACATATATAAAAAAGTATATATATACATATACATAAAATCATTAAAATATGTTTAACAGATCATTTTATTTAAAAGTATTTTATTCTTACTTTGCTCCAAACTATGTGTTTTCTAAATTATGATTAATTGTGTGTGGACTATAGTAAAGATGAAGAATTAAAGCCTTTCCTCACTGTAGGCAGTGGGACTTTTACTGTTGACTTCATCTGATTCTGAAGTCCAGGCTAAGTCATACTCAAAGATTAAAGCCCAAGAGGTGTGGACACAAGTGAATGCAAAGGAGTAAATTAACGTTAGAGATGACAGACATTACCTTCTGATATGTTTTGTTAACGATTTCTCAAATGCCCCTCTTCCATATCCTCCATGTAGTACTATGATTCACTATGGGCTCAGTAATTCTCATTAAGACAGTATCAGAGGTACCATTAAGAGGGTTTAAGTCGTGTAGTAATAAACATGGAAAAATCTAAAGAAGCTGAAGCTGTGCAGCCCAAGAGCAAGTCAGCTGAGAATTCAGCTAAAGATCTTCGTGACCTACCTCATCCCTCCAGCAGGAAAAACAGTAGACATGTATAATCATAGAAAGTATCTTCTTATATTCTTCCTGAAAGCCTTAGACTCCCTTTGTGCAGAATGCTAGCAATGCGGTTTTTTCATGCTTTTTTTTTTTTTTTTCCCGTACCTCAGGAGAAGAGGATAAATTATGAATATGATCCTTCAGCCATCTATCTCCTGTTGGATTTAATGAACACCCATCATAAAGTATGAAGAGTAGGACAGTCCTTGCTGTAGAAGGTTTTTGACTCTCCCGACTCACAGGGTAAAAGTAAAATATAAAAAGTATCTTTGCTACAAATCTGGGAGAAAGATCAGGTCTGGTTTTATGGTTGATTATAATTAGTGACAACCATATAAGAAAACAGGTGACCAAACTTCATCTGGAATATTATTTTTAGTACTTTCCACCCACATAGGAAGGACTTTTTTGCCTGGGTGACTTCCTTCTACATTTCAAGAATCCAAGTTATGAAGGCAGTTTTGAGCTACTCAGTTAGGTTTTTCCAGATAAGAGCTTTAAAATTTAAAAATACATGTGCAGGATTCATCACAGACATTTTCTATGGTGAAAATGTTTTAAGGATTTAATTTTGGTTTTGACAGTCCTGATGGCTCTCAGTGCATCTTACCAGTACAATATACATTGTACATGACATAGCATCCACTGAATAGTTTCCTTGTGTAAGTTCTCTAGCATGCCTAGGACCTTAAGTAGACCACCAATATTTACACGTAAGCAGGTCTTCAAGCTTATTGCTAAAACTCCCACCTCACATTTCCACGCTGGCATGCTGTCTCTGTATGTGTGTGCACCCACTGGCAAGCAGAAACAGCAAAAAACCCTCCCAAACTGCATAGTCCCCTTATGGAGGCAATGGCCGATCTCTTGGGCCTGGGATCCATGTTCTGGATACTAGAAACAGGGAAGAAAGAGAGGGATGCGATGCAAGTAACTGTTTTATTAGACTTGCATAATAACTAATCTGGGGAGATACACAGAAATTAGTTCAAAGCACTTAGATGTATTGTGGAAGGGTTGCATGGGTAAGTGTGATGGAAGATCGAGGGCTGAGATAAACAAAAAACACATTCAGTGGATTCTTCTGGTGTCTGAATTGCTTTTTGTTAGGTTTGCTTTGCTCCAGAGGTTTCTCTGTTGACATATACATACGGGATGACAGAGTACTGTAACAGGACTATGTTCGTCAGGACTGGAATATTCTGTAAGATTGTTTAATAGACTGAGGTTAAGGAATTGTATCTGTTCTGGAATTAGGAGCTAATAAATAAATTTTTCTATTGCCTCTGTAGGTTTTATTTGTGAAGGAGAAAAGAGTGAGAAAACTGCAGGGAAAAAAAAAATACGAGAAAAATACATATTGCACAGTTAAATGTGCTCATTCCAATACGTTCTGAAGGGAGAACTGGATTTCTTGCTGGCCATTTGTGATTTTCTACAAAGGAGCTTTAAACAAGGATCAAATCAGCAGCACACTTTAATGGAATCTCCGCTTTGTAACGCCTTGCGGAGAGTAGTAGGGCTTGAAGGTGCGGGAGGGTTGGGACTGCAGGTTGTGCCGGGAATGATTGCTCCGGGAGCAGCATGGGCGTTTCTCCAAAACGTGTCTCTGCTTTGGAGCAGTTATTTCAGCGCTGCCGCCTCCGGCACGAGGGCAGAGATGAAGCCAATGGAAAAAATACCGTCAAAATCCGTCACCCTCGACGATCGGTGAAGGCAAGCCGGGGCCACGCCGCGCAGGCAAAGCTTTGCATCCTGCTGTACGAAACGCCGAACGTCGTACCGCCGGGAAGCACGCCCAGCGCGGAGCTCGGCGGCCGTGAGGGGTTCCTTCCACCCCTCTATTTTTCTCCTGCCTTGCACGGATATCATTGCCATTTTCCGTGACTCAAAGCCGAAGTGTGATCCACCGTCGGGTTACCCGTATGCGTGGCTAGGTGGCAGTTACGTGCCTCGTTAGCACAGCTCCCGGGTCTTGTGCAATTGCTCTGAGACGCCAGCGATCCCGCCGGGGCGGAGGGTTTGATTTTTACACGCCTTACAGATACCGCTCGATGACGCCACGCGGTACGGCGGGCAGCGGTAAGGCAGCGAGACACCCCCCCCNCGCCCGCCGCGGGGCGGGGGATGCTCGGCGCCTGGCCGTGCGCTACAGGTAGGAAGGCGCGTATATGCGCGGGTTAGCCGTGCGCGGTTCTGAAGTTCGGGTGTCCGCCCGGGCTGCGTGGCCCGCCACACCTCACGTCGCCTCGCCCCGGCTGCGGCCGGCTGTTACATAACGCGCGCCCACCCGGCTCCGGCTGCCGCCGGGCGGGGAGGCATACTCCGGGTGGGTCGGTTGTGCAGAGGACTGGCGGCGCCAGAGGCAGCCCGGGAGATACCCGCCGAAGTCTTTCCCTGGCAGGGTGTGCTCGTTCCCGGTCTGCCAGCCTGCCCTCGCTTCTCACCACAGCGAGCCCGGGGCAGTGCGGTCGGAGCTGCTCTCCTGCGTTGCGTAATGTACCGGCGGGGAGCGGGCTGCCGGCGGCGGCCGCCGTGTGGGGCGGAGGTCTGGGTCCCGACTGCCAACCGCGTCTCGGCCCCAGAACCCCACCGAGAGTTGTGTGCCGCCAGGCTGCCGGAGCATGCCGGGGAGACCCCCTTTCCGAGCGCGCCGTGAGGATGTTGCCCGTGAGCAAGCGGGGTTACTGGCAGCTGCCCGGCCCCTGTCCCCCGCCTCCCGAGGCCGCGCTTGCCTCAATCCTTTTCGTCACTTTTTGTCGCTGTTTTTCAGGCGCCGTGGGACCGATCACATAACAGTTCCTGGAAATGTTGCATTATGTAACCAGAGAATTTGCTGGCAGCCGGGCTGGCGAGAGGGAGCTAATTATTCGATTTTATAATTTTGCTACAAAGAAACTAGGACAATTCTCTCCCTGCAAAAAGCCCCCCAAAACCCGTAACCGTAAGATTCTGATGAAGTGCTTTTAATGAGGGAAGTAGACAACTGGGTAACTGGGGAGTGAAGGCTGTGTGCCGGGTGCCTTAGAGCGAGATTTGTGTTGGTCTATATTTAGCACCATCGCATTTTAGAAATCGTGGCTTCATGTGCTATTTCTGGTCTTTTCTTCAGAGCCGTGCGTGTAGACGTTCGAGGCCATTTGCTCGGATTTTTAACTCCACGCCTTCAGAGACGTTTTGATAAGGCTGTATTTTTAGGAAGGCATTTCGCCTAGACGCTGAACCATCTCTCCGGTCGGGCTTTCACTTGCCGTTTCTTAACATAAACAAACAAATAAACAAACCCGAAACCAACAAGCAAACAGAAAAGAACAAGCCCAGAAACCCAGAATAAGCAAAAGAAGAAAAATAGGAGGGGGGCGGGGGGCGGGGGAGCAGGACGTCTCATTTAAGGGAGAAAGGCATTTAGATGTCAGCTGCGCCGGAGGACAGCCGTAGAGCCCTGACGGCCCCGGCAGGCGGCAGGCCAGGAGCCTTCGGCCCCCGGCGGCAGCGGAGCCGGGCTCTGGGGGCAGCCGCCAGCCCCGCAAGTAGGTCACTGTGACAGATCCGGCGGGGAGCAGAGCCGGTACGTGGAGCCCGATCCCGCTCCCACCTTCCTCCCAGGCTTACGCCATGCCTCGCGCGTGGGTCGCCGTCTACGCAACGGCCGTTGGGAGCCGTTGGTGGCAGTTGGGGCGCGGCGGCGGGCGAGCGAGGGTTGGGGGCGCTGGAGCTCCCCCTCAGCCCTTTGTTCTGGGCTGGGGCGGCGGCGGGCGGACGCGGGGTGGAGGGGGGGGAGCAGTGGGTTGATAGTGTCGGGGCCGCGCAAAGAGGTGAGCGGGCTGGGCGCCATGAGCCGTCGGTCACATAGAGGGCCGCATAGGCGAGCCGCGCAGCCTTCATGGCGACCCCGCGGAGCGTCCGCAGCATCGGCCCATCACCCCCCTTTTCCAACCGTCGCCTGCAGGCAGGCAGCGTCAGACAAAGCCCCCACCCCCCGCGCTGCCGTCTGCCTCCCCGCCCCGCGGGCGGGGGTGCGGCTCAAAGGTAGGCATGTGGATAACCTAACACACAACCCCCCTTCCCGTCACCCGAGTAGTTTCTGGTTTCTCCTTACGTAACGAAAAACAACTAAAAAACGCAATTGCCCAATTCTTTTACTTTGCCAACTCACTTCGGTGTTGCAGTGGCAAAAGCCGTGGCTGGACCTCCTGTAGTCAGGGGTCATCTTGTTCTGTCTTCCACACTTTTATGTTCTGTAAAACTTCTGTAGGTAGTAGAAGCAAAGTATTTTAAAAATGTGGTATTCTTGATAACATGCATACATTTTTTTCTGCTACTTGATTGTCGATATGAAGTAGAGGTTTGATTGTGAAGCTGTCTTGGAGTTAATGATGTGTTCAAAAGAAACCTATTTTTTATTGTTCATGTAACTTGAATTATTGCACTCAGTTTCATTGTGCATGTAAACTATTTGGATTTAGCTTTGCCCTCAGTAAACAAAGCAGTCCAGAGCCTAGTTTAAAATATTGCTATGTGCATCACTTTTACTGTCCTTATTCAACCAAAATGGTCATTGTGATGGTAGAGTTGAATGAATAAGGATTTGGGGTTTGGCCCAAAGACCTGATTTAAACCAAGGTCAAGAATTACTGAGCAAAGATCCTTACTAGCTTTGGCACTAACAGTTTTTGTTATGAAAGTTCTCACATTGGGATCATGTTTGACTGTCTGTCGTTATACTCTTACACTCTTTAGAACGATCTGCCTCTACTTTCCAGTTTTATTTGTTTTATATTTTTAACTCATCCTCCAAAGATTGCTTAACTTTGTTTCCTGGACTTGACTTCAAAGCCTTAAATTTTCAGCTATGTTTTTGTGGGTTTTTGTTTGGTTGGTTAATTCTTGTGGTTTTTTGGTTTGGTTTTTTTTTTTTGGTGGGGGGGTG